>OW796090.1:20403421-20972361 GCA_941860345.1 Chrysodeixis includens | reverse complement strand
AAATGTACTCAGTTACTTATACTGTTACCATCTTTGTTGTACCATGTTTCTGCAAATAAAGATTAGGTAGTAGGTGCCCCATCACATTTTAGATGTTGTAAAGTTCTCAACAAGGCCTCTGCATGTTGGACCTGTGTCCCGTGTAAGCCTTTAAAAAGGACCGGGTTTCTTCCCTTGAAGTTTTTCAATTAAAAGAGATACAAATGACGATTTATTATTACATTACTCATATAAACGGGTGCAACGTGAGTTGTGCCAACGCTTTCGGATCATAGCATTCGTTCAGCATCATATCCTGAGCATGTCGCAGTGACGGACGGACGGTGTGTTGTTGATGCACCTAATTAAAACGCTGTCGGCAGGAATGACACTATTATGTGGTGCGCGCTGTTGGCATTTATTTTATAGGATCAGCCGAGCCCTACTTTATTCATTTATACTGTGCTAATATATGTACCTTGAAGTATGACTGTTGGAGTTATTGTTTACTACAGCAATAGCCATTCTTTACGGTGTTGAGATTATGGTTTAAGGGTCTTAAAGCAGTGGTTAGTAATTGTGTGTGTCTGATAAGAAAAATTGAAAGTTGTAAATGTTTTTACACTACAATACTGCGGCTTTTGTGAGCAACTAAGTAGTTTTTTTATAAAAAAAGACGATTCCCACACTAAGAAATTTAATTCTTGTACCGCGGGGAGCTTCACAGCCATTCAATTCACATGCATAAAGACGCCCAAACTCAGAACAAGCGTTTGTGAATCGCACAAATTCTTGTCTTACGCGGGGATCGAACCCGCGACACGTCGCGTACAGTGGTAATTGGTGTGCTGAACTATACCGCTCGTCTATCCGTGCAGTCAAAACTTATTCCATCTACTACTTTACTATCTTCACCATAACTGCAATATCAAAATTCATATTTGTCAAAAAGGACAGAAAATTTTCAAGACGCAATTTCAGCATGTAGTATCAAAAAAATATATTTATGTGCTGGTGCCTCAAAATCAAACAATTCGCAAAACATTTTGTATTGGAATTTCATAATTAACATTCCATAATCTATCGATTCATGATAATAAACGTAAGTAAATACAGAGATAAGTGATACTTAGCTACTTTTTAGATAAGTGCTAATCCTCTGGTATTTTATTGGCCTAGATACTATAATCAATCTCAAATTACAAGGAGCGAGATAAAAGTCCGTTGGCTGGTGGCTCTGTTTATCTACAACTAGGTAGGCCAAATGCCGTAGTAGGCTAGTGACCTGTATTAAGCCTGATCCAGGCCGTCCACACGAATACAGTGATCTGTTACAATGGTGGACGCGAGACGGCGCGGCGTACTCAAAGGGGTAGAGTGGCGTATTGCTTCCACGACTCTCACGCCATGTCAATCAAAATACTTCATGCTCTCGCGCGATCATGGCTTTTGATCAACCTCACATATGAGACGTCATTGATTGAAACATTATACAGGTGGCAATCGTAGCAAAGATTTGATGACTCATTAATCAAATTAAATATACTTAAGTTTTGAAGACATTTGCATGTCGCATGAATTATGTAAAATTCGTGGTGCATCCCAAAAACTGAGATGCACCAAAATGACATTAGATACTTTAAAAGCTATGCTCAAAACGAAATCTGAAATCTAACTGTAACAAGATTGGGATTAAGAGTGGTCTAAGAATACTTTTCTTTAGATTTTTTCTAGCTAATCACAACTCAAAGTAAGTAGAATGTTTTTAAAGAAACATTCTTAGATAAATTTATTAACTTAACCGATTATTTTCTTGAAACACTTGAGCATACTTATGATTTCTATTATCTAAGTATCTATCTAAATACTTAGTAGTTAAGCCACTTAGTTCTCTATGTAACCTATCATTCGATAAATAGCAATAATATGATAATTCTGTTGAAAAATTTATTCCAAATTTGGGTCTGAAGCCTGCATGCGAGTTGGATATTAATACGCTGCTAATTGAGTTGTTGAGCTCTTCAAAAATGTAATATCACGTGGATACGTAAATACCGACCAATTATATTTGCCGGACCATTAGCTTACGCACAACCAGAAACAATATTTCCCCTCCCCGATTTTATTCCGGCTCAAGTTAATTAAGTCGGATTGAAACATGAAGCCATCCACTATCGGACCTACGTGCATGATGGGTGCATGCAATATTTTAATTTTATTCGACGAGGGTGCGTCAAGTGCCTGCACATTCAAAATGTTTATTAAATCGTGGGTAATTAAGCTTCGATGCAGGGAATCGTATCACAGACACAGCTCATCGGAGAAGATAATAACAGACGAGGATGTAGCACTTATGCTTCACTGACGTGAAAACAACGAATTTGTAAAATAACAGTTATATCCAATAGCAAACTGATTGCCACCCCGCGGGGCCGCGCCGACCGCTAAGCACCCCACCACCCACCCTCGCCCTGCATTCAGGCTTTGCTTCTGGCGAAATATGAGATGTGTTTCCCTAGCAACAGACTTAGGTACTTACTCACACCTCAAACTAACCGAGAGCGGAACTAATCTTCTAATCATATTACCTTTTGACTGTCCGAATTGAATTAGAAGTGTCCCTATGAAATGCGGGCAGAAATCTATATCACAATGCCTCACTAGGTGTACAGAGCCATCTATACGAAGCCTTGGGAACTATTTTGGTACATCTACTCGACGAGAGATGGCTTTTTAAAGCATAGAACATTCTAGAAATTTCGAAATGGTTTGTTTCGATGTCGTATGACCTAATTCTCACAATTGAACTACGCTTATTACGCTACGTAAAACTTTACTGTTTTCTCCAGATTTCGCTAACAAACCCAGTCTTATACTAAGCTACATACTACTAACATCACTAATGACAGTTTTTTATTATTGAATCTATTCATATTAATGTTCTTGTGCCCTTTATAGATTTCACGCCTGTACCACTTCAGAATGCAAATCATTTAAATAAGAATTATTAATTTACGTAACGATTTTAATGAAGGGTGAGTGGTCTGTTCTCCTAAGTCTCATTCCAACATATTATGGTAATGTATAACTCCTCAACCCATCTTAAAAGGATCTCCGTAATACCTATTCCTCATATCACTTTTTCTCAAGTTTTTATCTTACTTTCAAATAATTTTATATACTTAGGTAGACACGAAAGTAGATTGAGAAATAGATAAATGAGAGTCCGTCACCAGCCCAAATTAACTCCTCTAACCCGATTAAACCTATGACCAAGATCGGGCATTGTTTCGGGATTAAGGAATATAATTGAATTTTCGACGTATAGGACATCCGATAACAAAGGCGCCTGATACCGTGCCTGCCATTCATGCCATAAATGGATCCTCTGACTAATAAATTGGTGATTAGCAAGCTAGGTACTACGTCGGATAGACTACATAGGGTGCACAATTCGTTTGTAGGGAATAGGGATAGGTATAAAAAATTACAATAAATTACCTCCATGTATGTTGGAATTAAGTTACAACTCGTTTAAGTGTGAAATTAAAACTAGGCTCTGTAAAAAAAGCGTTCTAGATGCTGAATGATTATTTTAACGATAAACATAGCTGGTCCTCGTGAAAAAAAGTGGTCTTGTATGGATTTGTTTGGTCAAAATTCATTGACTGGCATAATAATTATAGACTATGTGACATTGTATTTATTAGTTTTTTTGTTTTTATTATTAATAACGAGTCATACTTTTTGTATGTACGTAAAAGTTTACTGTTTCTTTTTAGTACCTACGATTATACTTATAATATTTTTACATTATTTGACATGTATAATTCTATTAATGTCAAATTTTTATACTTTACTAGCTGACCTGGCAGACTTCGTACTGCCCCAATCGATACTTAAAAAACCTAAAATTGTCCCTAAATTCTATTTGGAAAACGTTTATATGGGAGAAGGAAAACGGCTGTTTTTAGGGTTCGCCCGGCAATTATACGATTTTTCTCACCTTTTAAACCTTCCTTAGACCTCCACGAACAATTCCAGACCAAGATGAGATAAATCCGTTCAGCCGTTCTCGAGTTTTAGCGAGACTAACACAAACAGCAATTGATTTTTTATATATAAGAAAGATTGTTAAGGGATAGTGCAGTAAAGCAATGTTTGGGGTACTTGACATTTTTTTACTATTTACAGGCAGCAGTTTCGTCATGCTCCCTTAGTTGTCACTGCCTGTGGTGGCGTCTCGGGTCGGGTCACCTACTTTCCTCAAATATGGCGAGGGAGGTGATGGCTGACCCCTGCGTCATACTCATGAACGGGTGCTACTTGCGGTGGCTGGTCGATCTGCTGACATTGGTTTCCGTAGTCACTAAAATATAGTTTTAATTCCATAATACTTGTAATAAGGTATACTCAAATATGTATTAATCTGGCACAATTCCTATTTAAATTAAAATCTTGGAATATTGTAAATTGTAAAACAGCGTGCTGCTGTGGAGTTTGTTACCCTTGCTTGTGCCTTTGCTTCGCCCGTAGCGAAAGCACAGGAAGCGGTGAAGGTTGGGCGATGGGGTGCTGTCTATAATTTATGAACATTGACGTTCAAAAGTGCTTCATTGTAGCCTAATTTGAATAAATGCTTTTGACTTTGGTAGGGATATATCATTGTATTCATTGAATTAAACGTTGTGAGTCAAAAACAAAGTAGGTACATAAGTAATAAGAAAATAACCCGAATTAAAAGGATCTTGTGCCAGCATTTTTCTCACTAATAATTCTGATACTAATTGCTTAGAGTTTTAACTCTATTGCCGTAGAGATAGGTCTGTTTAATTAACATGGTATGTAGACAACTAAATGGGCAAGTTTTTAATGCAATAAAAAGCCCTTAAATATTTTGAAGCCAATTTAAGATTTCATAAGTTTCAACTTTATTTTATTTTTAATCAATATGGTTATTTTTAAGTTATTTTTACTATTGCATCTGATAGTCACACCTACTACTTAATTTGCAAAAATAATATGGCCATGTATGTCAACTAACTAGTGCAGTATGAGCAGAGATGTAACGCAATTCCGAGTTTGGTTAAAAATCACGAATAGGTACAACAAGTCGTGGAAAATATGTGGAGGTGATTCTTGTCCCTCTAAGTGCCATCTATCACTGTACACCATATAGTCAACCTTTCTTTGGGCACCCTGTATATTAGAACAAAATAAATTTTGAATATTATAATAGCCATCCAACCATTCTCGAAAAGAGTTAGAGGCTTGTCATTCATCATTCCCCTGCCCTTATCCCAATTATCATTATTTGGGGTCGGCGCAACACGTCTTCTAGACGTGTTGCCGCCTGCCTGATACTAACCCTCTTTGGGAATGCGATTGTTGGTGGTTTACCCGCCACCATTCGGGTGACCCAAGGTGCTTGGTACAGTGCACTGGGTCTTAAGGTCCATTAGTCGCCTTTTACGACACCCAGTGGAGGATATGGGGTGGTGCTATTCTTTATATCCGGACACCACACGCTTGTATACTAAGTATTAATAATAATGTTATGTATCTAATTTAATATTTGTATATGAGGTATTCAGAAAAGTATATTATTTAAGGAAGGGAAAAATTTCAATAAGAAAGACATATTTGAGTGAATAAGTTTATTTATTTTAAAGATAATTAGGTAGTTCTATTACAGATGGTAATTGACTGAAATTTATAGATCTGACAAAAGCATCATAATGTTGTATAGTAAAAGACAATGTTAATGTCGCAGTGTTATTATACAAGACGTGCCTCCCGGCTTTTGTAATGGTGACAGTCTTATGGAACTTATTTTTGTTAGTAGTATACAATCAGTGCTTAATTTATATTGTAAGGTGCAGTCAAAGCTTCCAATTGTACAATATTCCAAGCTACAACTAGTACAATAACACTTCGTCATTTATAACAAATTTGATACGTAACCAAAGCATTAATCTTATAACATAAAATCAGTCATCAATTTTTCGTCACGATTACTAATAAGAAATCATATTTTTACTGTGATTATGTCGAACCATAAAACCATTCAACGACAATAATTGCCATGATAACGATGATAAAATACCATTTTGTCTTATATTAATATAAATAGACTGTCAAGACCTTAATAGACCAACACAACAGACAATAGAAACAGTAAAAATACGAATTCATATACAATCATTACTATCGACTGAGATCACTTCGTACGAAGTTTACAATGGTCTTAGCACACTATCCTAAAATAAAAATTACTTAATTCCTTGTCCGTGGCTCGTCGCTTCCATCGCGTTTACAACAGAACGGGCTTAGTTTTAATGGAATGCACTCAACGTATTCAAATAGTGCAAACGGAACGTGCACGGGAATAAAACAGAACAACATCGCGTCGACGCGATCCCTGCAGAAAACAGTTCTATTGTAAACGACATGAATCTATACAAAGATATAGCGAGCGAGCCCGAACGTCCGGAATTGTTCAAAACAAATAAAACGAAGAAAACACCCTAAAGAAATTTCTTAAACATAATATTTAACAAAAATAACCTCCGTTTGGAAATGTGGCGTTGAAAGATATTACGCGTATAGTTGTTTTGTACACTGTACATGCGATAACGTGGGAGCCATAATTTATAATTGAAATTTCATTTTTTTTTATTGAATTTTGGTATTTGAGTCAGGCTGAAGTGGGAGTGTGCTGTTCATAACACATGAGTACTCCTTGTAAGTTAAACTTTATTAGGCCACCACCGTCAAGGTGGTCCGTAGCAAAGATAGTAAGATACCAGGCACACATGGCCAGAATTTGCGATCAATTGATTCGGTACGAACCGAGGCCAAAAACCTTAGCAAAATCTGCTTTTTCAATTAAAAATCACGTTACACATATTTTGTTATACTTTAAGTAGGGGCAATTTGGTTACAATGGTAATTATAAAGCTGCTTTTAGGTCTATTTTATTATTTCTGTTGCTTCAGGACTGAGATGGAAAAGTCATCGAAGTATAAAAGTAACTTTGAACTGCAAAGCTAGGTGAACCCTAAATGAGTTTAGACGTTACGAGTAAATTATGTAAGGCTGACGCTAAACAGTCAGCAAGATTTCCTTCGAAGCAAAACAACCAACCACTGCGTGAATTTCATGTAATATATGGGTTGTGCAGCATAACCGGCGACCGGCGCCTTTTGCCCCCACCTAAAGATCTTTCAGGAAATTTAAACTAAATACAGATTTGATGAGAAATAGACCGATTCACTGATTTTTTCATAGTTTTTCCGTAGATTTTAAAAACATTTATTTGCAGAGTGCACTGGGAGATACTTTAAAATTAGTTCAGACAATTGGGAAAAGTCTTGCTATTTCGAAGCTTATCTATTGTGACACGAAAGAAGTCGATGATAGGACCGTCTTGAGTAAGAGTGCAATGGAATCACAGACTACGATTCCAAGGAAAGCTACAACAGTGATTGAAAACCTTACGCTGACAAATATCTAATCGGAAGGGGACAACACGGAGAGCCGCGACTAAAGTTGGAAACAGAGGTATGTTCACATCTAAGTCATCAACCAAGCCGACTGTATTCCCCACCTTACAACCCGCACACATAGATGGCGGCTGCTCGCCTGCACTTCTTGACCCTTTACATGACCCAAGACTCTTTGGTCTGCTCATTCTAATACAACTTTCTCAAAACTGCATTTCTTACGAAAATACAGACTCCAACATCAAAGTGCGACCAGATCAACCGCCTCCGTTTGCACGAGCTTCTACAACACTGAATTAATTAACGACAAATGTTTTATATCTATTATTCTACTGATCATTAAACTGTTATAATATGGCCTGTGACGACACAAAAAGCACCGCGATAACGCGACAAACCGGCTAGAAGACGGTCCCAAACCTAAGCGAGTGACTGGCCTGGTGTCATAGAATCTACTCGACATTTAATATTGATATCATAAAACAAACATGGAATCTATTAACATTCAACACCGAGATTATAGATGTACATCGATTAACAACATTGAGCTTAGTAGGTTAATATAATCGATACATTGATTGTTACAGCGACTTGGGTTACATATAATAACGGCGGGAGCGCGCCACGGCTTGAGTCGCGAGGGGACAGATATAAGCAAACCTTTACATGAGCCGGGACTATACCTGCCTCGAGCGTCCGCATTCCACACAACGACTACTCGACCTCTGACCTCCGCCCCTCGGAGCGCGCAGCGAGGGCCCGCCTGTACTACATACAATACATTGTAAACGTCTACACACATCTTAAAGGAACGTACTCTATCACATCCTGAATAGTTATATTGTATAATACTGAATGTGTACTTGTCAACTATATAAGAAATAAATATAGGTTATCATATAAGGGGCCGCGCCGTGCTCTCGCCTGCAACTCGAGCGACTCTCTCAGACTACGGGAGGGGCTCCGGTGACTCGCATACGATACGGTATGCTTAAGCCTACACATCGACATTTACAGATACAACCATGATACAAAGCTTTTACTTCTATATTACATAACGCAGTGTGAGTAGCATATTAACACTATCGGGGACACAATAGGTATTAGTAACAGCAACGACAGAGAGACGCCGGGCGGCGGACGCGGCCCATACAAGGATTATTATAAAGTACATTTATTACCAAGCTGTGCTGGTTACCAATTGAAATACTGCCATTTCAAACATTAACGACAATTATTATATCATTATTAACTAACACACAATTTAACTATTAAATTAATAAATAATTAAAACATGTATCGCAAACTTTGTTTTCGTTTGCTGTGCAAAATGATTTTCAACATTCAATTTATGATTTAAGTGTTATCTGTTTCCAGGCCAACGTCCCAATGTCGTCAATACTCTCGCAATCCCGAGCTGCTATAACGTATTGCACGCACGCGTCGTACACAAAATGTTCAGTACCCCCAGTCTACAAGTTTTACAATAACTTTGGACTTCAGCACAGGATAAACTCCCGTATAGTTGGAACATTATCTTCATATAAACTACTAATATAACATACATAGTTTAAACCCTTAACACTAAAATAAACATTAACATCGCTCGCGTCGTTCAATAGAACAAACGATTCGCCGAGAATGTCGATCCAGTCTAATAACACTTACAAGATAATCCACACTTCAGCGTAATCTAGTCAGTCGGTGGTGCCGTGAGGGCGGTCGAGGACACGACACCGCTTGCAGACAACAGA
Organism: Chrysodeixis includens; assembly: GCA_941860345.1. Taxonomy (NCBI): domain Eukaryota; kingdom Metazoa; phylum Arthropoda; class Insecta; order Lepidoptera; family Noctuidae; genus Chrysodeixis; species Chrysodeixis includens. Next base: position 20,963,123 of record OW796090.1, on the reverse strand, counting down.
CGAATGCTCGCCAACTTTGGTCCAAAATCACGCCTCGGTACAATCAGGCGTTACTAATCGGGAAACTATTTACAAACACAGTGAAATAGTAACGATCGTGTACAACATTATTTACAAGCTTAACATACACTACTAACATTGAAGACATACACGGTGTGCGGGAGACTGTACACGAAGCTTCGGTTCCCTACTTATGCGATAGACAAGCAGCATTGGAGGTGTTAAACTTCGACACAACGTATTAACGTTGTAACTGCGCAAAACTAATATAGTACACACGTGTGCGTTAACCTAGTGTACGATTTATCTCATTAACTAGTACTACGTTGACTCTGTGGCCAGCCCGTACACAAGATCGTTCGTAACAGTAACTGGCGCCGAGTGGAGTCCTGGTGGCGAGTGGTGGCAACGAAATGGAGCCGCGCAACATCACCGCCCGAGCGAGACCTACCGCAGGCACTTGCTTACTGATCCCCGGCACTGGCTTCGGAGATACAGCATAGTGGCTGGTTTAGTGGTCGAATTTGAGGATAGAGTCGATGGAGAAATCGGCCCTGCGACGTTGCTCGAGCATGATGAAGGTCTGGACGGTGCGCAGCGCTGCCGGACTGCCCGCCGACGGCCCCGGGGCGGCAGCGCCGCCTCCGCCGCCACCCTGCTGCTTTCAGCTGGGCTTCTGCTGCATCTCACGCATTATAAGCTAAAACAATTCACGCACATTATACACACCGCCCTCTACTCAATGCAACACTTAGCTGAGCCAACTTCCATTGTGTGCGACAGTCGTGATCAAAGCGAATCTAGTCAACACAGGAAAAGAGCTCAGAGTAAATAAAAATAAAACACGCGCAGCCGCTGCCAAATCTAAGAAATTAAAAATAACTATGTGGCAAAACATAAAATAAACATAATTCCAGCGACTGAAAATTAAAAATAAGGTCCGGAAGAGTAGCAATTAACATCTAATTAGTGATTCTGTTCCATTCTGAACATAAAAAGCGTTTGAATTTTGTATCGCACGCAAAGCGTTAACTAAACAATGTTGTCCCAGGTGGAAACTAAATAAAATAATAATAGTACCGTCATAACATCATCGGTGAATAAGGCAGTATGTTCTGGCCGGACTTTGGGGGATCATGTTAAGCATTTAAATTACTTATTCGGCCCAGTTTTATACATCAATAAGAATTTTAAAATACAAATATTCTTTACAAAACAAAATGTAGTAATGCAGCTAAGCAAAATCAAAAATGTCAGTCAGTAAGTTTGGTTACATGGCAAAACATTGGATCAAAAATTGGTAATTATTTTTTCAGGCCTTAGAAAGAGAAACTAGTATAAAAGATTTTTTGGGAAAATTTGGAAGGATTTTAATTTTGAGAAAGTTAATTTATTAATGTAATATTTAACCACGGAGTTCCTGGCTGGTGCTTCTCGTTGATAATGCCGTTTTCGTTTGCGGGACAAACGGTCGTGTAAATTCACAAGTTCCTGTAAATGGTCGAAACAAATCAAGAAACGGGTGAAAATATGTCCTGATCTAGGCTACCTACCTAACCTACACTACCTAAGGCTAAGGCTAACAAAATCTTGTCCATATGATTGCAAAAATTTATAACTATCCCGAAGATGTCTACAGAAATGACATTGTCTATATGTAAAAGTAGGCGGCTTGCTAATCATCTCGGCCTGTATGGCACAAGATGCATAAATCCTCATTAGTGAAACTATTTGAATTGTAGGGTTAATAAAAGTGACCCATAAGTATGGCCGCTATTGCTTATAATCTACAAATCAATTCCCTAAACAAAACAACATTTTTAAAAGATTTGGAAGTGTCACACTTACATAATCGATTAACTGTTTAAGTTAACGTTAAATTCCCCTAATTTTTTTAGAAAATGATGTGCTAAGCAAGCCTCCTGCTTGACGAAAAGCGTCTGATCAAGAAAATGTTAGCGCAAAATTAGTAAGTTTACATATCTACACATATCTCTATGATAATGAAACTACTTCAGCTTTAAAAAGAATAATGAGAGAGATTGCTAAGCGGAGCGACGGGGAAAAGTTAATCATTAGTATTGCTTTTTCTGCACCAGTCCACTCCGCTCCAACAGACTGGCTACCATATGAGAAGGAATTAAGTGCGACGTTCAGTAGAGATGTTATGCAAATCTATTGATTATTACTTCTCAGTTGCTTAACTCCACAATCTCGATCTTACTCAATGGGAAGCCTAATGCCTAAATCTGATAATCTATAATGTTGATAAACTGAGCCTTTACCGCAGACGACCATACAATGCGCACAAGTTAGCGCATGCCACATTAGCGCTGTAAACTTGACCTTTGAGTTTCTTTCATATTTCCGACTCCAGAGATAAGACCACGTGATGAGATGCTCGTGAATGACCGTCCGCGGTGATGGCTGGTCTACTCTATCTTAATATAGGGTATTTGAGCTTAGGCGGGGGTTATAATCTAGATTATATAGGTTCATCGGACAGTTATCGTTACCTGGTGGGGTCGGTCCGAGGTGACGGTCTCGGTAGCGCGGACCGGCGGCGGCGGCGGGCGGACCTGCATTTGCGGGCCGTTCTCGCGCGGACCACGGCTCGCCTCGGCCGGGCCAGTCGTCACTACGCAATGGTACATCACTTGAATTGTAACATCTGTCCCCGTCTACCATGTCTGTGATTTTTACAAGTTTACATTAGTTTTTTTGTTCGTAGTACATTATGAGAGTCATGACTAAGAGAGTGATGAGTATGAATGTTGATGGATGGAGAGGAAGGGAAAGGCCAAAGAAAAGATGGATGGATTGTATAAGGAATGATACGTATGAAAAAGGAGTAAATGACTGATAGGGCAGGAAGATGATGATGAGTACATTATGAAGTATATGAGTGAAATTTATACCTTTCCTGGCTGCGTGTAAGAAACTGACACGTATTAAACATACTTCATTGATCTATAATCGTACATACATGCATTTACGTTCATGCATACATATATACAACATCTTCATTGAGCCTTTTATCATTTACCATTGTAATGGGTAAATTACACGATTGATAAAAAACAGCCAATATTTTACAAATACTTAAAATTCATGAATTAAATTGGAGTGAATTTTGTGGATATATAAGTTAAAAGGCTCTTTATAAATTCTTAGGATCTAGTAGACAATCTACACATTTTAAAATAATTTGATTAGTATTTATTAGTTAAGTTACACGTACCAGTAGTGAGAGGTATAGCTAGCCTAGCGTTAACGGCCAGCAAATGGTCGCGTCGCTGCAGCAGATTCCCGACGTGCTCTTCGAGGCGAACGTTCTCGGTACGCAGTTGGTGGAGACATGACAACAGCGAAGCGACTGTGCACACGTCATCTTGTATTAGCGATACACACAATTTAATACCATACCATTTTACTAAACACATCAACTAAACTACGGATACATATAGATAAGTCTTAAGGTTAGATAATGTTGAAATTACTTTAGGATTGTAGATATGTCTTTCATTTTACAGCGTATTTATAACTTTCAAGTTATTGCTTATAATTTCACAATCTGGACTATTTTAGTCAATATACCATCAGAGTCCGTTATTTTAAAAGACTGTCGTCTAAATACATCTCAGTATAGACATAATATACAGAAAGACAATAATTTACAGAAATTATCGATAAATATTGTAAAGATACGCAGAATCATAAATTAAGTGGTGGTTTAAAAACATTCATAAAATTTCAACATTATGAAACCTTAGGCAGAGCGCAAATGTGGACACTTTTGTGTCTTATGTCGGACACAAGTCACCGATATATATTTGATATCTATAAATCAGTATAAATTCATCCACTCCCTGCGCGTTTCCAACTGAACACACATATTATGTGTCCAGTTGCTTCTATTTAACACAAAAGTGTTCAGTGTCAGTTACTGGCAGCTACAAGCCGTCAGTTAAAGACACAAGCGACATTTATATTTTTGTACAAAGCTGCGCAAATGAAGAGCTGCTGTCGATTACGTGCTATGTCGGCAGCATGTTTGCGCAGCCCCTTTTACATAGTACATTTTGTTACAACAAGAAAAGCATCAACTAAAACGGCAACGGCCGTTTATGACATGTAAATAACAGCTCACAGAGTATATGAAAGTATACTGAGATACCTTTCAAATGCAGATATTTTATAATATCTTGCATTTCAAGATAGTGGGATGTACCTTTCAGAAAGAAATAGGTATTATTGGAATCAGACTAAAAAGTGAGTAAATAAAGACCATTTTAGGTCTTGTTGGTAGTGAAAAGTAGATACTTACTATCAAAGTGCTGAGCTTGTTCCATGAGGAACTGGGACCCTTGTTCCCACTGCCTCTCGAGGAGTTGGTCCAAGCTTTGGGCTCCCGAGGACCGGCCCACGATGCCACCCGAGCCCTGCAGAACACACCACAACATTAGAACATGACATCATTGTCTCAAACATAATCAATATAAATCATACTTACGTAAAGCATGTGCCGCTGAAATCAAGTATACGTGTTTAATAAGATCTCATCAAAATACTTATATTAAATGATTTTTTTTATGAGATCGTGAATTGATGGGGTGTAAAGCAAAAGTTGATGTTTTTGCTGTGACTGGTTAAGAGAGACATTGTAAATGGCATGGTCAATTCTTTAAGCCTTATTTCAATTATTTGCGTCAATGTTTTGAAAAGCAATGGTTAGCGATGGGCTATTTGCCATTGTAGTCTAAACTTTTTATACTTTTTTTTTCGGTTGATTTATTATTGAATAATACTTTCATTGCTTAACCAGTCACCCTACCAAACTTACCTTTACCTATTTATTTCGATGCGACGGTCATTACTCAATTGTTGAGCCTATTTATTTTGAATTATCTACTAAAATTGCTACTAGTGTTAAAGCGGTTAGTTTATATTGCTATTAAATTAATTACTATAGAAAAAAAACTAACGTGAGAAAAGCGGAATAAAAATGGCTATGTAAATAAGCGAGGTGTTAAAAATTAGTTCTTTCTTTACTTTAGAATTAAATAATTGTACTTGAAATCGCTATACTAAAAGTACACAAGCGTGGAGTTCTTCACTACGCTTGCTAACCTTTTAAGTATCATGCAAGTGTCTTTAGACTGACGTGCTTGGGGCACAAACATCGCATGTGCCTTGACAATTGGGTATTTGACTAAAAAAATCTAATTAGTCCGTCAGATAGTTTTTCAAAAACCATTGGATACGTATTTTTTCTTTAATCACGTTAACAAAAAAAATAAAATGATACCGTATGTACAAATCTCTTGTGACGTCACATACAAGTCACTTTTTACTGTCAAGTGACGTCGGTAGCCCCCACTTCAACACTTTTCACCACCTTTGTTGCGTTTTATGGTTGCATAATTTTATTGATTAAATAAAATAAAAAAATACAATATATTTTTTAAATCTACCCGACAGACTAATTAGATTTTTTTAGTCAAATAGCCTATAATTGTCTCTTGTACATGCGAAGACACCAATTCCACGCCTGTATTGGCCTTGTGCGGTGGATTATGAGTGAATAAGACAATAATGGTGGTATGTCATACCGGTGCAGCTTTGTTGATCAGCGGCGGTGGGATGAGTGCGTCCCCTCCCGGGCCGCCGGCCGCGTGTGCCGCTAGCTCCGCCGTCAGCTGCTCTTGTAGGCAAGCCGCCGCACCACTCTCGGGGTTCAACTCGTTGCCCAGCATATGGGGAGCAGTGCATGATGTGCTCATCCTGGAAATATAACATGCTATTAGCGATAAAGTAAAGTGAGCAGTCGGCTACCATCACCTTTTACAGTATATAACTATTATTGTAATAAATATATAAAATATTAGTAAGTTGTAAATAACTATATATCCCGTTGACTCTTAAAAGACACAATAAAATCATTTTCAAATTATATGAGATTAGAATAATTTACCTATTATCCCCATGCATAACATAACCACCAAATACATTATAATTATTGGACGATAACTACTAAGGAACAACTAATTTTTACTTAATTACTATAATTAGTACTACGATTGACTTATTTCTTTTATTTTTTATAGTCCCATCTAACTTTAAAATAAAATTCATGATCTATGGTTAGAATTATACATTCACTTTCATAAGGTAACTAATTTAAAATAATAGAGCAAGAACGCTCCTAGTTAATAAATACACATAAACATGCTCTGGTCAAAATCACAATCTCTTCGTACCCCTGGTAAATTGACAATTGTAATATTACACAGTGGATTCAACCACAGTCTAAATCTAACTAGATTGAAATACTAAAACCAATGATAACCGAAAATCCTGATTGTAACATTTGGACAAGTGTTATTACATATTTTTTCAATCTACTATAGTCGCTAACATGACATAACTCACTCCTCCAGCGCATTCAGTTTATCCCTTATGCTATTATCGTAACCTCTGGATTGAGCTTTGCAGCTGTCCTCATATTTCCTTTCTTTCTTCTTGTGTTTATCATAACTTTCGTTCTGTACTTCTGTTGTATATTTTCTCTGGCGGGCTCTATCAATCTTGTTTTGTTCAGAATGCTTATTATGTCTTGAATATTTATCTTCGTGTTTTTTGGTGTTATGCGTCACTTCGTGATGATTCTTTTCTTTTACTTTCTTTGCTTCGTTTATGTATTGCATTTTGCTGTCGATATAACTTTTGACATTTTCTTCGACTATCTCCCAATCGCTATCGATGATGTATGGATCTATTATTTCGTTCTCTTCTCCAACTGTCTCATCGTTGATTCTTTCGATCATACATTCTAATTCGTTGTGTTCGTTATATTTTTCGTTGTGATGTTTTACTGTGTGTCCGTGGTAGTCACATGTTCCATTCTTATTTTCGGAGTCTTTTTTGCTGTGTTTTGATTTGTGTTTTTTGTGTTTATGTACTTTCCTTGCTTCGTTTCTGTTTCTATGCTTTTCTCTGTGTTTGTCTTCTCTTACGTCAGAGAATCTTACTTTTTTTTCGACTTTATGTCTATCCTTGTCTGGTTCGTCTTTTTTATCGGTCTTGTGTTTTATATTATTTTCCTGTTTCTTAAGAATTGTCCTAAACATTTGAACCACAAGTACTATTAAATAGTATTAATAAACCATGTGTCCATACGCCAAGCATTTCAACTTACTATGGAGTCATCTATTATTAAAATTTTCGCCTATCGCCTTCCACTGCTTAATAAAGTCCTCTCTCTCAAAGCGCTGTACACATAGAATGTAGTAACTACCTATTTAACCCCATTAAAATAGCAGGCCGACCATAACGTAATAACTGAAAATCACGCATACACAATCTTCAACCAAAAATAACTTTTTTGACACAAAATGTTAAATAAAAAGGTTGACTGTACGATCTACAATTCTGTGCACTCAAACAGATGAGCCAATTTGATAAATTTTGGTGTAATTAAGTGCATACTATAGTATGGATTAATATTTTTATTACAAATCACATTTAGACATATTCAAAATATAATCAAGAATTAGTAGTAATCTAGGAGAAAGGACTGATCAATAAGCGGAAAATATTGCAAAAAGCTTACCAAAATGCCTTAATATTATTAAAGACTGTAAGCATCACTACATAGTATAAAGAAAAGTCGCTTCCCGCGTCTGTCTGTATGTATGTTTGCTTAGATCTTTAAAACTACACAACGGATTTGGATGCGTTTTTTTTTAATACATAGAGTGATTGAAGAGAAAGGTTTATAGGTATAATAACATACTTAACACTTTGACTGCCGAGCAACAAAATATGTATTGTTTATCGGCCACTGGTGACCCCCACGGCGTTCAAAAAGTTAATAAATTAGAGAACCATTAATAATTTCAAGAATTCTAATGCAAAGTCGTAAATAAACACATTTAGGATTAGGTAGTACTGTGCAGTAAGATCTTAGCCTAAGGCTATTATCACGCTGTACAATGATGTTACACAAAGATCCACGAAAGAATTAACGAACAAATAATTTGATCGCTGGTTTATTGCTTAAGCACGACACGTACCTGGCCGACTCCACCTTTGGCTGCAATGATCTCTCAGCGTCTGTCACAATAAAAAACACATCGCATTAGGTTTTTTCAGAGATATCATGAATTATACAAATCGTAGCGACCTTTGTATTCAAGTAGGTTACTAGATGACTATTGATGAGCACTGAAATCTTTATATCGTTCCACAAGGGGAGAACAAGGGCGTTTAAAGTAATTTGAATTTCAGAAAAAAAAATGATAGATGTTTATTTTAATACTATTCAAAGTATACACATTTATACATGATATAGACATACGCATATACTTTTTTACATTTATTTTCTGTTTAGATTTTATGTATTTACGTTAAACAGGAAGTTAGGGACAAAACCATGTTGTGTTAATAATACGGCATTAGATAGAATAAGGTATCAAGAAAGTGGGGACGCTTAAACCCAGCAGTGCATGAACCGAGCCTTGTATGGTACTGAATGATATTAAAATTGTGACTTAAAATTACATTGGTAATGAAATAAAGCAGCAGGGCTCTCTAGCGTACCTTGGTAGAGGCCTATGTGCCGCAGTGAACTGCAACGGGCTGATGATGATGATGAAGAATGAAATAATACTGACTGGCCTGTTGGTCTAATGGTTCGATTCTCACCCCAAGACAAATGTGTGTGAGCACGATCATTTTTTCTGTGTCTGGGTGTAATTTATCCATAATATGTATGTATTTAAAAGTATATAAGTGTGTTTATCAGTAGTCTAGTACTCATAATACAAGTTTTGCTTAGTTTGAGACTAGATGGCGCTGTGTGAAAGTCGTGGAATATATTATTATAGTATATACTTACTAGGAGAGGCAGGCGGGGAGTCTTTGATGGTCTCAGAGTAGATCGGCGGCGGCGTCGGCTGCGGGTGACGGCGGACGCTGGGGGCGCTGTGCGGCGGCGGCGGCGCCGTTTCTAAACACATACGTACAAATAAAGAAACGACTGCAGTAATAGTAACTTTTAATATAGTCGTACGTTAAACTCACTATTTTGATGGCTCAACTATTACGATGTTTCAATAGAACCACGATAGACAAAATAATCTTTATAGAGCTTAAAGTTTTTTTATCTAAATTAATTTAAGTACCCTTTTCTGTTTCTACAATTTAAGCGATCACAAGCTAGACATTTTTTTATAGATAACTAACTAGCTGTTGCCCGCGACGTCTTTCACAAAAAAAATAGGGATGAAAAATAGATAATAACCGATTCTCAGACCTACTGAATACGCAAATAATATTTGGTAATAATAGGTCCAGTCGTTCCGAAGGAGTATGGTAACTAACATTGTGATACGAGAATTTTATATACAAGACTAGCTGACACGGCAGACTTCGTACTGCCCGAACTATAAATAAAATACTTAAACTTTTGTATAGGAAAAAGAAAAGGGCTGTTTTTAGGGTTTGCCCGGCAATTATTAGATTTATTCTCACCTTTTAAACCTTCCCTATACCTCCACGAACAATTCAGGACCAAGATGAGATAAATCCGTTCAGCCGTTCTCGAGTTTTAGCGAGACTAACGAACAGCAATTAATTTTTATATATATAGACTAGCTGACTCGGCAGACTTCGTACTGCCCCAATCGATAAATAAAAGACTAAACTAAACTTTTGTATACGAAAAAAAAAATTCAATTATTCGATTTTTCTCACCTTTTAAACCTTCCCTAGACCTCCACGAACAATTCAAGACCAAGATGAGATAAATCCGTTCAGCCGTTCTCGAGTTTTAGCGAGACTAACGAACAGCAATTGATACTTACGTATAGCCGAGGCTGCGTTAGCCATAGCGACGACGGAGGTGGCCATTGCGGCTCGCTTCTTGGTCCGCACCGCGGCCGGCGGCATCGGCACTATGTTCACAGCGCTCATGTCCTTGCCAGACCCCGGCATCACGCCGACGCCTCTGCACATGGAAACGATTACATTACTTATTGAAAGGAAACTTAACTTACAGATATTATATATAGATATTATCGCAAAGCTGATGCATTCAGGCATTATAAAATTTAAGTTACTTAGTTGATAGCGCTAGCATCATTCAACTGTTTATTTTGTTTTCTTAATAAGTTAGAATGCCATGAGTAGACTGAAATTGCAAAAAGAGCGCATCGAATAGGTATACAGCTAGCAAAACGCGATTGTGAATTTATTGATTTCTCAACCTTATTAAAATAAATATCTCTGTTATGCACTATCGGTTATTTCTCTACTATATTTCAGTAAGCAGCAATTATTTATTAAAGTTAAGTGTAACCTGATAAGTTAAAATCAATTTACTATGTTTTGAATAAGGAACAATGCAATGTTCTTGGGGAACGCCTGAGCTCGCACAGTAGAATAATAAAATACGTGTAATGCAGTTTACATTTTATAATAAGGTGTACTGTAGGTACACCTAAATACAATTTAACCCGACATTATATTGAAAACTTCTATCAAACTATTTATATCAAAACAAGCAGTTAAAAGTTTAAGGACTCTGACTACAATGTCAAAACTTGGCTGTCACGGTTAAATAGATAAATGAATGTTAATGAATTTTGGCAGACAGTAACTTGAAACCCGACACACGATCCTTTTGAAATCGCGGGCAGTTAGTCAAGCATGTTAACTTTGCTAAAACACTAGGTAGGTAAACATTCGCACTGAATGCAGGCAAGGAGAAGCAAAGCATTGAGAAACACTTTCATTTGAAGTTATTTATTTACACCTCGAACATAAAATTGTTATATCACATTAATATTATAAATGTGATGTGTTGTTAACACCTCTTTAAGCTCAAACGGCGGGACCGAGTTTGTTAAAATTTCTTACTTCCTGAGCGTCTGAATTTAACAAACGCTTTTTGTCAGCGGGCAATACCGCGGGGCGCAACTATACAGTAGTAATGATTGTAATAATTCTTTGATATTTTCGCAACTGCGCTCGTGATCTTAGCTTGTATTGTGAATAAATTTGCAGTAAACACATTCATATATTCGCGTTAGGATAAACATCATATACAGCCTTGTATTAGCTCATTCCATTCTACTATGTTGTCGATTTATAATGTATTTATGCACCATTCATAAACATAGTTCTTCTATAGAACCTTCAAGATGGTTTGATAAACACCATGCGGGTCACATGCTTTAAAAAATCTTAGCCAGCAAAAACTAAAAATGGACGCTCAGCATACTTATCAAATTGGTTGTCACTAAGTAGTTTAGTATTAAATGGATGTTGATATTTATATAAATCTTAACAATGTGACCCGCGCCTTATATTCGACCAAGGCTGTCGTCGTTACGAATGGCCGATCTCCGAATTGTATCTCCAAAGGTTATATTAATGTTAAGGATAAATCAATAATAAAATGTCATCATCATTGTGTAGGATAAAGAGTTTCGAGTTCATTTCGAATAATTAATTTTAATTATGTGGCGAGCGAAAACATAATTGGTAGCCGCTAGCCGATTCATATATATCAAAATACATGCAATGCCTGTTCGAATACGCCGAGCTGTGTATAAACACATATGTAATAGTATTATTGTATAGAAATCTGCACCTTATTATCTACGCATAGCCTTTATGTAAAGTACATTATTGCTTAAAGGTTTACTTACCCTTGCTTGTTGGGATCCTGCTGTTGTTGGTGTTCGTAGGCGACGTTGAGACCTCCCCAAGAGCGGCCGGGATGTACGTGCGGCGAGTGTGCTGGTGGCATGCCAGTGTCCATAGCCGTCTGGAAACACACACAGACTTATTAACCTAGGACATGACTCTCCAAACTTCTTATTGCAGTGATAGAATCAAAACGAGGGATCTAATACTGGAAAACGAACTTCAAGAGATTATTCGAGATTTATTCATTTCGACAATTATAATACATGTGCAGTACACATATATATTAACCTAGGACACATTACTTTCCAAACTTCTTATTGCAGTGATAGAATCAAAACTAGGGATCTAATAATACTAGTGAACGAACTTCAAGATATCATCGCAACCTACCTATCATACATTTCATATATCGAAAGCTTTTGAAAGACCACTAACTCTTGAAGAAAGATTATTGTAGTTGTTAGCTATATGGCCCAAGAAATGATATAGACTAATTTTATGCTTCTACAATTGCAATTTATGACATATGTTTTCAATAAGACGGTATTGTAAAGGTAAAGATATAAGCCTCGCCTACCCATTTCTTACAATGCGGTAATCTAACAATTATAGATCAATTTTAAACGTTCCATTCGTATAAGAACGATAATAATACCCACAGATTCGCACCAACCAACATGTGCTCCCGAGACTCATTTAAAAAAGTGTTATCATAAATAATACATGTGAAATAAGTGCTCATAAGAACAATTATTATTTGTGAACTAAATATACGAATGTATAAAACTTGTAAAATAGGTCACTTCAATGTTACATCACATCCGAATGGTGGTTATTGACATTCATAACGAGCGTAATCAGAAGGAATGGTTCTGAATTAAATTTAGACGATTTAAACATTCCATGTTATTATGTGAATGAATGAATGCGTCAATAAATAGCTGTTGTAATCCGAGACATCTGTAGGCAATAAAGCAAATGTAAAGTCTGACGGTGCAGTAATAAAAAATCGGCAAAACTATCCATTCGTCGTTCCTATAAGTGTCTGCTTGTAAAATTCTAAATATGCGTTATTTTTATGACATTTATAGAATAGACCTTCAAATAATAATATAGTTAATTTATTTATATTTGAGCAGCATAAAAAAATCGGATATACGAACATCAAAATAATTTAAGGAAACCAATCCAAAACACTTTCCATCCTAATGCATACTGCTAAATAAATCCCAGTCTACGCTTAAACCTTATCGTTTCATATATTCGTGCTTTTGATTTCGCACAACACTTTACACATCAAAAACAATTACAAGTATCAAACAGAACATAATCAACACATTTAAAACTGGAACGATCACAAAACCGCGGGAGATGAACACGTGTAACTAAAATTTTAACACAACAACACACAGATGACCACATGACTAACTCACCATTGTACATGCGTTATACCGGCGCTTTAATCTTACATTAGCGAGAGAAACATATTCGCGACGGAACACTTGGGACAAGTCAGCAGATGTGCCCCTAACAAGCTACGTCGTGTGACTGAATGAAGTTCCAACTGATGGTGGGCCTGGTAGGACGGGCCCATGTGTCAGTAAATTGGGTACGATTCAGGTAGGCGAGGGGTTGCGAGCAGGTACAAGATGTGTTTGACTTAGCTAGGGTGTTAGACACGCACAAACCTTTCTTAGAACACCTTTTTTTATAGCTTATTGTTTTAGTCAAAACATTGTTTTAGGAAAGCATTAGCAGCTCGATGTTTAACTTTTCATTGAATTGTTTTATTATTTTACTCGTTAAGTGTCGGATTATGTTAGAAAAGTATTGTTATTTCTTTATGATTATGGCTTTTAGCATAAATACACGTAATTCCGTATTAAATTGGACTTTCTCCTGGAGTCTAGTAGTAATCGCGGCACTAAGCCGCAGTTGCAAGAACATAAGCCCGCCCCTTTCGGCAACCAGTGAGTTGTGTACATTGTTAAGACAGGTCTATTGTATGAATAGCTGTTTACGCTATTTATTGACACCCCTGTCTATGAGAAAGTCAAGTCCCGGAGCAAGTTACTATGAATGTAATTCAATGGGATGTCTATGGCGATTTTACGGGTCGCTTCCAGAAATCTCTATTCGAACCCGTATTTTTGGGGTTGCGTACCACAATAGAAAACAATGGGTCCCTTATAAGTTCAGTTTGTTGACCGTATGTCTCTCTGTCGAGACCCTTTACTTTAAGAATGCTTGAAGTTAAAATTCAAGCCGAATATGTAGGTCAGCGGTCCTATGAAGTAGTGAAAAAGTAAAACTTCTAAGTCGCTTTATAGACAAGTTACGGCCGTGCAATCCACAATCAGCCAAAACGCATATTTCGAAACTCTCAATGGAAAGTCGAAGCGTAAGTTGACCTAGCCTAGAACTATGAAATTTGACAAGTAACACCAATATAACCAACAGACAAGACAAAAATACCTTAACTACGTGTACCTATTTAACAAAATAAAGACAGCCAAAAGCTCGAAAATAATTGCGCGATACGCTTCGTAAACTATCTCTAATAGAACGTACAAAACCTTTGGTGTGTGTGTTCGACTTGCCATATCCCTTTAAAATTGACAATAATAATACAATTGTAAACATATCTTTGTGCATGTATGTACGCGCCTAAGTACCTCAAACAAAACAAAAAAAACAGGATTACAACCGTGAAAGGACAATCGTAATTGGTTGCACATGACTTACTTGTGGCCAGTAATAACAAAAGGGAATTATTTAAAAAGGAACAAGTTATCCTTGCTACGCTGAACCCCCTCATTGCTGCAATTTGCGACAAGTACATACTTAAGTCTTAACAAAGATGTCCTGCTCAATACAAGCTTCATTACAATGGCACTTTCTGCACTTTCACCGGAATTTAGACATTATGTTTAGGGCGACAAGGATCTATATTTAATGGTGTGTGTTTATTGGTTTTCTAGACGTGACCGAATAATGAATAAGAGATAGTAAAGTGAATCAGACTTACTGGTGGCGGTTGTGGCTGTTTCTGCGGCTGGTGGAATATATGCGGAGACGGACCCGGCATGTCTGGCAGCGGCACCTAGTCATGACAATTCATATTATTCCTGTACTTCGGTGCAATTTTATCACACAATATTTATAATTACCTCAAGAAGAATGTATGACTTCTGAATGAGTTACGATCACAAATGTAGTAAGACAATAAGTTGAATGTACCAGCTCCTGTTATATCAATTCGCAAAAGCTAAGCTTTCATATTTGTCGGAGCCCATGCATTTTCTCGTGTAATGGTACGACGCACGTTAGCGAACATTGTTAGTACGTAGTTATATATTAAGCATGTCTGGGTGAACACACAACTGTCATTTATATGTAGTTACAACAATGATTTACTTTATACATACCTTTTTTGTGTAGCTGACGAAATATGAAACTTAAATTTCTAAATAGAATGGAAATAATAATAAACAAACCGGTTGAATATCGATTTTGAAACGTACGCGGTTTTTTTTTCGTTTGTTGCGTTAATAATTGAAAATTTGTTGTTGTTAAAAGAGTACGGAGGTTTGGACATTGGGACGTTACACCTCTGCTTACCTCGATAGGAAAGGAGAACGAACGGGATGGTATTCTATGATATGTTTATAGGAAAAAGGAAAATATGTACATCACAATAAATTCCATCTATATGTAACCACATATATGTTAGACATTGGACTACTTAAGATGAGCGATGGATTCGGGTTACAGAAATAATCAAAGGTCAAATAATTAATAGGCTCGAACGATGAGACAGATTTGAATACCGGACAAATTAATACGACGCAGAGTTTTTATAAAGTAGTTTGAACGTTCAATAAATGGTTCCAGTATATGTTGAGACAATAGATATTGTGCCCGAAAAATATCAAGTCTTATCCCAAAATATACTGTTTCACGACAAATAAATAAACTTAAGAAATATTCCGACTGCTTAAATCGAACATCCGCATTTTTCGAATCGCTTTCAAATAAAAACCGTTGGAACAAAAAGTGTTGCCAAAATTAAAAAGAAAAAAAAAAAAACTGTAGACAAGCAACCAACACAAGTTGCTGCTACTATCACGTGAAAAATCAGTAAGTAATTCTTTATTAAAACATCAAAAGAGTAAAATTTTTCGTTGAGTTGTAAGGACAGTTGTGCGTCCATATGTTAGTTATGAACCTGTGAATGCTGGGTGAGGTTGAGTCCGTGGCTGGTGGGAGGCAACGGCACCGACACGAGAAGCGACGCGGGCCCCTCGCGATCGCCTTTGCCCTACGCAACCCACGCATTAGTACGCTCTATGGTATATTGTTATACACGGAGGATATACGAATGGAGTTTGTGAGCTGAGTTAATGAACAAGTAGAGAAAAAAAAATTGTTCTGAAATTAACGAATTAAACAAAATAATGCACAATGGTAACCGACATATTAAAGTAGTAACATATTAAGCTGCAAGTGGTAACTTTAAAACATTTTCCCATAAAAAAGACACTAAAAATGTATATTATGCTTAATTCGAATGAACAAATAGATAAAATAAAATTACTAGAAGTGAATGTTTTAAAATAAACGAATTTTAAAAATACTCAATGTTAACCGACAAAATGAAATAATTTAAGTAGTGTAACTGCAATTTTAAACCATTTTACCATAAAAAAGACACTAAAAATGTATGCTTCATTCGAATATAAATCGTTGTCTAAATATGTTAAAGAAATGTAACCAAAAATTGTAATAATGTAACCGATATTTAGATTAAAAACAATTCGAATATATTATAATTCGTAGTCTAAATATGATAAAGGAAAGTCGACAAAAATTTAGTAAAGTTATATAATGTAACCGATATTTAGATTTGAAACAATTAGAACTCCATTCGTTTGATACTCCGTGATTACATGCGCTGCAATTGGATTCTACATACACAATGTAAATGTAATATTTTAATTATGATATTATTCGATGTATACAACGTTGATAAAAGCGAGAGGCATTAAATGAAACCACATATTCTGTATATCATTATAAGGCTACACAACAAAAATCAAATCAATGTAAGCAATAGTTTAGTCACAGGATATTTTTTTAGTTTTTTTTTAGTTTGAACATGCTGTATCTTCCTGATTAGGTGACTAAGTTTTATAGGCATAGTTATCTAGTTGGCTCCGGTTGGGTCCGAAACTAGTCGGGCTATCCCGATAAATACGCGTGAGTAAACCGTTATAACGTTTTAAGTATGAATCATCCTCACGAAAGTTATTATAAAAATATTGCTTACATTGATTTGATTTTTGTTGTGTAGCCTTATAATGATATACAGAATATGTGGTTTCATTTAATGCCTCTCGCTTTTATCAACGTTGTATAAATGATGACATGTTTTGTTTTAGGTATTGTAATTAAATTATGAAATTTTGTAACATCAAACTAGTATTATGATTATGTTCATTTTGTATATGGATGTAGCTGACACGTTGGTTTAAAAAAAAAAATATTAGGTTGGAGTACAGGCAAAGAAGCTGGGAAAAGCTAGTTAATTTATATTCATTTAAGTACTAAAACAAAACATGCATGACTGCATAAGCGTCGGGTAGGCAGTTTGATCGGCATACAATTACAATGAAATTATAGCTTGATAATGAATATAATGAATATTGCTGATTGGCTTATATTACTTCAATGAAGAAGGAATATTTGTACCTTGTATTTTTGAACACATAAATCAACAAATAAGCAAATATTGTATGTATGTTGGTAGGTATACATGTCTGTAACATAAAACTTCAGTTTTAGTGACATTTGAATATAAATATGAAAGAAAATTTGATGTTATTGTTTTAGAATGGTTAATATATAGTTTTGACTAACCTGCGGAGGGTTCGATGGCGATCGAATGTTGGAGACATGGTTCATACCGCTGGGCCCTGGCATTGGGCTTGGTAGATGTCTGTAGAAAGTCTTCACGTTTTTACATTCCATTACTTACAAAAACATGTTTGTAGTTAGTCAAGATTTGTCGATCGAATAGAATACCTGAATTCCTAAAATAATTCAGAAGAGGATGTGATAGTGAGGATATAATTCACTTACGGTCTTATTCATAAAAAGTTATCACACATCTGTAGGCTCTCTATACTACTCTATAGTAGGATTGTCAAAAAATGTTATTCATAACAGCATTTTAGCGGTAATCAGTTCTATAAACATATCATAAAGTTATAGAGCCGAGTACCCTACTATAACAGTATTATAAGGTCTCAAGATGGCCGATTCTAAACAGCTGATTAATAAGACAGCTCGTTTTGACAAGTGTCAAGAATGTCAATTTCTCATTTGTAAACAGTCTCATAGTCCTTGCCTCCTTGGTTAATTTTACGTATTTAATATTTTTAATATTTACACAAGTTAACACATTTGTAATTCAAAATGCAAGCTATACAAAGCTTAGACGCTATTGAAGCGATTGAACAGATTGGAAACCGTCCGCTTCGTAGAAAGGTGTACAGAAGTAGGAGCGGAAACGTTATCGCTTTAACAAATCAACGGCAACTTTCACTAATAATCTCATACGTGATGACTTGAAATTAGATCGTAGAGGTTCGGGTACGGCACCTGATGTCCAGGTTTAGTTGGTTTTGGTTTTCCATAGCCAAGAAAATCATACTTAGTATGTAATAATGTCTATGGTCACACTCAATCGGTACGTTTATACGGTATGATCGCTGAAAAGTCAGCCAACTTCATAACAATGGCAACATTATGATTTATAAACTTATATTAGCAACACTTTAGTTATAGAAGGTTTATGTAGCGTTTATGAATGGACATTTTTATAGAACGTTTTATAAGCTTATAGAGCATTTTAACTAATGAATGTTTAAAACCTTCGATAAGCTTTTTTTATGAATAAGACCGTTAGTATTTAGTAAAAGCTAATTTTACAGCTGAATTATTTATTTATTAATCTTTTTTACTATACTACCCTTATAAAACACTAACTATAATATATATTTTGGACTAGCTGACACGGCAGACTTCGTACTGCCCCAACGATAAATAAAAAAAAGTCGCACCTTTTAAACCTTTCTTAGGCCTCCACGAACAATTCAAGACCAAGATGAGATAAATCCGTTCAGCCGTTCTCGAGTTTTAGCGAGACTAACACGAACAGCAATTGATTTTTATATATATAGAATATTTTGGATTACTTTAAGTAGCTGTGTAGGTGGACCATCATTGTCTTTTAGCATTCAAGAAATACCACCGGATCATTGCAAAATTTAGGATTATTTTTATATTCGAATTAAAGGCAAAACGCTGCCCCATGCATAGTTTAGTCAGAATAAATTTCATGAAGCAGATATTTTTGCATTGTCAGGAAGTTTTAGTGATATTATTGAATTTTAACCGTTTATATCCTTCAAGAGAACAAGACCTGTAGAAAAGTTATAAATCTACGTTTGCTAACCCAGATTGAAACTCTTCTACATATTGAACTATCAAATCAATCGTAATCAGTAGTGTCATCCTCATTTACTGAAAAAAATCAATTCTATTGCGTTACAACATTGTCTAGGACCTAACGCCTTTTTGCTCAATGGTTCTGTGGTATATATTTCCACAGTCACGTACCTGGGACTAGGGTTCGATGCCGGGCTGTGTGCCGGCGGCGGCGGCGGCAGTGGCGGCGCGGGGTTCACGCTTGCGAAGTGCGAGGTGGGGACCGGTATACCTTCCGGACCCTCGGTTTTCACCTATATAACAACAAATAGAGAAAATATAGAAGAAAATATCAAAAAGCTGTTGGTGAGCAATAACAAATAAAGCGTCGTATATTACGAATACTTAATCGTCAGTTTACGACCTAAAGGTTTTAACGATGAAGGTACTCGTCTACTACTTATGTTTAGATGACAAAAAAAAATTGGCTTTGAAATGTACTATTCAAACTACCGCTATGATTATGATAAGCAATGATACCAGAAAAACTAAATACTGGCTTAGCAGCAGTAGCATTTGGGTTCCAAATCTTGAAGACTTAGAAATCAAATGCTATTGTTGCGGTAAGTTGCTATACTACTTTAATGGCGAAATAATGTTCGATGATATTTTATACCTTCTTAATAACTTTTTCAACGGGCTCCAGCTGTACGTCAGCTGGTATGTGGGCTGACTCCCAGACGCCACCGGCCTGTGAAGGGCCCTCACCCGCCTACAAAGCCAACCCATTCATTACAACGTTATATTCGCTAAATTATTATACTTTGAATGACAATTAGGACCCAAATTGTTAAATAAAATTAAAAATCAGCGCGTGACGTATTCGAGTTCTACATTTCATCTCATCATTTCTAATAAGACTAGGTAAATCCATTGTCAGAACTGAAATGGCCCAATTTAGGTCTAGAATTTTACCCAATAATTTACCTCCTACAGGATTAGTATCGTCGCGGTGCCATGTTACTGCAATAAGTATGTATTATTTGTAATGCTAATAAGCATAGTAATTGAGCCCTCGATTACATCAATCGCTGAACCAACCACCCTGTATAAGTGTAATCATCTCACCGCAGCCGGCGACGGTGGATGGTAGTTGGAAGTGTAGTCCACGGGCGTGTTCATGCTGTTAGCTGCCGACACTGCCTTCCTCTTCTTAGTCTGCTTGGTCTCGACAAACTCGGTGTTTGTTATCACTGACTCTTGGTAAGATGTCGGCGGGGCAGGGGCTGGCGTTGCTGGAGCACTTGGAGCACTGTTTAAAAAATAACTTGTGTTAAAGGTTTTTGGTAGGTGCCCCATCATATTTTAGATTAAAGTTCTCAACAAGACCTCTGCACGTTGGACCTGTGTCCCCGTGTAAGCCTTTAAAAAGGACCGGGTTTCTTCCCTTGAAGTTGGCCCGTGAATTAAGAGATAATATATTGCCCAAAGGAAGAAAAACAGTACATGTTATGTTACACTTTTGAGTTCTGTTTTTACATATTTTGATGTCCCCCTTGCTAGGAGCGTCCTGTATTATAGGAGGATAAAGTAAGAATAATATTACAATGTATTTCGTCTAGATACTAGAATTCAGTATCGTTATGTCTTGTTATTACCTAGTCAGCTATTGTTATGTCAAGTAATGCGTTGCATATGACAAGATACAATGTGAAGTTTGACAAAAGAATAGGCCGATTGTCGGTAATACTACATAATTTTATTGTGCTATACTGTCACTAAGGTGTACTGACGAATGGAGGACACTCAACGTTAGCTGTGTATTTGAAAACGGTTACGTTGAGAAATTTTTCTTTGGGCATAATATGTTCGTGGGTCAGGCAAACAGTTTTTTTTTTACAATAAAGAGTATTCTATTCTATTCAATAAATTACACTGACATACAGAACAAATGGTCGTGCTCATCACACAAACGGTTTGTCTGGTTTGTCCTGGGTGAGAATCGAACCCACGACCTCCGGTAACTGACTACTAGACCAACAGGCCGTACTAATAGATCTTAACAATCTCTTACCTGGTAGGAACAGTAGTGATATTGGATACGGAAGCCACGGCTTGTGCTACAGAGCTGATAACGCCGACGGGTTCCACCGGCTTGATGGCGCTGGGAGAGGCCACCGGCGGCGGCGTCGCCTTCGACGGTCCGGGAGCGGGCGTCGAACTGCCAGATGCTGTAAGAGAAACGGTGTTGTAACTCCTGCAAACTATTCTATCCTGGTACTTTTTGAAATTTAATCCCTAGAGCTTTTAACTGATATTAGAACTTTTTATCAATTGGATCATCATCATACCCTGCCCTTATCCCAATTATTTATTTGGGGTCGGCGCAACACGTCCTCTAGACATGTTGCTTAAAGTTTTGGCTATGGTTTTATAGTCGGCCGCCTGCCTGACACTAACCCTCTTTGGGAATGCGATTGTTGGTTGTTTACCCGCCACCATTCGGGTGACCCAAGGTGCTTGGTACAGTGCACTGGGTCTTAAGGTCCATTAGTCACCTTTTACGACACCCAGTGGAGGATATGGGGTGGTGCTATTCTTTATATCCGGACACCACACGGAAATCAATTGGATAACTTCAGAAATGGCTTATTCCGTTACGGTGTTGTAACTCCTGCAATCTATTCTATCCTGGTACTTTTTGAAATTTAACTTCTAGAGCTCTTAACTGATATTAGAACTTTTTATCAATTTATCTTCAGAAATGGCTTATTCCAATACGGGGTTGTAACTCCTGCAATTTATTCAATCCTGGTACTTTTTGAAATCTAACTCCTAGAGCTTTTACTTGTTTTAGGACTTTTTATCAACTGGATAACTTCAGAAATGACTTATTCTGCTGATAGGGTGTTGTAACTCCTGCAATCTATTCTATCCTGGTACTTTTTGATATTTAACACCTAGAACTCTTAGCTGATATTAGAACTTTTTATCAATTTAACTTCAGAAATGGCTTATTCCCATACGGTGTTGTAACTCCTATAATCTATTCAATCCTGGTACTTTTTGAACCTAACCTTTAATGAAATTTAACTTCAGAAACAGCTCATTCCTCTGAAAGCTTAGGTGCAGACAGGACGGGGAATTTTCTCTAAAATCAATGGGGATTATGGGGATGGGATGCCTATTTTAAAAATATGTTTATATCTGCAATTTTTGCCTAAAGCTTAGTAATTGACTGTTGCGAACGAATTTAATAACTTACAGATTTATGACATGGCGATTTATACAGGGAATGTAAAAATTGATATAAAATAACTTTTTTCCTTTCATCAGACGCGTAGAGGCGAGCACGAATAGTTTCTGTAACTTGACTACATTGTGTGTATAGAGAACACTATCTATTTTCACAACCTAACCCTCAATACCTAGAAACACTGCCAGGCAATAAATTGTGAAATCGGACTCCTAATTAAGATTAGCAGAAACATTAAGGGTGAGCCTAATGTGAGCGGTGTTAAATGATGTTTTAATACCGTCTGATGGCCGTGGCACATCACTGACTATAAAATTCACTGCTACTATTATAGTAAAGGACTTTTCATAGTAAAACTTCGTATGTAAAAACTGGATTAAAAGAGTAATCAAGTTTAATTTAAATATGTCAATTTGTGGATAGCGAAACAGAATCTGCGATTGCTAACCAGCAAGTGAGTAAACGTGGTGATAAATACTCGTTCTCTAAATGGAAGAGGCTTTTGAGGCTCAGCAAGGCATGTGTAGGTTGTGTTATTACTATTTTAGCTTTAATTCGGAGTAACAAGCTCTCCTGGTTAAGAACTTAGTCTGAAGAGAACTTTTCTTTAAAATGGGGATGGAACATCTACCAAGAACTAATATAGTTGATGTTTTTCAGCTTTCGCGACTTGTACACATGGTGGACAGAGTCTACCCGTGACCCGACGAACTCGACCGAAACGTCGAGGAAAAAAAATCGAATTATATCGCGAATAAGACTCGTTTGTTGTCTAAAACTAATAAAGTATCATATCATAATTACATTCAATGTTACCTTTAGCCATCTGAGCTGAGTTAGAATCGGTGTTGTGTTGCGGCGAGGGTGCCGGAGTGCTGCTCTTGCTGCCGGAGCCGCCGTCGCCGGCCGACGACCCGCGGCGAGACGGCGATGGCTTCTTCTTATCTATAAGGACCACTCATATCAATAATGTATCGTGTAAAGTGTTAAGTGATATTGAAGTTACAACTACAATGTTGAGGTTAAGACTGGGATGTTGGCCAGATGTCCGTGAATGAAATTTGGAAGTTCAGATTTGATTTTAGATAGGTTTCATGTTTAGAGTCAGTAGTCTAATCGGAATGCATGTTTTGTGTTGTTTGTTATTTCTACATGAAGAAGATAACTATAGACAAATATCATACATTTTTTTTGTAAAGTTAGTGTTTAATAAGCAAAGAGGTTTTCTTTTTTCTTTGTGTAGTATTTGTGATTAATATATGTTATATAAGATGAAGTTAAAGGCAACTAACACTGGTTAATAAAGCAATATTTATAAATACATGAAAGATACATTTCTACTCGATGACAAGTGAATAAGTTACAACATAAAACAATGAATTCTCTTTTTACAAATTAGATAATAAATATAGACAGATATTTTGCTTTTAAAAGTCAAAACATCTATCTAAACAAATAATTGAATTTGAACAGCATGCAAAACCAATTTTTCAAATAGAGAAACGATAGCTTACCTATTATTAGAAGAAAAAAATACATTTTCCATTTTTTTTTGTGGAAATAGTGTCTATGTAATAAATGATTTTATGGCTATTTATTGTGAACATTTACGGTCTTACCACAAAAGTAATTTCATAAAATATGTAGGTATATTAAACGGCCTCCGTAAAAAGTGATTGCTAAAAGGTTTAATTCTTTTCGATAAGGCAAGTGACTTGAGACTTATCACTTCCATGCATTGGAGCGACTCGATCAGTGATTACGATTACAGAAATGCTTGTCTTTGAGGTAGTTTAGCCTAACAACGCCTTATCATGAGAAACTATGTACCGTAAGAGAAATTACTGTGTTGAACTGATATCATTTTTTTGTGGTAAGACGAAAAATCTAGATTGGATCTATACAAAGAAGCTCTTTCATGAGGCAATCGTGTATTACTCTATATTTGTTGGGGCGGTCGTTTTGGTGCCGTTTGACAAAGCATAGTTTTCAATTTAGATTTCCGACTGCTACAATGTAGAAGTCCAAAACCGAAACATAAACTCCAACCACCATTGTCTCCTTTAGGTAAGATATTAACCCAATTTTTATTCGGCCATTATCTACAATTCCAACAAAATATAATTTTAAATAAAATACTTTTTCCTCTTAAACGACACATGAAAAAAACCTCGTGCATATCCCTCACCATAATTTAAAACAACCAATTCAATTCCAATTGCCAATACCAACCCATTAAAACGTTGAATTTTCAAACGTAAACCCTTTTTCCATTTCCCAATGCCAATCATTCAATTTGATAACAAATATAACAGCCGTATGCAAAAACGAGCAAAAAAATATTTATACTATATTTATCTGTACAATCTAATTGTTAATTACAAACAGCGTGACACCTAAAAGTGCCATTTAGCTGTGGCTGTAGGAGACGTTTTGGAATACGGCGAGTGTCATTCAGACAGAGTCTGCTAAGCCAGAGCTTCCTCATATAGACCTGGTTCTCACATATCTATTCGACATCGATACGAACTACCATGCGACAATCATAGACCAGAACATGTGAAACAAACTTTTATCCGAAGACTTGTGTTTGCGAGTGGCATGTCCGGATTCTCCAGCGCCGTCATTTATCATTAAGTCTGCCGGCGACGATGTGAAAATATCCAATCATTAGTTTATATTATTTAAAAATTTTAGAATAAAAAGTGATAGTTATAATATGCTTGTATGTAAGCCTACGTCTATATTGCTTAAATATCATATTATTTTTCAATTGTTAGCAGGTAAAATATCAATATACAAAACGGTTCTATAACTAATGATCAAAATGGTAGAATAAAGCTTACACATGAGGAAAATCTGACAATTATAAATCTAAAAATAAGTCGTACCTACTACATAAAACGTTGCTGTATACAAATCAATATCAATACGGTTTTATTGACTATAAAAGAACAACTTGTGTATTGATTAGTTGCATTAATCACAACAATTAAACTTCTCAAGGAATTCCAGTACTAAGTATTTGTAACCACTGTAAGTAGAAGTTATTTTTGTTATTCCAAAGTGTACTTACCCAAAGGCTTGGAAGTGCTCGGCGTATTCTTCCCTAACACACCGTGGACTGCGTTAGATGATGACTTGCGACCCGGCTACGAATAAATATACACAATCATTACACAAAGTCGACACAGTCATCGATAACAATAAATACTTAAAAATAAAACCCATAGTAATCGTGTTACGTTTATATAAAATTATAAATACATAAAAAAATATTTAACACACAACTTAAATACATACTTCAAATAAATTATTGCGAATATAACCTTCATTACAAAAATGCCATACTACACGGAACATACATATGAATAGTAAACATATACTTATTAATTTTATTTTATTTCATAAATATACCCTGCTACTGACTGACTTCAAATTGGGTTGATTAGAATACGACAAGTTATATCTGTTCCAATGTTTGTTTTGGATTTTTTTCATTCACTTAGTCATTTCATTTCATTCACATTTCATTATCGAGGAACAAAAAGTAAAGCACTTTTTGTGTATAATTTAGTACGCCCGGTCTAGAACGGTGATTCTAAGAAGCACAAGCATAAAACATAAACTAATTAGATAATGGATTGAATGACAGATGGCAGACAACTAACTATAAATACATACATTTGACTGGTGTGCTATCAGGCAGAGCCGTACGTACCCCCTTGGACTTGCCGGCGTGCGTGGGCGTGACGCCGCCGCCTGCGTTCGAGCACGAGGCTTCGCCCTCCTTCTCGCAGCTCGAGTCGCTCGACTGACTGTCGTGCGACACCGGCTTGTACGGCGGGATCGTCTTTACGTTACCGCCTTTTTTCTGCACAGTCAACGTTCGTCTCCGTATCACATACCGCTCATTAACGCTAATAACCTCGGTGTCAATTATAACGATTTCGCGCTAAACCGCTATGGAACAGGATATTTTTATTCAATAATAGATAATATATTTATGTATGATTAGTTAGACATGACTTTATATAGGATGAATTAGACTTTAATGATATAATTTCCAATTGTTTATAATAATTATGAAATAGTTTTAGTACCTTGGCGATGATGGTGACATCATGATTGGTGAACTAAAAAAATGATAATGAATGAATGAATAAATCAACTATCATGCAACACGAGGTAGCGATGTTACGCAATATTTAGGTGCAGTAGGCCGACATGAGAACAAAATGACAAAGTGAAAATGTTAACACTAGAAACGCGTACTCAACACAATAATCAGCACTCATGATCGAATTGGTGGACTAAACGCTGGCGCTAATTATAGGAGAGTAGGACGTACCGACCCCTTAACATCACACAGCAAACGATATATTGAGTTCTAATATTTCAAGTCAGAGCATACTAAGTCTAAAACGAAACCCGATTCCTGTAATAAGCGCCAATCTTTAGAACATTGAACGATGTCACAGTAATAAACAATTAATCTAAATGGCGGTAATATGAACACAGACATGATCTAAAGAAGTGTACAGTGACAGTTCTAAAATGATCGAGAATGTGCAAACAGGTAATATTGGTGATAATTCTGTTAAAAACAAACTAACAAACAAATTCAAATTAGAGTATTGCCATCTTTGTTTCTTTATAGAATGAGAAAAGGAGAGGTATATTAGTATTGCAACGTTGACTTTGATATGAACAAGATTTTAGTGCTTTGTTTGTTAAATGCGAAAATTAGTTTGTAATAATTAAGTTGAAGTAAATTAGTTCTTATCATTCTTTCCCTGAACTCTATCTTAGTTAAATATAGCTAAATTGTAGTTAATTTGTAAATAAGAGAATCTCCACCATGAATAATTTAACTTCACAGAATAGTTTATATGGCCTTTTTTTAATAATATACCGTCTATAAAATACCGCAAACAGTTAGTTACTTTTATTCCGCTGTTAATTGAAATCTCATTTCGAATCAGCAAATCGAATGGATACCTAAATGGACGGAACAAACAAGACACACAATAATATCCACAAACCCAGATATTAATATACCAAAATAAAATAGATACTATTGAAATAATTATGCATATGTACGAAAAATATACATTTTATGTGTGCAAAAACACAACACACTATATAAAATATTTTAAAGTAAACCTGAACGCTGAAAATTTACTATTATAAAATGGGTAATAAAAAAACACATGTACCAAAATAGATACACCTGTACATAAATAGATATATGTTGTAATACATGTTGATACATTTGAAACTTGAATCGAATCATTCAAAAATTTTTATATGTATGATGGATGCGAACTAACCAGTTTACTGTAATGATGTTGGCAGTACCCGCAGTACTTTACGTTGTCCAGGTAGTTGCCGGCCTCTTCGCACAGCAGGCCTAGGCCTTGGGCGCAGGTCACGTGAAATTGTTGCTTGCAACCTTTAGGAAATAACCCGGGTCAGGGCGCGTTCTCACTATGTCATAGCGGCAGATCATTGTGTCATTAAAAACGAAAGAGTTCATATACAAGACAACATAATGAATTATTGTCCGTAACTTTTTGTACAGTGCCGATACAATGTCTAAAACATTACATATAAACATTTGACATGATGGGAGCTAGAGGCGACAGACGACAATCGTCCAACGACAAATTAATCTTTAGGACATAGTGCGAACGCGCCTTAAAGCAACAAGCAATCTAGACCTCTACAATATATCACACATAATCAAATACAGTCAAATATAAAGGTCACTGGAACGCTTGACCGACATCGCTGATCGCTTGATTGTTTGATAGCGCTAGCCAAGACAATCTCGTACACTCCAGTCTCGTTTATACATCTAGGCTACTGTAGATTGTCGTTTTATTGTCCTAAATAGACCTAGCCAAAGAGTGTTTATTGATATAACCCACCAAGTACTTA
The DNA here is from genome assembly GCA_941860345.1 of Chrysodeixis includens. Lineage (NCBI taxonomy): Eukaryota > Metazoa > Arthropoda > Insecta > Lepidoptera > Noctuidae > Chrysodeixis > Chrysodeixis includens. The sequence continues at coordinate 20,934,718 of OW796090.1, read as the reverse complement.
GTTTATCAAAGATTGTCTCCGTTCCTATTAAATTAGGTTGATAACACTACATTCACCTTAACTAGTTTCTATAAATTTCAATTAAGGATAGTTAGATAATGGCAGTTAATGATCATTTGTTAACTTTTTTCTAGCATTTACTGTGCCACGGTATGTTAAAGGTGACTCTTTGATCTTTCATGTCTTTCCAGGATGTATGCTTATTCAGTTTGTTTCAGATAGCAATAAATTCGAAACATTAAGAACAAAAGAAAAATAACTCCATACATTAAAACATCTAACTTGATACCATGTTATGTTAGGTACAAGTGAACTAATGATGTTGACCCAGTATGAAAAGTTTCAAAGCATATTGAAATAAAAAATTACTAGTCCAAAAATAGAATGCTAGTACAGAGTAATAACATATTCAATGCATAGTAAGTAGTAGTACTTGGTAGTGTGGCTCATGGCTAAAACAGTCTCAAACCACTAATTTATTCAATAGAGAAAACTGCTTTAACCGTAACTAAGTTCCTAGGTTAGCCAGTTAACTATTCCTATCTAATTGGGTCGCGCCTACTTCTTCGAAGACATCTAGGTCTAAATAGACTTTTATAGTACCAATCAATAAGCCGCCTGCAATGCTCTTAAAATATTCAGTTCTAGCAATCAATACCTTCCTACAAATACAAAGGATTATCTAAGTTACTGCAGGTCACATTTCTTTGTCTGCATGGAGTATTATGAACATACCTGATTTGTTGCATTGCATGCATGCTCCAGCGTTGGCTCGGTGGTTTTTGCCCAGTTCTTGGCAGATGTAGCAAGACTGTAATAATAGAAAAAAAAAAAACAATTTAAAACCAACTTAAGAATCTAGTATTCAAGTTTAATGAACATTTTGTTATAGCTCACCTTGTTGTATCTCTCTGGTGGTATGAGACGCAGGACAATAGGCTCCATCGAGGTGACATTTCCAAATCTGACCTCTGGTATGTAAAGCGCGCAAACAACGTGAGCCCATCCTCCTGTATCCGAGCGCTTTAAAGCACCCGATTTAGATGGGCATAGCTCACACCGCTGAAAAATGATTCAAGAAAGTGCTCAATACTCATGTTAGCAAGAAAACCTCACTTAATAAAATAATAAATTTCACTTGATAAGTTAATCCTTTACTTACAACCTTGGATTTAGAATCAGGGCTCTCGCACTTGCGGCAATACCAGGGGCCGGTAGGAACAGTCACTATACCGTAACATGCTGAAAATGCATTATGTTTTCGATCAATCAGTGTTAAAGAACAAATCAAGTTTATTATATAGTTGAATTTTGTATGAGATCCACATAAATATGTGTACCTTGATGGACGGCTACGGTGCAGCCATTGCCGTCACAGTAGACAAGCGGGTTGTCGGGCCAACCGCGCTCGTCCGAGCACACACAGCAGCCTCCTACCATCTCCTTCATTGTGTACTCCTCATTATTGACTTAAATCCTACAAACCGGCAAACTAATAAAGTGATATGCTTGATTTTGATATCCCAATAACACTTATTGCTTTGAAAGGACATGAAACAGCAATTCATTGACACTAGAAAGTGCATGAATACATCACCAAGAAGATTTGACCCTAAGGAAGCTTCAGATGGTATGAATGTAACAAATGGATTGAATGTATGAGAGTTTCAGCCATGACAACTAGCACTTCAAATTGGATTCAGCCCTTGCTTTCTTTTGAATAACTACACAAAACAAGTAAATATTTAGTACTAAATGCTATTTTAGTTTACTAAATGAAAGTAAAGCATGTTACTGTTTATAGCAGAGATAGTTATAATCATTGGTGTAGTATGATGCGCTCTATGCAACAGTTCCGTTTTTACTGCACACTACAAAATTTATATTCACGTTTTAAGCAGATGTAAAATATTGTGGCAATCGCAGCCACAAACAAGGGTCAAACAAACTCATGGCAAATCACAGTCATGGAATATAATATCTGTGTATAGTATTTTTATAATTGTATAATAAGTATTGTTAAAATGTATATATGTAGTTATATTTGCTATAGGCCCTTGTTGCATTGTATAAAGAAATAAAAAAAAAATATAAGCTTGCTTTACATTATATGTCAGAAATAGAGGCTTGCGGTGGCGTCAATTACTACATAAGAGTGCGCAAAAATATCTTTTATATACATTACATACAATTCTACATAGATGAAGTAATTGATTCTTTACAATAATCTTGGCAAATAAGGTTTAATGTGAAGCTTGTTTTATTGAAATCTTTTTCACGGGTTTAAATTAGTACTCCAGATGGAAGTTAATTGGATTAACATTAAGCTTTATATTCTGTTTCAGATTATGAAACTATTAATACAAGCTAGAGACTGTATTTACTGTATTGCCAGGCTTTGTTATACTGACAAAATCTTGATATGTACCTTGATGTTTCTCTTATACACATGGCATAGTCTTTCACAAAGGAATGTTTTTATGGTATAAAAATGGTTCTTTACAATTATTGATTGAAAGAAAGCACAAAAATAGGAATTTACTATGGTATATTTTTATGGAGGCAGAATTTTCTTTGACATAGTAATTACCCTTGTCACAGTTATAATTCTGCCCAATTTAATTTGGCATAACAATAATTTAGAGTGGCAAATCAATACATTGTTATAGGCCATACATGTTTTAGATAAATAATCTGCCATAAGACAATATTAAAAAGCAATAAACTATTCAAAGCGAGAGCTCATACAATTTGAAGTGTAAACGCGATGGAGAATGCTGTGAATATTATATGGCAATGAATAACTTACAGCTTCCATCTAGTTATATTTACCACAAGAAAAAATATCCGTTCATTGATGGAGAAATTGCCGGCAATAATTCTTTAATTCATCTTTAATTTAAACTGATATCTTTTATCACCTCACCTGTGCCTAGCAAGAACGATAAAATGAAGTCTAATTACACACAATCTAAACTCGTTAAGTGATTTATATTAAAAACCGGCCGAAACAAGTTTAGTATTTGAATGTAATCTGTAATTTACTACTAATTTCACCGGTGTTTTGTTCTTCTGCAATCACAAACTCAGTAATATTAAACTGAACACTGGCTGCCATTAGCTACAGCACAAGCAAAAGCCATGTTGAATTTTGTTTGGAGTGCCTAGCATTAGAATCTGACTTTTTGATAACTTTAGCGTGACGGTGATAGAAGGAGACAACAATATACAGTTTTCACAAGTGTGAATAGGATCGACATATACAATGTATGTCTCAGAATTCGTTTACTAGATACTGGAGCGCATCATTTATCAAAGTTCACAGAAGGGGACTACAGGTACCATATTTTAGCCGTTCCTGCGCGCGCATCTTCTCTATTGATTTTGACGTTCGAGGTCCGGTATCAGGGCTTGAAACACAACCGAGGCATTTAATTTGTATGTGTTGAAATAAAACGTAATACATAACATAGATCAGGTAATAAAATGACATCCTATATTTACTCATGAGATTTCAATTTCATATAATTAAAAAAGTAACACGATTGTGGTTACGAGAATATAATAATATGAATACCGTGTACCTAGTACGTAATAGCCATGAATATTCTGTTTATAAAATATAAACAAATTGGGGTTCTATTAAAAGTTATCTGTTGCTGCTTAGGGTAATATTAATATATTATTTACATCAAACACAAAATACTTGTCCCTGTCACCGACTCTAATCTAGAAAGCAACTTAAGTTTTGCTTTTGACACATTTTAAAATATTAAAAATAAATATTTGAAAAAAGTATTTTAGTTCTATAATCTGAATCGACGAATTCAGGTGTTGCTAAGTTAACCTATTCTGTTTCTTAGGGTAGCCGTTTGACTCCTGTTCAGGCCGTTGATACGGTTCGGTAAAAGTAAATTTTGGTAATAAAAATATTTGTGCACCAGGGAAGAAGAAATTTTTATTACTTAGCTCCATTAATAGAAATAAAATGCTAGCAGCTTAGTCTAATACTCACTAAGCTAAATAAATAACTGTTCTGCATTTTTAAACACTTCAGAATATTTTTTTCATATCATAAATACACAGTCATGTCCATATTATAATAACATCCGTGTTGTTGGTAACATAGCCGAGAGCTTTCAGTACCTGGAATTACAATGTAGGTGACCTGAATAAAATATTCTAGATGAAAGCAATCAATAACTGCATCCATGACAACGGATATCCCTACTCTAACTATATCCTTCTCTTTCGCACGTAATATTTTTTGTTATTAAATTTTTTAAATATCATTGTAACATGAGGTAAAACATAGTTTTAATCCAAATTAGAAATTGCTATAGGATTATCAAATTCTGAAACCAGCATGTCAACATTTGAAATTGGCGCCATTTCCCCGCCATTTGACTTTTGTCATAGCGTTCAACATCGGGCCTCGTTATCGATTTCAAACGATAAAAGTTATTTGGTGGTTATTTTCAGATTACAGAATTCACACTAAAATTAGAAATATTTTCTATAATAAGTATTTTTTTCTTAATTTGCGGTATATATGACGGTTTATTACTTTAGTCGATTATTATTAGTGGCGGTTTAGTGATAGGTCAGTTATATTCTTAATAAAATATTGGTTTAATACGTTTTAAAACCAGTTAAACGGGCAAGTAAGCTTGCATGCATTTCAGTTTCGGTCGAGAAGTTATTTTTTTTATGAAAATTAGTACTTATTAAACAGAAAATAATACTAAAAGTTTTGTTGATCATTAAAATCAACGTGAGGCAATCTAGAAAATTGAGTGCGAGACTGTGGTAAAAAAGAAATCTTACATAAATTAGTAACCCATCATTAAAAAGATAAATTAAAATTTTATCTTTTTAATGATGGGTTGTTGGTAGTTTTTTGTTTTTTTTTTAGATATAGCAACAACACGTAGTTTGTTGAATGCAACTGACTTTTATTATGCTACTAGCTACTCATGTACTTACTCCTTTCTAAACTAGATGTCGCTAGTAGCTTCTGTTTCGTTCCTCAAAGAAAACAAGTTATCAGGAACTTTGGAAAACATCACTTCAGGAAATAAATATCTTATTTATATTTACGTATGTCGTAATTTCAATGTCATATCCTAGGTTTTAAAAGAGGTAAGCAGAGGTGTAGTTTCACGTAAAGGATAGGTGTAGTTGTAGGTATTTTAAGGAATAGGTAAATAGATTTAGAATAATACTTGTAAAGATAATATATATTTTTAAGTAAGATTAAGTATCAATCAATCAATTCAGTATTGTTATCTTGTCAATCATTGTACAAAATGCATTTGTCGCGAAATTGCGAGGAATGTTTTAGGGCTCCGATCAAATTGAAAATAAAAAAAGACGAAGTTGCGTCGCGATGTCCGAATGCTGACCATTGCCACGCTAGCATTGGTCAGGTTTATTCTATTTCGGCAGTAGACCGCAGCAGAAATGTATTCCGTAAATGTCGCGTTAAATGTTGGAATACACTCTACAAACGCCGTTTTACAACAAAAAGGTTTAAAAATAAATTGATACGTTTTTTGTGCAACTATGTATAGGTACTAAGTACTTACCGTTTCGCTTGTAAAAGTTACAATCTTGTGTTAACATTGGAAGAAGATGCTAATGGACTTGACTTTTACTTATAAGATCAAACTAATAGCATGCTAAGCAAACTTTGTCAAGCCTGTCGCAGCTAAGCTTTCCTCTCCTAAGTCCAGAGGATAGTTCGCGTTGTTAGCTTGCGCACTTTAAAGCTTACCCCTGATCCTGAATAATGGAATTATGAAATCAGTTTACATCTATATAACTTAAGTTTACTTACCGACTTATATTTCCTTGAAGCGGGCTATGTTGCAGTTCACAAATTGGACGAAAATTAACACTTGTACTCCACGACTTACCTGATTTGTGACGGACTTAACAGTTAAATTAATTTAACTTCTTACCTTGAGATTTTGGTTCCATCTTGATAGTAAGTGCTTGGTCCTGGGTCCTGGAATCAGGGCTGGTCTTACAGGCACCCTTTCAGATGCTGTTAAATACTCTCGCCTTTTTTTGAAATGTATCTGCATTTAGCCCGAGTAGGCTTTGACTTTTTTTTACCGGACTTCTTGGCGAGACTTTAGGAGCTTCCAGCCAGAACAAGTAAAAAAAAACTAACTGCGTACATTCTCTAAGGGAGGGGAGGTGGGGCCTGTGTGTGTTAGTGTGTTGCTAACAATCTTAGAAAGGCAAAACAGTAAGGGATGGCAGGATCGAAATTTTTATATTCAAGGGGCTTTGTTTTCTAGTTTGGCCGGATCAGACGGGGGGAGTGACGTTACTATTGTGCATAGTATGCGACGGACCTCGATGGCGAGGTCTTAGCATACGACGGTTGTATATTGTATTGCTAGTGTTAGTGACATCGATTGCTTCGTGGAGAAGAGTTGTCTTTGGGATAAGTAAGGGTATGTCATGGACGCTTAATTTTGGACGGGAGTACAGAATTGGATCGCAGCGTGTTTCATGAACTTCTTTATAGTGAGCTGTTTTAAGTAACAGTGCAAGTTACGAACGTAGCCAAGAATACCTGTGGCTATACGCATGAAACGGTTTTGGAGCGATTGTATCCTACGGTATTCATAATTGGGATGTGGCAAAATACTATGCTACCGTAAGTTATAATAAGTTTTTCGCACGCAGAGTAATTGTTCAGCATATCACGAAGTCTAAGCAAGGCACGCGCCAATCAAGGACCACACTCAGGTATTTGCCAAAGAGGCGTATGTCCTGTCGTTTATTGCTAAACAATTTAGGGTTAACTTTGATTGTCGTTTCGTGAACCACTTTCCGAGGGCAAAAACCGCAGTCTGGAGAGTTCGACTTATGGCTGTGGGCTTCTACCTGTATATTATGGCCGTGTCATCGGCGTACAGAGCTACTTGGGGTTTGCCACCGCGTGGAATGTTGCTAGAGTATAGCGTAGAGAGGAGTGGTGATAGCACGGAGCCTTGTATGATTCAAGCACGGATCGTGTAGGGCGAAGATAGAGTGCCCTCTAAGCGGTAGCGAAAGGACCGATTCGACAAAAAGTCAGCCTACAGCATCTGTTACGGATTCTAAGATGTCTGTAACACCGTAAATGTATTTTCTTTCTTTCTTTCTTTCTTTAGTTGCACGAATTGGACTGATTTAAGACGAAACCTAATCTAACCTAAGCTAAAAGTCTATAATTAGAGTTCGTAACTATCTTGGTGGGTATGGGGTGACTAGCGTCTGAGAAACCTGCACGCGGACCGAGAGATATGAACACTGGCCTGTGGTCTGACTTTAATTCTATTTAATTCTAAAATAGCTTCAATGCAACAAAGTGCTGGATTAAAGTTTAAAAAAAATCAATATCTAATACATTAGGGTGGTTGACGTTCGTGGGAAAGTGTGTTTAATAATGTCAAAGTTAAGTAGAGAACTAAACAAATCTAAATGTCTAACGCGTATGTTACGAGTGCGGCTATTCCACCTAGAGCTGGAAGAGGTCTGTTCGCAAGTCGATCGTATGTGATGATGGGGGTATGTAGGCAGAAACTATTAATAAAGGTCTATTTCTGGTCATCTAACCGACAGATAGAGGCTTCAATGAGCGATAGCGGTGGTCGGTCCATTTGAACGCAATATACCTTTTAAAATAAATGAACGCGCCGCCGCCGCCAGCCCTTGTACGGTCGTTGCGGGTGAAGTTGTAGTTCGCGATTCGCGGGTTACGGCGGGTCAGTGTCAGAAAAGGTCTTCTATACGAGAAACACGTCTAAATGGTGGTCATGTAAAAACGTTGCGATTTCGTCTCGTTTATTGTTTATGCTTTACGCGTTACAGAAACCCAATCTAAAGGGTCGGGGTTTGATTTAACAGACGCTGTAAGCCATTTACAACAGTGAGGCTTCGTAGGCGTCGAATATGTCGCTGAAATGAACTTTTATGAATTGAGCGTGGACCGGGAATGGACATTTATCGATCGCTTTGTGCACGAGCTCGACGCGCTGTCAGTCAAAGGACTTTTAATATGATTTTTCAGCGGGTAGTGGCGTTGAGGCCGACAGGTGTACATGTAACCGTAGGTTAAAACGCGGCGAATGGAATCAGGTTTTATTTTAATTCGGGCTTTGAGGGTTCCTCTTAGAGAGAGACACGAGAGCCGAGAACGCGCGACGCAGTGCGTGTCGTCCAACCATTCGTGAGCATCAAATTATGGAGTAATACTAAGGACTTCGGGCCCCTAAGATGGGAATGGTGGAGGGTGCGTCTAACTGAAACTAGGCGTGCCTAGCTCGTCGGGTAGGTTCACCCAGGGATGTATATCCCTTCCTGGACAGGTTTAATCGGGAAGTGAGTACCTATGGTATGCCTTAAGCTGTGTGCGTAACCGTCGCTAATCTTATTATGCGAGTGGGTCCTTGACCAATCTAGCGCAAAGGGTGACAAATCCAAACAACACTAGGTGAGTGAGAAGAGAAGCCAGATACTAGTGCCGACTAGGAGACTTCCCAAGGCTGGTTTCTAGCTCCCGTCCAATTTATTCCTTTACCCAAAAGAGGTTACAACCGGTGTACTATTGAGGTGGGATGGTGAGGTGGTACTACTGGGTGTACGTAAGGTTTCCACCGAGGACCGTGGAACTACGGTTTTATCCAGATGGGATCAATTGAGTTTACAGTCGAAAAAGAGAGAATTTGATGATCTCCCACCGCCTTGAAAAAGGCAGCGTTAGATCAGGTCGGTGTGCGTAGGCGAAACTACGCGGAGTGTTAGGCAGGTGCGTAACAGGCAGGACAGGCACCCTTAGGGTGCCTGTCCACCGGAGCGGAGCTAGGCTGCGGAGCGGAGAAACTGGGATATATTAGCCAATAGGATTGCACAGCGAGCAAGGAGCGGAGATTTTGTACAATCCTATTGGTTAATCAATCTGAGTTTCTCCGCTCCGCAGCCTAGCTCCGCTCCGGTGGACAGGCACCCTAATAGAGGTGACGGGTGACGTCAGCGGGCGCAGCGCAGGGCGACACGTCCGTTCACGTCGAGCAAAGAGTTTTAACGTCTCTTACAACCGTTGTTATAGGCACTATAACCTGAAAGTATAAAAATAATCTTTGCTCTGAGACCTATCTACCCGTAATATATGCATAGAAGTTAAAACTTAAAACATCGCGGCCGAGAACAAAAATATGGAAATAAAAGAAGTTTTTAACGCGATTTTTAATTTACGGCCCTGATAAAATATGAAAATCATTAAAATCCTAATTAAATCATTATTTTCCACAATTACCTCATTATGGGTATCAAATGCTTTCATTTGATACCCATAATGAGGTAATTGGCTTGATTAGTAGTACAACGAATTCTGAAAAGTTATTTTACTAATCTAATCAAACAACTTCTTCAACTTAGAATTGGGAGATTTTGTATCATCTCAATTAAATAGAATGAACAAAGAACTCAAATATTTTATTTTATGACGAATGCACTTTTCTATTCGTGTTTTCGGAAGAAATTGTAGCAAAAATATAAATCCCCCTTTTCAATCCCTAGTATTTTGAAACCATGTTCAGTTCATTTAATGTACATAGATCACACATAGGCTAGCTAGTCTTTTCTTGTATCTACATTTGTCTATGCGATCTTGCATGTAAGCAAAACATGATTAAGTAATAACAATTCATTTGATAGCAAATTGCACGTACATTAGTGGAGATAACGAGATTGTTAAACAATTTGTAACATGCTTTATCGTCATCTCAATAATTTACTTTATAAATTATAGAAGGTAAATTTTCCATAGTTTAGAACAATTGAAATCAAAATGAACTGTGAAGTGACATGCCAACGACGGTCAAACAGAAACTATTATTGACAAAATTAATGATTTACCCAAAGGATGCTTAAAATAAACTCTCTCACTAATATAATCATTATAATTGGGACAAGGCCGGTTTGTCTTTGCGATTCCTTTAAGCCAGGATCTATAATAAAATCAAAGGATACTACCAAAGCGTCTTATTTCGGTACGTCCAGAAAGGATTGACTGTTGAAGGAAAAAAGTCTTCTTTTTACTAAGACTTCTAAGACAATCTCTTATTAACATGTGACAGCAGTTATTTTTGAACTATATTGGTAACTAGCTGTATTTGCGACTTCGGCCGCTTGGAATTTAACAAAAAAGTTATTTTCTTTCGCATCAAAATTCACTTTTAAAATTCTTTGAAAACCTGCCTCTTTATTTTGAGCAAATTCGTTCATACTACCTACAGACCTTTCTTTTTTTACAGACATAACGATGACTACTGTTTTATTAGGTACTTGTATGTATAGACGTTAATAGAAATTAGGTGAAGTTAAATATTGTTAAATAGCCTAAAGCCTTCCTCGATGATTAGACTATCCAACACAAAAATAATTGTTTGATTCAAACTTGTAGTGCCTGATATTAGTGCGTGCAAACAAACAAACTCTTCAGCTTTATATATTAGTAAGTATAGATTAGTATATGTATATAAATATCGGTTAAAATACGTAATAAACTTACATCTACGCTTCTCCCGGTACGGTGCAGCAGTCGGCGCGGGATCATCATTGACGGCATCATCTTCTGACGGCCTCCTCTGTACAGCATTCTGCGTCTTCCTATAAACGCAAAAAAGAGAAGATTATTGTCAGTTTCTCTTTCCGTATGCTTGACGTACAACCAAGGGTCAAACTCTGTCTGCCTTGGCTGCGGGATGTTCGTTGGAGTTACCGCGACCCTAGCACTCAAAGGGCTCCAGAAGAAATATTGGATTTTAGTCAGTAAACGTCTGACACTCCCTCCCATTGCGCCCACAGCGGACGGGGTCATTTGATGATTTCCCACTAAAAAAAGTTATAATTAAATATTAATAAATTGGGTATTCATGTAACCGATAATGTTACCGAAGTTAAACAAAATGGCCGACATTACTAATTTAAATTCCATTTTGGTAAAATAAGATATTTTGCAGGGCTTTAAGTATTGGCTATAAGGATAAATGTATCTAACGTTTTAATAAAATCATCATCATTTTCCTGTCCTTATCCCATTTTACTTGGGGTCAGTGCAACAAGTTTTTTTCATTTATTCTCCCCTATCAGATGTCGCACTATCATTTACTCCTTTTACATTCATATTATTCCTTACACAATATTAAGCTTTTAATAAAATAAATAAATTATATAAAAAAGCAAATGAGATAGTTGCAAGAATATCGATAAACTGTTAAATTTTACCTAAATGCATCCTTCTTTGAGGCCCGACTCCCACCGACCAGTGCCGGAAAATTGAAGCCGCTCGACTCTTGTCTAGAATATAACAGTAAATATTTATTTTTAACTTTAAAATATTGCAGGTTACGAGGTGGCCGACAAAGTAAAAGAAAAGCAATAAAATGGTGCTTATTTAAAGTAAGAATCTGAAAGAACTTAGAAAGTCTTCTGAGAATTTAAAATGTACACTTGGTTGACGTCGCAAAATATGCTACATTTCATAAGCTTTCTAGGTAGTTGAACAAATGGCAAATAGTCTTGTTATTTAGATTTGTTTATTAAAATGTTTTATGAACGCAAGCGGAGAACAAACCTGCAGAAAGAAATTCTTTTCTTCTTACTGTAATAGATCTTACTTGTTCATTGTTATTATACAAAGGTATTCAGCTTTACGTAAGTTTTAACAAGCTGATAGAACAAGTAGGTACTATTACTTCTTATATTTTTATATTTTCTTACAGTATTTTGAAGTAACACTACTCACAAGTTGGTATTGTTCGAGGGCATAGATATGAAAACCAAAAATCATAAAACACTAGTTTTAAATAAATATAATGTGCGTTGCTTTTATTTGTTACAGTTCAATCATAATTATACTCAATAACTTTATATGTACTCACTTGTATTCATTTTGAAGTAGACAAACTTTGCACCAGCTGTTCGAAATATATGGTTAAAATGGGAATGGTTGCGCCAGAGGATTGCAAAAGGTTGAAAGGGGAGGATGGCAATAATAAAGGATTTTCTTCTCTCAAAACTACTTACTCAATATGTACCACGAAATCTAGCTATTAATTTAATTAATTTACCACTTTTCAGAATGTTAGTTAGTGAAATCGAAAGACCGAACACCGCGCGCCCTCTAGTGACGAATGTTGAGTGAGGAGTGGGCACTGCTACAGGAGGCATTACTCAAGAAAACCACAATAATTGCCAATACCTACGGCTTCTTCAAAACTTCGAAGCCGTATAATGCTATTTTTAAATAACAACGGCGAAACAAACGTTCAAGTTTCTTTTTTATTCAAAAGCTCCGCCCAGCTTTAATTAATTGCTATTAAAAAGGGGTGGAGTAACCCTTTTATGGGAAAGGGGGTTCGACGCAGGTTTCTACGTGTGCGAAATACTTACACAATCTAAGACATTTTGTAAAGCACTGCACTATTTTTATAGCCTAGGACTCGAAGCTAAAATTTTTACATAAGCAGAAAATTATCAACTAATGTACGTAAAATGCTAAAGAGAATAAGTTGTAGAGAGGTACACGGTAGGATGTACTCGTGATGTGATATGACATGAGATAAAACACTGAGGAGACTGTTTACAGCCATTATTTTCTCCCTTGCTCTGTTTGAAGAGTTTAAAAAATGGGTAATACAAACCATTCTTGAAAAAAAAAAACTATAAACAAGTGTCATCAGAATATTAGAATATTTTTTGTTTTTTCGGAACAAATTATTCCTTTCTGAAGGAAAACTGACAAACTGAAATCTTCAATATGATTGGGCTTCGACGATACTAGTTAAGCTGTAGAATAGTTACCCTTCTAAACGCTAAAGGTTCTCAATAGACGAAATATACTGGTCAAACTCATGCCATTGTCAAAAGGGAATATCATTTCCTTACGGTTTTCTATTCTGAGAAAAGTAGCCCTCTATACATGTCAGGTTTCAAGCTCTCAAACGAAATAGGTATCTTTATAAGATACTTATTTGATGTTCTGTTTAGAATGCGAGCGAATATAAAATATATTATAAAGGACGGTGGATGATCTTTTGTCTTTGTGCTTTACACGACTTGTAAAGGTAGATTCAGACTGCGAGGTAAGCGCTGAACGTATTCGTGGCGAGGCATGTGCAAAGCAAGGCAAGGCAGCGCACGTGCGAGGTGACACAGCGTTTATCGGGTCTTTATGAGCAGTGTAATGCTCACTACGCACAAAAAGGAGGAGATACAATCGAAGTATATGTTATGTATATTATTTTCGATGTACGTTTCATGTAGAGGCCTTTTTTAGATTTTGAGGTAAAACGCTCATGACTTCAACCCACGTCGAGGGCACGGCACGGGGATGTGTCAGACTCCCACCGACTAAAAACACCCCGGGCCCCTTTGCCTTCCCCCTTCCCTTTTCCATGCTCTGCGTGACTCTGGCTGGTTCATGCAGAGGCCTGCGTTTGCTTTGCTTGTCTTGCAAAGTGTTTATACCTTTGTGTCTATGTATTTAACTGAATTCAGAAGAATTATAATTAATTTATTAATCTTTACTCAAAACCTCAATGTATGGGTGTATTCCCCATCAATATTTAAAAATTGGGGTATGCCATTAAGGTTTTTAACCAAAGAGAAAAAACTGTGCTGGCATTATTACTTATCATTAAAAGGCTTTAAAAAGAATGCTGCATTCAGATAGGACTATCGAAATTCGGAATACAAGAAAAAATATTCATAAAAGAGACTTTTTGTAAAAAATAAGTGTTCGGTAAAAGTGAAAAAAATAAATCTTTTTTTTAACGTATTAAAAGTAATTCAAACCTGCATCAAAAAGATCTAAGCCTTAAAATAAAATTCTATAGTTTCTGAAAAACCATTGTCCTAAGCAAACACTAGCACATTTTCATGATGTTTAGCACAATTCCATTTTGTCTTTCCTTTGGGCATACGACATGAGTGCATTATCACAAAGATAGGTCAGTGCAAGGTTACTCGCTCGACGATTACGTCATAGTATTTTATTTGGCGCTTAATACCCACTTTATAGATATTATGTTTTAGGAGTAATGGCCTGTCCTTCACAAACGCTATCAAACTTATTTAGTATGGATTCAAGGATGTGCGGAGTGACAAATGTGAGTTTGATTATGCTTGCGGGGACGTTCTAACATTTATACATATTTTCTCGGATACCTACTACTGTCATAGCTTTCATTGTACGGTTAATTAGGTTCAGGGGTTTAAGATAAATGGAAAGCAGAAAGAAGTCCGTTAGTGGATATTGATAGCGAGTGCTTGTGAGAGTCTACCTACTATCATTTCTAAAGTGATCTTAGAGCGCAGTTGTGGATAAGAGTGCGCTGTTCTACGCTTTGTAGTACACTGTCGTGCTTCCACAACTGCTTTAATAACATCCCCTGTATTTTGTTGTCCTACAGTAGATGAAGATAGCATCAAACAGCTGGTAACCGACCTTAATTCACAGATGGCACTAACAGAAGAAGAACAGTTAAGCGGTTTAACCATGACCCCTCAACAGACAGATTTACAATTCTATTTATAATAGTATGAATTACTCACTTTATTAAATTGTCGGGGCACAGGAGAGGCTTTGAGCACTCATTCACGATCACTGGACACGGCCCTTCATAATGCTATAATGCCGACAAATGGACGGACGTGTAAATTGCCATAATCATCGGGCTCAAATTCAGGTACTTATGACAGAATGGGTCGTTAGGACATTAACAAGCACCTAGTACCTTTGGACCTATGAATGCTGGATATGCTTTTCAATTGTAATTGATTTCCAGTTTGCTGCTCTTTTTTTATACTAGCTATACCCGCGACGGTGTGCGCGTCAAGATGTTTTTTTCTGTAGCCGGACTTATTTAAAGCTGTGATTGAATTATGAATTACACCAAGTTACTAATTAAATTAGTTAGAAATTACGGGCAATTATATTTTTGTACCCTTTGGAGTTGAAACGCTTGGGACATAAGACCCGGGTGCACAAGCGCTCTATAAGGATCTCGCAAAGCGCTTGGTCGACTTCACCCGTGATCAGAAGACTGGACTGTATTTCGCACAAAGAATTGGTATTGCCATTCAGCGTGGTAATGCGGCCAGTCTCCTGGGCACGTTTCCCACCGTTTACAGAGATGAGGATGTATTTTTCGACGCTTTGTAAATATGTAATTTTATAAGCATTATTGTTGAAAATATTAGCGTTCTGCACTTCTCCAACACATAAACTATAAATGTGCCTAGTTTTATGCTCCTGTGTCCGCGCAATTTTCGTAAAAAGGGTTCCAAAGTTTTTGCATCACGTATTAATATTGTAAAGAATAATAAACGCATTCGCATCCGATTGCACAGCGCCGGCCGAGTGACAAAACGTCGTCGTGTATGTGTACATGTTTTTGCTAGTGACTGTACAGGGCGAGTGATAGTTGCCTGCCTGTCGCCGCAACTATTTGTCGCCGCAACTATTTGTCACCATAATGAGCGCACTCAGTATAGTTTTCATAGCACTTGACTAAGCAACAAAAAGTCGCGGCGACAAAAAGTTGCAATGAGCGGCCGCTCTTATAGTTAGGTACATAAGTTTAGTTTTAAATGTAGATATTTTTTGATTAGTATAGTTTCTGTTCAATAAAGATTATAGTTAGAAATTTCTTGTTTGATGCTTGTATTGGTTTTCCGAAGCAATATTATCGGCTACAGCCAATACGTCTAAAGCTCTCGCTTTTCTCAGAATTTGAGGTCGTTATTCCGCAACTACAGTTTAGAATTGATATTTAGTTACAGAGTATAGTTCGGCGAACCAGTCGAACCTCAGTTTATATTAGTTTGGTGTTTATTTACTAGATTTTAGGTCAGGGATGAAATACTATTTTGGCTACCTGTATACATTTCATACATACGTATCATACATGCATTTTTTTTAATATTAACAAAAAGTCTATAGTAAACAATATACATTGTAAAACTATTTCATAACATAAATAATCACAAATCTCTTTGCAGATGACGATTTGATTTCATTGTTGGAGTCTTGCGACACCTCGCATACGAAGGTGCTATTTTCTTCTTCATAAAATGAAAGTATTTTTAGAGTACCCATCAGCTAATCAGAGGGTCTATCACCGCCTCCCAAAGTATTATTATCTAAGATAAGTGGGTTGCTTAGCACATACAGGCAACCACAGTCAGGTCCGGATAGGAATTTGCGAGTAATGTAAAAGTGTCATATATTTTAGTTTTATAGCATACATTCGTTTGTTTTATGCTATTTACATCCTATTAAAAACAATATATTAAGTGTAACAAAATGGATATATTTATGACTTATTCCTGATGAAACTAAAAATAATTTCGAACCCCATAGCGTCTTTTACAACACCGTTACTTTTTACCAGAAGATGGTCTTCAAAAGCTATCGTTCTGGGATCCTAAATCTAACTTCAAATGATTTTAAAATTCTGCTATTTAATTATACAGGTAGGCTGAGGTAGGTATTTGAATAATAATACTAAATATGGCGTCGGTATCACGTGGTGGTGTCATGCTAATGGTGGATTTTTAATGCAAATTCACATGAATTAAATTGTATGGTTATTGCTAAGTAAGTAGTATGACTAGCTCGTGCACATATGATTTGTTAGAAACATTTAACAGATTGGACTTGTAACTTTTGAAGAGAGTAATTTGTAACGCTTTTGATATTATTATTATTACTTTACCACTTTTAAATATCAAGGAAAATAGGATATCGTGTAAATCTCTCTGGCAAGGATAATACAGTTCTTTCAGCTTGCGGTTTTATCAGAAACATTGCGTTTACAAGCCGCAAATTTAAAGTTTTAGATATCCAAATAATTATCTACCATAATTAGTCCGTATATACATGAAGATATAACAAACATATTCAGAAACATACGCCTTTGTAACATTAGTAGTGCGATCAGAATTCTAATTAGTCGGGATTTTCTTTGTCATCACAATACCATTGTGATCAGATGTAACCCTAGCCGTACTATACAGTGCTTACATCAAGATAATTATTGTAATTAAGGTTTACCCGTATAATAAACAATTACCTATGTATGTATATGATATGACTCGCGAAGAGTGTGACTCGATCAATCAAAAAGAGGCCTGAGATAATACAGGTTATTTTAGGACAAACTGATTATACGTCTAAATTGTCTTTATGACTAAATAAGACGTAGCAACTCGTGGGAGGAAAATTGGATGACACTTTATTTTTATTATGTACTAGATGAGTTCCGTGATTTTGTCTGTGTGACTCTTGGCAAACAGTTAATCAGGATAAGATTTTAAAACTTTAATGTCGAATAAAAGGTTTTAGGTATAGAATGAGAATATGTTATCGAAGTAAAAGTAGTTTGAGTTGCTTCTATTAGAATAAATCGATAAAGATAGAATTCGATTTTGATCAAATCATATTTAGGTGGAGTATTCGTAAGAAAAATTCGGCAAAAAATACCGCTTGCCAAAAATACTTCTCTATTACATTTTTCCATAAAGTATTTTACAAAACGCACGTTGCCGTTAGAGTCACGTTGAGGAAAAGTGAATTTCCGTGAAGCTTAGAGCTCTGGTGAAGCACTTTGAGAACAAACGCTAAACTTCATATGATACCTTTCAACTTGGCAGGAAAACTTGAAGACTTTCGAAACAGAAGACTGTTCCGAAACACTCGAAAATTGAGAATATAAATAGATTTCTTTACAGAGGTAAGGCATTGCGAAATAATGTATATAATGTAGCTAATAGTAGACATTACCAACAGGTTTTAAAACCTGCTTAGTTAACTTTATATATATTTTTATGTTGAGAAAAAGGGAAAGCGGCATCTACAAGTATATTATACTTACCTGTATCATTAATTGCAATTTCTCTGCAATGTTTAATTACCTTGTTCTATTAATTAACAGCATCCATCTCCCTTGAAATCAATTTGTTGATAAACTACAGCCATCTCCGAGTAACTCAATGTCGCGTAAAAATGTACACATCGGGACGTCGCACCATTCTGGCTAGCTTCATTCAAGAAACCCAGGACTTGACGTAAACCCGAAACGTTTGTTTTATTTATTTGTATTTACATGTAAAAATAAAGCAATGCTTACGCAACCCACGAGGGCCTAGGTTCCCATCCCCTCACTTTCTCTCTGACGTCAAAGTCTGGAGGCAGACAGTGCGACGCCACCGACATCGATTCCTGTCCCATTCAATGCCACAGCCAGTGACGCCCCCAATATACATAGTTTCCCCCAGCTTGACCTTTAAACGAGATCTCATTGTGCTAAATGTGTTTTCACAATGGTTTTACAGATACTGTCCATAACTTGCTACATTTAACGAAAACTAATTATAAATAAATGATTTTTCTTTGTGTAAAAATTTAAAGAAATTTACATGAGAAAACATGTATTCCGAATATTTTGTTTGTTTTTACACGCAGAAAGAATAAACAAGTGCATATTGAAATATCGGTTCCAAGAGTTGGAAAATGGAAAAGCAAATGCGAATCTGAATATCAACTTCCAGGATTTCAATTTAAAATTCTACTTTGTAAAATACTAGGAAATACTCGTAAATGAGTTCTGAATAAATCGAAATACGATACGATAGTTATAGTGATTTTTTCCATTCCATTTAAAAGGTAGCTCAATTCAGAAAACAACCGGTTTTTCACTATTTTAACGTCGCAAAGAAGTAAAAATACTTTGTTGTGACTTAGAAATAATACGACTGTATGAGTTTAGACTCCAGCTAGTATTAAGGTTTCTGGTTATTTAGCTATCGCATAACAGTGAACCTGGCTGACGATTTAAAAGGTAGATGGGCTCTGGCTGACTGAAGACTTCGGGAGAAGCCAGTGTCCAGTAGTAAACTATAGGTGATAATTGTTTGAATGTTACATCAGCGTATTTAGATAAGCTCATTCAGCAAATATGCGCAAGACCACAATACATTTTCTAGCACACAACATTTTATAATAATTTTCGTAAGACGGATTCATAATTGTTAAATCTAAGAGTTTACTTACGCGTGTCTATCAGGAATGCCCGATTAGTTCCAACTCGCCAAATCGCTAACTTATGATTAAGGGTTGAGTCCAAAACTAGCATTCCCGGCATTCCCGGTAAATACGCGTAACTACACCGTATAATTTAACAGACATCTAAGTTTAACTGACTTTATATACCACACAAAAAGTGTCTAAATAGGAAGACAAGAAAAACCTTTAATGAATTTGATTTTCTTCAAAATAATCGAATTCTAGTTCCATGAATCTATTAAAAACAATTTCTATTATAAAAAGTAAAATTAAATTGCGATTGCAAAAATCTGAGCTTGATTTCTTATTCAAACTCATTCTGCTTTCTGCCATCTCAACCGGATGCTGCCGGGACGTCATTTCCCTTGGAGTTCCTTTAAGTTGTCCACAGTACTATCCTAGTAAAAGGTGGATATCTTCCTTTTGCAAACTTTGATCAGTAAATAAAATACAAGACCATTTTTATATATTGTTAGCTCGTATATGTTTATGGAGTTGGATTTATTCCGGATATTACGGACTGTTGTGGTTGGCAAATATCAAAGTCAGAGTAAAGCCTATTGTTGTTTAATAAGTTTCGTCAATAAGTTAAAATTCTACCGCTTACCATTCATAACGATACAATTTTTATAAGTGCAATCGCTAGCTAAATTTATTGAAAGCCTTATTTGACTGTGCCTGGCCAATTTTCAATGTGCGCGACGTGTCGCGGGTTGATCCCTGCGTAGGACAAGAATTTGTGCGTTCCACAAATGCTTGTTCTGAGTCTGGGTGTCACTGTGCATGTGAATGAAATGTCTGTAAAACCCCCCGCGATACAAGGATTAAATTCCTTAATGCGGGAGTAGTTTAAAAAGAAAACAAAAAAGAAACATTTTTTGTAACCTGAACGCAAATTCAAAATTCGAATTATGTACGAATGATTAAATGTCAGATTTCTCACATCAGGATCAGATTCAAAAATTGAATAGCAAATATTAATAGCGCAATCATTGCAAAATTAACAATAAAGAACGCTATGCACCATAAGATAAGGCACGTTTTGATAACTTACCAATAGGTAAGCACGTTTTGCACTAGTAGACTAACGGGCCAGTTTTATTCAACGATCCCGCAATAACTATAACTAAGGCTAGGCGCAAACAGGCCACCAACAACCGCCACCGGTGGCCAGCGACAGCCACTTAACACGCTTTTTCATATATTTTGTATAGACACGCCGCACACGTGTAGCCGGTGGCGGCCACTCGCTACTGAAGTGTCCGCGACTCGCTACTTGTGGTCGCTACGGGCCACACAAGACGCCGACACTCACCACTGTCGCATTGCTCCACCCCCCGCGCAGTTAACCATTAGACGTTCTATGCATCGCACGCGTCACCATGATGCACGACGCTGACGCCTCAATGGATATTGATACATTCATATCATAAGACTGCGCAGCAGAGAGCGGGTTATAAAATGTGGCGGCTTCCGAACACCAGTGGCTGTCGCTCGCTTCTGACACTGTTACAAAAGTGGCGGAAGCGCGCGACAGCTGACGGTGGTCGTGGTCGGTGGCCCGTTTGCGCCAAGCCTAAGTATCCCAAAAACATTTAAAATGTTTACTCATAACCGGGCAAAGATCTGTAACATATAGGTACCACAGTATCGACTTACACTTTAGCTCCAATTTAAATTTCACTTTCCGCCACAGTATTTGCTTACCAATTAAGTCAATAATATCACAATAAGACAGTATTGAATTATGTAACTTGACTATTTGAAATTAAATTATATTATTTTTAATTAATAACTTGAGCGGGCTGTATTCGATAGTACCTACTTACATTTATACGGAAATCCTTTAAAGAGTTTCGAGAAATGTAGAAATTAATTTAAAGATTAAAATTTCAGAGTGAAATTTGACCATTCTGACCAAATATTTGTTTTTTTTTCTATTGCCACACTTCCATGTATTATTTTATTATTACCTGTATTTTTAACATGACTTCTACAAGACCTAAGGGTGTTGTCATGCTGAAAGAAAAACTATCCATTTGGCAAAAGAATTCCCCTACAACGAGTGCTATCGGCGAAAGATTCGTTCGTTTAACCAATCGTCGTTGAAAAGTGTTTTCGGCGAACCGTTACATCGGCGAAGGATTCATTCGGACTACCAACCGTCGATAAATAATATTTTCGGCGAAACGTTTCATCGGCCAATTATTTTTTCGTCCAACTAACCGTCGGAGTAGAGTGTTATCGGAAAACCATACGTAGCTTTATTTACAAAGCATCAAAAAATATGTCGTCATCTCCGTCAATGGCAGAAAACGTGCCCAGAAGACTGGTGGCATTAAAAAAAAATACAAATTAGTAATTACTTTCTATATGAATTGTAAATCTTTAGCATGAAACCTACGCTTCGCTATACTAAAAGCCCTTTTGATTTATTTGTTTTTATTCGATGTCTGACTAACAGAAGACAAATAAAAGTGGATAATTCCACAAATCTTTAGTGTATTTTCTTAACGACTGCACTGATACCTACGACCCGCGACGAGCGTCGAGTTCAAAGACCTCGTGCACATCATTTGCGGATCAAAGAGTTGTCTCAACACCAGACATTCTTTGTGTATGGTGTGAATGTTTGTGGAACCACAGCGGTGTAGGGATTTAACTCTAATACATATGGTTTGGTGAAAAAAAAATACCTTTAAGACATCGAACTGGTCCCATGTATCAAGATAATCACACGTTGCATACGGTATACTCATATGTTATTTTATTATTTCCTTTAAAAGTAGGAATCTAGATACGATATTGCGCTGCATATAGGATCAGTTTAAAGGATGAATCAGCAATATTTGTTGTAAAATTTGGTTGTCCGTC
Source organism: Chrysodeixis includens (assembly GCA_941860345.1). Classification (NCBI taxonomy): domain Eukaryota; kingdom Metazoa; phylum Arthropoda; class Insecta; order Lepidoptera; family Noctuidae; genus Chrysodeixis; species Chrysodeixis includens. Next base: position 20,912,712 of record OW796090.1, on the reverse strand, counting down.
TTTACTGATTATAGACATTTTTTTTGATTCGCAAGCCTTTTTTGTTATATCAAACTCATATTCTTTGTTTTTGGCGATGTATGTCAATATTCTGTAATTGGTTTCTTTCATTTCATACATTGTTTTTCGAGTATTTACCATTGTGACAAATAAAATTTGTACGGAACCCGCAGTCTGCATGATCGCATTTATACGGTTAATTCAAGAAAGAAATTAAACTCGAGACTTTTTTGTCGGGTTTCGGTCACCTCTGCATGGAGGACGGCTCACCTTGCTAATTTTGCTCTTGTAGTGGTCTCTGTGCAAATGTTAGTAACATTCTGAGGTACGTTAGAAGCAGGAGACAGAGGATATGGAGTAAAAGCGTAGTCGTAGATTGTCTTTTGTCCACTTCCCCCGTCCTGCCGATTACATACATCGGAAGGTGTAACACATTTTTTTTGCATAAAGTTCCTCAACGAATTACAAAAACGAACCTTACATCACCGAAATAAAGTCTAAGATCTACTAACTCAATTCCATTATATGTAGTTCCTTGTATAGTGCTATAATGGTCTTTTGGTTGGTGGCTGTAATCGGAACTTACGCTGTTCTAATGAAAAAAACATTACTTTTGACAGACAGTTGAGTTAATTCTGGATGCGCATGACCACCGTCCTCAGGCTAATGTCATCTTCGTGCTAAAAGATCCTTGTAGCTCTATAATAAACGGTGGTATCTTGTATCTACTAAATATTGAGCAATTTGTTGAAGGTTGATGAAGGTGGTCATTACCCATATTAGGTGTGATGACGAAGCAGAATTTTCCCCTTTGTTCTCAAACGTCGCATCGTCATTAAATTAGAACTACTGATAAAATCTACGTATCAACGTTTTAAGACATGTGACATAGCTACTCAGGATTCCTAAGACACAAGGAAAAAACTATACCTAATCTAAGTATTTCTTCTGTACCTAATAGTAAACTACTTGTAGCTATGTAATCGAATATGGTTTATTACACAGCGGTTTTGAGGGATTTTCCAATTTTTTACAATAACTGAGTCACTGTAACACAATAACGATCAATTCGTAACACGATGATTATTATTACTCAAAAAAAAGTGGAAATGTTCTTACATTTATCGTAAAAAGCTGTATTATTCTTCGACATCAGCAACTGTCCCCCTACGGACCTACATGAAAATATGAGAAAAAGGGAATTGAATAAATGATGATTATTTCTTCATAGATTTTGGTTTATAGTCCGACCTGGTCTATGGCCATGTCTTATAGCTCACTCAATAACCTCAGGTGTGCTCACGCCCACTGCCGCTATTTTCTATTAAACAATAATTGAGTACTTGCTAGAAACAAAACGTATTCCACGCGGGTTTGACCGAGAATAATGCGAATTGTTTAACTGTTTATCAACAATATAACAGCTTTACAGTTATAGTTGTGAGTAGGGTCTGAATAAAAGATTTTGATAAAATACTTGAAAAAAGGAATATTGTCAGACAGTCTCAAAATCTCAAATTAGCACATACCTACTTACCTTTAGGTAGACCCGTATGATAATTCAGAGTGCTAATTACTTTAAGCAACAAGGACTAAAATTGCAACAATTTTAAGCAAATTGAATAACCTCTACTTTTCTGGAAAGTATTTTTACCATTGAATAAAATAATAACAGAGAAATGAAATTCAATCACAACAACGTCTTGTATATTTACAAGAATATGCAACCCAGTAACTAGTGTGTGCAGTCGTGTGAAAGACGCATTGGAACGTGCAGCAACACCTACGCTCGTTGCTTGAGCATCGCTATTTACCATGTGGTTACCTTCCGAAGCATAAAGCACTGCTAGAACCTGATTAAATGGGAATTGAAAGATATTTCACGCTTTGAAACGACAAACTACGAGACGCTGTTACAAGTTGAGGGAAAGGTTTCACTGAAGTTATAATTACTTACACTGCTTAAAGTGGTTAAGTATAAAGGTGTGTTCAAACTAATGCTCATTATCGCGCTATAGTCTGTGCTGTGCTTGGACGATGTCCGCACGTGATCCCTTCAGTCTTCTTACCGTGAACATTTGTTATGTGACTGCATAGCTAGCTGAGTGGTATATGTGGTGGTCACCACGTTAACTACTGCGTTAACCACACTGTTAGCTATGTGTTGCGTGATCTCTATTCTCGCATAGGGCAAGTGTAATTGACGAAGGCTTGTTCTAAAGTATACCTGGATATACGTTGTGCGAGTGATTTGATTTTAATGTTGACGCAAGGATTAATAGGATTACATACTCCGGGCGACGTTTTCAAAAATGAAAAAAATACCTTTTGACGTAAGTTGATATTAAGATAGCTTTGATATGGATGTTGACTATTTCTGCGTGTATTGCATTTGCAAAGGCGACATCTCGCATGCATTTTTCGATGTTGACATTTATCGGTAGCATTATCCATACTGTTGTAGGCCTATAATGTTGTTGTGAACCGCTAGACTATGTATAGGGCTACAATATTGACTTAACCCGGCAGCTAGTGCAAATCCATGAGTTGCATGTCCCGCGCTATGTATAGACACACCCGAAGCGTACCTTGTTCGCTATTTCCACCTGGAGTGATAGTTCCTGCCGTCACGAGCTTTTAATGCTTCTGGTACAATGTAGGACAAAGGCTTACAAGTTAAATTCAATTGTGATGTAAGATGGCAGATGATAAAGATGGCACTGGAAAAAGCGAAACTCATGTAAAGAAATATTAAACTAACGTAATGCTTTTTTACTTAACGGCTTTGTTTTTTGTTTCAGCGGAACAATTATAAGGGCAACATTATAATTGTTATTATAACAGGAGAGAAGCCGGTAGTGTCACACTCTTGCTGACCGCCATGTTACGTCATTACTTTATGCACCGACCATGGGCTTCCAGTAGTAACATACTACTGGAAGCCCATGGTGTGGAGGTCGACGTTAAAGAGTGCCAGGGTCCTAAGTGCTACAACATCAGAGGAGAGACAATCCCGGGTCCCAACTTCAGCGCTTAGTTAGGGTGGCGGCGGGGCGGGAGGCCAATACGTCTGACATTGTGATCGCTGCTACAACAACAATGGGTATTGTGGAGACATCTTCTCTCCCTAAAACGGATACCCGACCGGACACGCGGTCAGTGTGTGTGCGGTGACAGGATCACTGCACCGATGGCACTCTATGGTGGCCTCCCTCCTGTTCACTCGACATGAGGAATTATGTATAATAAATAGAAGTAGCAAGAAGAAGTCTCCTTCCCTCCCAAGTGAAAATAAATCTCCTTCCTTCTAATATGTAGATACTCGAAAGTATAGTAAAAATACGACAGCAATATGACTATCACTTTTAGGTTGTACTTGTGCTAATTAAAGGCAATGCAGTAAAAATGTTTATCGACTTCCTTACAGACGTCATATTCGTACTAATCCCTAAACCATGTAAACAAGTTTTATCACAAGCACTGGCTTTGACTTTAATTGGTCATTGAGCATAAACGTTCGGGGCGGTAATAACTCGACTACTTCAATCAGAGACCTCACGTTTTGATCATTAAAATGTATTTATAGCGAGTTCACATATGAGCTCCGTTTTACACGTCTAAAACGAAAAAACAATTCCCAAAGATTTTATTTCGAGTAGTCCTTTTCAGGCACTTTCAAAACGTTACTAACTCTATTTGCGCGGTTCCAAAATGTCTTTCTTATGGAGAAGAACTGGCAAGAAACTCCTAACTCCACATCTGATTTATCGGATACGTTTTTAAACCGACTTTTTCACTGTACGAAGAATACTGTGTCAAGCATAAAGTCGTTCATAATACCGGACCAGTAAATCGGAGGCCTTGTGTGAACGGGCTGTTACTCAGCCAATTTGTTATGGTACCCCCGCTTCCTGTCTGAGTACAAATTACACATTGTTGCCATCTCATTGATACTAACTAGTCGTATTTTTATGTAATTTCATTTCAAAGTACGTTGTTTATTAATAGGTATCATCCAATTTTGTGATTTTTTGTAATTTGCGAGTACCTAGTCTAATTTGTCAAGTAACCAAGAGTATAAATTACTTAATTCGACATAAAATTACTGTTTTGATTTATATTTGAGTCCCGGTTTCTAAACGGGTAGCTCAAAATGAACCCGTTGTCAAATTTACAAATTACGATTGTGATGGATTTATCAATACAGTATTATCCAACCAATTCGATTGGCTTAGCATCGCTGAGACTTTCCTACACCAAGAGCCTGTCATGTTTAAGTATAAGAATGTTACAATTATCGAAACGTGACAGCGATCTACACGACATACCGCGCTATCTCTTTGCAAGATCGATATAACGTTACTCTAAGACTTGATGGCGTACTCTAGTACAAGTGTTTACTACTATTATTTCACACTTTAATATAACATTGATTGGCAAAAAACTGGCCTAAAAAGTCAACAAACTGGCCAGCGTAACGAAATGTCAATGAGTTGCAAGTCTAACAATTCGTCAAGCCTTTGTTTCTTGACAATCGCTATCAACTCTCCTAGGAATATTCCGGTACTTGCTAATTAGCTTGGCGCTTATATTTGGAACCTACCAGCACCTCTTAAAGAAAAAATATTGCTACTGTGGAACAGAGACGCCGCTTTATACCTTGTAGATCGCTGTCTCGTTTTCCCAACAGTTTGAAAATTTGTTTTATGCTTCCTGGACAGTTATTGTCATTTTTCGTAAGAGCGGCCAATGTTTTTGACAGTGGAATATACTTTTGTGAGCAAACACCCACTCTCCGTTTCTTTATAGTGCGTCATTAACTAAAATCTGAGCCAAAAACGTGTTAGTTTTGTTTGAATTTTAGTAACACACGACATTTTTAGTCATAGAAGCAGAGATAAATCGTTTAGTACTTTTCAATAGTATTTCTTAATAGTTTGGGTTAGAGTGAAATATATTTGATCAATAAGTACCTCTTAAAATGTTTGTGCGTATCAAAGAGTCCGAGGTGTCTAATTGCAAATATAATTTGTTGATCTGTTCCAATACACATAAGTGCAAGAAAGTATTATATTTTATACTCTAATTACGTATGCAGTCAGCAATTAATAAAGGTGTGCGTGTCCCGTGCCTCCGTATCGATTTTACGCAGGACTTGCAAAATTTCTTGCGCTTTATAAGTTTACATTTGTTTGTTTTAAGTTGCCATGGCAACGACACAAGTTTTCGCATTTAGTTTCTTAATTGAGGAGAAAGCCGTGGTAATGAAAGAATGTTTTAACTTTACGGCGATGAATGGGTCTAGATTTTGGTTTGTGTTTGCATTAGATATGTATGAGTATTTTATTACTGTAAATCCTTGTTTTGCATGTATTGTTTTAAGCTTACATAGATGCCTATAAACTGGGTAGACGTTAATTGTTCTGACACAGCCAGTCATAACATGATTGGCTGAAAATTATTGTGAATTTTTTGAATAGAGTAATCTATTTCATACTAAATCTAAGGTTACTAAAATAACACATTGCTATAAAATTCAAACGGAGATAAACAGGTCTTTGCAGTGTTCCATGAAAAAAGAACTTTAACCTTTACAATTTACAAGAATACTAAAATCATTTATTCTATCGAAGAATAAATTTCAATTTAATGACTTTCAATTGCAAATAAAAATTCTTGAAACCATAGTACGCTCCAGTAGGCCCAATATTAGTGCACACTTGAATTAATAACGTCGGGATCGAATTGATTAATTGAATTATGTACGGCTGTTGCAGGATTCAATGAGTTCTAAACTAATAATGGCAATAACAAGATAAGCGGGGCTATTCGACAAGAAAACAATGCCCGGTCACGTGACTTGCTGGTGAAATAATCATCATCATCTTCCTGCCCTTATCCCATTTTGCTTAAGGTCGGCGCAACACCTGTTTTTCTTCCATACTCCTCTATCAGACATCACACAATCATTTACTCCTTTTTCATTCATATCGTTCCTTACACAGTCCATCCATCTTTTCTTTGGCCTTCCCCTTCCTCTCCATCTCCATTGGTGGAGAAATAATAGAGAAATAAAGAAAAAGTTGTTCTAAATGTAAAAAATAATATTACCTATTTGATGCACGGATAGCCGAGTGGTATAGGTCACCTCGCCAATTACCACTGTGCGCAACGAGTAGCGGGTTTGATCCTCGCGTAGGACAAGAATTTGTGCGTTCCTCAAATGCTTGTTCTGAGTCTGTGCATGTGAATTGAATGTCTGTGGAACCTCCCGCGATACAAGGATAACATTTCTTAGTGCGGGAGTCGTAATAAAAAAGAATAGACTGTATTCTTCTTCTTATAATGCCGTCTCCTTCTAAAAGGATGGCTATTTGTAACTCGGACGCCACAGTATAGTACAGTAGTTCTTTACTTATTATTATTGTTACTTTTGCTGTGTCCAAGAGGGTCCATGATTGTTACTTGAACTATGTTTACTATCAAAGCCTACATTGTGGAATGCAATAAAGTATTGAGTACTTTTATAGTAACGGTAAAACGCGTAAACAGATATTTTTGTTTGTTTACATGGACTCTACTTACTTGTATTTATTTTTATACAATGCCATCTAGTCTCAATCTAAGCATATTAGAGTAGCTTGTATCATGAATACTTCGTCAAATTTAGTCATCTAGATGACTAAGTATGTAAGTATGTTTATTAGTGATAAACATACTTACATATTTCTAATATCATACACATTATAGATAAGTTACACCCAGACAAAGAACAAATGATCGTGCTCATCACACAACCATTTATCCTGGGTGGAAATCGAATCCACGACCACCGGTATAGCAGGGCCACTAACTACTAGACCAACACGCCTATCAAAACTTTGACACACGGTTTAGAATTCTGAATACAAAATTTTTTACCTTGTAACGCGTGTAAAACTTAATAAAAGCTGTTACAAATCTACCCGAAAATGTCCTTATTTACTAGTAAGTCACAAAAATCTACTCATCAATTTCTTCAACACATGAATGATAATAAGCCGAAAGCTTAAAACTGAAGGTGAAAGAAAAACGAAGACCAAAACCTGAATATTAATAAAAAGGAGCAGATTAGTTTCTCATAAATATAATATACTAGATTCCGCGCGCGGCTCCGCCCGCGTGGTGCGTTAACTCGCAATAAAAAGTAGCCTATGTCACTCAGTGAAGATGCGGCTTTTTAATGGTGAAAGAATTTTCAAAATCGGTTCAGTAGTTTCAGAGATTACCCATTACATACAAACTTACAAATTTTACCTCTTTATAATATTAAGTATAGAATAGCCAAAGGTTCCACATAACAGCTGATTAATGCACTTTTATTCATAGGACGTTCATAAAACAGCTTAAATCCAATGTAAACCGAGAACACTTAGTTCCCGGTTAGAGCACAATGAAATAAAATCACTTAGGTTTTAAAGCTCTAAAAGGTCTTGTTGAGAACAAATCAAATCGATCTATTCCGGTCCAATCCCAAAAACTAATACCACTGGTATTAGTTCGGAAATTAAATTATTATTTTGCTTAAAACGAAGACCATATTTCAAATATTTAAATGAAGTACTTAATCTATTCCCAACGAATCCCAAAACATAACTTTTGGTACAGTCACAGGAAAAAGTTTATTTTGCTTTTTAATAATTTAATATAATGATCGTAATTCAATCCTAAATCTTTACAAACACATTTTGTCTTATCGAGAATCACATGCCAACTTTTTTTACCTGCAAAAAGGTGATCTCGTTTCTATTGTTTAAAAATCCTAATCAACCAATCACAGCCAAGCGTTGACCAAACGAAGCGCCTTAAGCCTTTATTACTGACTGTACCTTCAAACCATTTTACTAATTTTGGGATTCGTTTATGAGTGGGATTCGTTCGGAATAGAAATTAACTGCGATAAGAAATAAATACAAGTGGTATTAGTTTTTGGGATTGGACCGGAATAGATCATCAAATCGGGCACAGATGTTCCCTGTCCCAGGCTGAGATTGCTAGAGCGGTGCAAGTGGCAAGCGTAGGAACATTTGTTGTATAAGAGCCGGCGCACTCTCGCAACAAAACAAACTTTTTATTTTATCATTCACACAACGCTATCTAGTCACAAGTTAACTCAATTTAGTGACTAGCTTGTGTTATGACTTCTAGATAACTGATAAGTATGTATTTATGTATAAAATTATATATTTCTAAATAAATAAAGCAAATAAATTAACACGGCTGCTGTTTCAGTCATCTGTCATAGATGCTAGAAGCCACTGATGGTGATTTCTAAATACATACATAATATTATAGATAAATTACACCCAAAGACAGAACAAATAATCGTGCTCATCACACAAACATTTGTCGAATCATTTCATTTCATTTATTCATTCCTTAACAATTTTCATTGTGTCGAATTACATAATAAACACATAAAGATTGCAATAAATTTAAACTTAACTATGAATTTAATGGCAAAACAAATAGTGTCAAATATGTCTCAAATCGATATCAAATAAATATGACAATAATTTTAATGAACAATCAATTATTTCAAACTAGCGACCCGCCCCGGCTTCGCACGGGTGCAATGCTGATATACTAAATACGCTACAGAAAAACTGTGAACTTTGTTTATAAAAAAACATAGCGGCCCGCTCCGGCTTTGCACGGGTTTAAAATATGTATATGTAATATGTTTAAAATATGTCGCCGTAAACGCTACGTTCCGCAATTTTTAAATCTGTACATCTTCAAAAATATTGATTTAAATCAGATGCTGTAAAAGGCCAAATAGATCTATATTAAATCAACAATGTATTTAAGGTATTTAATTGGATAAGGATTAATGCTGTATTGGTTAAAATCGCTTCGAATATTAGTCATTATTTGTCGTAAAAAGTAAATGACAAAAAAATGTTATTGTGGGATATCCATAAGAGATAGACATATACCATCGCGGAGTTTTCTGTAGACCTTTTCATTGTGTACAATACTTAGTACATTATTTTGATAAATCTCGTAGGATTTAGCCTGCGTTTGCAATGTAAGCGGAAAAAATGTAATTGTTTGCGACATCACATTAGAAACCTCAAAAATAACAGTATTTGTCCACTATTTAATGGATGATATTATACATAAAAACCTTCCTCATGAGTTACTCTATCTATTAAAAAAAACCGCATCAAAATCCGTTGCGTAGTTTTAAAGATTTGAGCGTTCATAGGGACATACAACATGACACATGACAGAAAAAGCGACTTTGTTTTATACTATGTAGTGATATAATGTCAAATAGTTATAAATAGAATGTCAAATGATACAAAAAAAAAATATAAAACAGAAGAAAATTCATTTATGATTGTGTAACATTACTTAGTTCAGATATATGATACAAACATTTTTCTAATAAAAAGTCTTTTAATTTTGCTTTGAACAAGTGGGTGTTATAAATTATTGTTTTCAGTTGAGAAGGCAACTTATTAAATATTTCTACAGCTTGGTACTTCGAGCAATGTTCTACTATCGAACTCACGACCTCCGGTATAGCAGTCAGGGCCACTAAATAGACCAACAAGCCCGTCTATAAGTTGCGTTTAAGTTGGATGATAGCTGCAAGACTGTGTCGCAACTGTTTTGTTACCAGTGAGCGCCGACTCTAAACGTTTTCACACTGATTTCTCTAGAGCCGTAAGCCCGTACTAAGGTTCATCGCGTGCCTGAGACGCTTTAAAAGGTTTTATTACCAGACATACGGGAATCCTGACACGTGCCACGTAATGGCATTAAACTTTAGATACAAATGTAAGGCAGATCTTCACTGAGGATATGGTTTATTTATTAAAATTGTCTTTTAAGATTTTATAATTGGTTCCATTCCATACCTTTCAAAACTATAAGAAAAATATTCTACACAGAATGAAAGCCACAAGATTCATTTTAATATTTAATTATATGTTAATGGTAATTAAAACCGTTAATTAAAAAAAATATTGTAATGACTATCGTGAAGTGGATTCGGAATTATATGTTAACGGTTTACACACTTGTATTTATCGGTAAAGCCCGACTAGTTCGGACTGAACTGGAGTCCTTAATCACGAGCTGATGCGGCGGGGACCCGGACTGCGGACCGCGGACCTCGCGATCGGGATTGCGACCTCGAGACCTCGCAATCCCGACAAATATACATGATAAATCATTAAGTAATAAAAGTAATAGTTATGAATCCACCTCACAATAGTTGTTACAATAAAATTTTGATATTTAATTACCTAAATCAGACTTATCATTTTCTATCGTCGTATCAAAAAAAACAACAACTTTTCAACTTACATTACAATAAAACTCAAACTTGTGCTGAATATAAATTAAACTGAAACTGCATTAAACTATTCTGAAGGAGGAAGCATTATTATGTTATTACGTCAGATATTATCACGTTATTCATACACGTTAATTATTATAATAGTGTTTATTGAAGACTAATTAATTCTCAATTACGTAATAGGGAAACTATTTGTCTATGTCCTACGACCTACATAATATTATGCAGTGATTCGGGGTTAGGTAGTAGAAGGGGCACGGGGTGCTTTTAGTCGATGGGAGTCCGACATGTCCTTACGACGTGCCTTCGGCGTGGGTTGAAATTATTAGCGTTTCACCCTGGACAAAAAAGAAGGTCTTTGGACGCTGTCTAAACCAATATAGTACCTACTGTCAGTAACCCTCGAAAGGTCTGATCAACTTAATGTGCTGTCAATTCTATCGTCACAACTTTGATTGGTTGGCCAATAACAGCGCTACAGTTTGCTTATTGACCTTTTAACCGAGTTCAAAAAAAGAGGATGCTCTCGATGTGGCTGTATTTTTTTACATCTCTTATTTTGCTGGTTATACCGAGAGTGTTTTGTAGTCGATGCAAATTGATGTGCTGAGCATTTTTTTAAGTTTTTTCTTATAATATCTATTAAATGGACCGGGACGGGGCTTAAAGTTGGATTATTTACATTTTTATATATTCTTAGTTGCTGAAGGACGATCAGCACAAGTGACGGACATTGGGAAAAGCCTATCTCAAGCAGGGGACTACAGTAGGTTAATTGATAGATTGAATAAGAAAATTACATTTCCATCATTTCAGAATTCTTACCGTACGTCAACCTATACGACTATACGTACGTTTTATGTATATTTACAATTGTGTAGACGTGTAAAGTATCGTAGGAAAAACGATGCAATTCAACCCTTTTTAGTACGCGTAATTATATGGCACCAACATCGGTGTTAGGGTAGGTACAGACAGGCGATCGACTGATCCAATTACAGCCAGCGAACGATTGCAGCTTAGCGGAATACATTGTAATTACATACACTTCCGTCGCCATACATTTCAATACAACATACGGATTGTATGGAACTGTATGTATCTATTCTAGTCTATCTTACCAGTACATCTATTCATTTATTTGTGACTAGCTGCTGCCCGCGACTTCGTCTGCGTGGTATTCAAGATGTGTAGTGCTGTACAAAAAGTAAAGCTAAATAATGTTTAATGCCAGCTCCCTAATCCTGTTCCGTTCCAAACTACCTAATTTCTTAACTTCCTAATCCAAACCTCTAGTCTTACAAACATATTTGACTGTTAGTTAACACTGCTAGTTTTTTGCTGTGGCCACTATCTTGCACTGATTTGACAATTTGGATTGAAGGACTTGAAAGTGTACTGGACTCTTACTGGCTAAACCGCCGGAGTGCTTCACTGTATCCTATTGTCGAGGGCCACGAAAACGCTTCCGCAATCTACCGCAAGCCCCGACAGGAGAGCTCTTTTTAACGGGAGCTTCTTCGTTAACGTGGAGCCAGCTTTTGCCAGTCCTTCTTAAGAGGCGCGCGGAAGCACCACGCATTTCGTCTTTGCTTTTATCCAGTACAGTAGACTGCCCTGAGTCTACTGGCGTAAGTTATTTATGGTGGTTGGAGGAGGGCAAATAAGGCCCTTCTTCTATCCCTTGCTCATCGAACATGGATAAGCCTGCCGTGCTCTTTCCACTTTTCCTTGAGCGTCATCGCTTCGTCGCAGAACTTGGTGACGGCGCACTAACTAACCGCGGACACTTTGGCCACTCTAGGCGGTGTGACATAGTCGTTACGAAGATGTCGCATTCTCACTGGATGTGAGAGGGGTCTGTATACCCAAATTTGACAAATTTTGTTTACCTACCTATTTGGGTTCTGAGACGGTTGAGTGCTTTCCAAACAGGCCACTGCAAGGTACCTCGGGGCGGCAGATGTTCCTGAGGTAGGACATAAGTAGTAAGTGGTAGTTGTCGATCTGCCCAGATCTTGCACCGAGCTCGAGTTAGAGTTGCAATAGTAGTCAGTGTATATCGGAAGAAGCTCTTTTAGCTCTTAAGTCTACCCGATTTAAGTCTCTTCTAACGTCAGGTAGAGCAATGCCAACCAGGAGGAGAACTTATTGAGCGGGGTTGGTCTTAAACAGCCAGATATTATTTGACACGTTTGCACTGTGCGCTGTGGTGCGGAGAACAGCAGGCGCTGCTCCCCATTCATCTTCTATTTCGTTTTCTTTCTACCCTTGACAAATGTTTTTTTTTTTTAAATCATGAAGTAGTGCTTACTTACATGGTTTTCAAAGTTCCAAGTTTCTAATTCTAGTAGTTTGAGCTGACCCAACTGAGCCTGAAGAAGGTTAATGTTACGCACACATACAAAACAATCGCGGGAGTACGCGTGCGGCGCATATTCGTACGCAATATTAAACAAATATTAATAATAACAGCCTATCTTTATAATACTTTACCTGTGCAACTACCCTATACCATCGCAATTGGTGCACAATTGTGGTAGTGTATAGGCACTATCAAATCTTTACAGCCACGCGTCACACACACCAAAATTGCAGTCAACAGCTAAGCAGTTATTTAAGTAGGTATAGTAAATCATTTACCGTCCACACTATTTTTTGTTCTAGTGTAGTTGGTTTTCCTTTACTTCATATCCACAGTTCCTCCTTAATTGGATAAGACTGTCCTAGCTTAAACAGTAAGTAGGTAGATACCATATAAAAGTGTTTTAAAGATCAATTTTAGGTATGGTAAAAAAATCCAAGCGCTTCTTACAATACTTTTGTACTACCAAAAACGATAGAAGAAAAAAATGTTATGCTTGACTGAGATTCGATTCGTACTAAAAATTATTAAAAAATAAATTTAAAAAATATGTGTCGAAATGAAATTTGAACTTAAAAAATGAGTAAAAAAATACGAAGCGCGTACTTTCCTGAGCCCGCTATTTTAATTTCTATATTGTAGCATGTTAATATTAATGTCAAAACATAAAACCATAGCAACAGTATTTTGGTCGCTATGGTGACATTGTCAGTTACACCAGTTACGTGTTCTTTAAAAATAAAGGTTTACTGCTAAGACCCCATGGTTAATAACCTGATAATAAATAACCTGTTTTTTTTGTCTAGACCTCTCCTGTACCTTCATGCAAAATTTGAACGCTATATATTAAGTAGTTTTTTCGATTAGCCGGTAATTGTCATAAAATTCGTGATTGCTCACCCTCCATATCAAATAGCGCAATAATATGTAGAATTTATGTTGTCACGACCTCTAGTCAATATATTCTGAAAATCTGAAATGAAATGAAAATGAAATCTGTACATTATTTTTTTGGGATTATCCCGGACATATGTTTACGGATAGTTTAACAATTTTATGACAATAGTTCTTTAAACAGGTAACCGTCACAAAACGATGGGCAGAAAAACTTAGTATTCACGTAAACAGCTTTAATTTTCATCGAGTTAGCTTCAAAACAGTCGGAGTTTCATAGAAACGTACCTCCCCCTTTTTTACCCCCGTTAAGGCAGAATTTTCAAAAATCCTTATTGCGTCATTCTTAACTTCTAACTAAATAGCCAAATATTAATTTTAATCGAATTAGCTTCAAAACTGACGGAGTTTCATACAATCTTACCCGCCCCTGTTTACCCCCTTTAAGAGCAAAATTCCCAAAAAAAGATAGCTTAAATGTTAGCGAGGACTAATAGCTACATAATAAAAAAAGTTTCATCAAAATCCATCCAGTAGTTTTTGAGTGAAAAGCGGACAACAAACAGACAGACAGACAAAAATTTTTTTTTTCATACTTTTGGCTTCTATTGGTTGTATGAAGATCCTCCATCTAAGTTTTTCTTTAATATCTTTAATGTACAGACATGAGCTTGTTACAATTTTATTATATGTATAGATAATCGAATTAGCTTCAAAACTGACGGAGTTTCATACAATCTTACCCGCCCCTGTTTACCCCCTTTAAGAGCAAAATTCCCAAAAAGAGATAGCTTAAATGTTAGCGAGGACTAATAGCTACATAATAAAAAAAGTTTCATCAAAATCCATCCAGTAGTTTTTTAGTGAAAAGCGGACAACAAACAGACAGACAGACAAAATTTTTTTTTTTCATACTTTTGGCTTCTATTGGTTGTATGAAGATCCTCCATCTAAGTTTTTCTTTAATATCTTCAATGTACAGACATGAGCTTGTTACAATTTTATTATATGTATAGATAATCGAATTAGCTTCAAAACTGACGGAGTTTCATACAATCTTACCCGCCCCTGTTTACCCCCTTTAAGAGCAAAATTCCCAAAAAAAGATAACTTAAATGTTAGCGAGGACTAATAGCTACATAATAAAAAAAGTTTCATCAAAATCCATCCAGTAGTTTTTGAGTGAAAAGCGGACAACAAACAGACAGACAGACAAAAATTTTTTTTTTCATACTTTTGGCTTCTATTGGTTGTATGAAGATCCTCCATCTAAGTTTTTCTTTCATATCTTTAATGTACAGACATGAGCTTGTTACAATTTTATTATATGTATAGATAATCGAATTAGCTTCAAAACTGACGGAGTTTCATACAATCTTACCCGCCCCTGTTTACCCCCTTTAAGAGCAAAATTCCCAAAAAAAGATAGCTTAAATGTTAGCGAGGACTAATAGCTACATAATAAAAAAAGTTTCATCAAAATCCATCCAGTAGTTTTTGAGTGAAAAGCGGACAACAAACAGACAGACAGACAAAAATTTTTTTTTTCATACTTTTGGCTTCTATTGGTTGTATGAAGATCCTCCATCTAAGTTTTTCTTTAATATCTTTAATGTACAGACATGAGCTTGTTACAATTTTATTATATGTATAGATATAAAACCTGCATTTATAAACAAAGTTGCAATGGAACGTTTTCGAGTTGATTATTATAGTTTTAATATCATATTATTATGAAAAAATTGGAACAATTTCTTGATGACTGTGTCAGATTGTGAGGTTTTGTTATTATTATTATAATTGTACGATGCCATGTGAAATTGGTTTCACGTTTATAAATTTGATGACTTGCTGTTTCTTATAAACTTTAGACTGACCTTTGTTTACTGATACGTTTCAATCATAGGCTTTATTTCGGTATGTTAAAAATAAGGCCGATAGGTGAAAATTTTAACAAAAAAAAAACTTTAAATCATCCTAAAGATATGTATGACTAGATAGATAAGGTGGTAAATGGGTCAATGATGCAATGAAGTAAATCTGAGGGTCTAGCACCACCGTTTAAAGTAATATTATTACTAGTTTGAAAAAGAGACGGACAGAGTATAGTGCACTGTCTCGCTTCCACACCTGCAATAATATTACTTCATTAGGACACATAGTGGTAGTAGCGCAGGATATTGTATTTAAGTGCACCAGAAATATACAAATATCTCCTTCACTTAATAAGTAGTTGCTCTGTCAATCATGTCTCAATATAAAAAATTCATTAGATTTTAATATAAAAAAGTCATTAATTTAAATTAAGCTACAATGCAGCACTTTTTGAACGCCAAGATTACCTAATTACAAATTAATAAATAATAGAAATATGCAGTACCTAAGCTTTAGCACAGTTATTGATTGATTTACCAGACAACTATTCGAAAGATTCGTTCAACCAACGCTCTGTTCCACAGGTCTTTTTGTCGAGTTCAATGAATTTATTTACTTTCAAAAAGTATACTGAGTTACGAAAAGCCTTAACACACTTTCCGCTTGTCGGGACGTTCGCAAATCCCAATCGACGTTTTTTTTTCTTCCTTTCACTAATGTAATCCTATTCCTTACCAGCATAAACTTTTTAACTAATTCTTCAATCATTGTCTTCAAGAAATGTTACAAACAATAGCCAATTAGTATTAAACTAGTCTGCTATATTCCTGCTATTTACAGTATCCTATAACGTATCGAGACCTTGTATATCGAACGTCTAACAATATTCAGAGTTCAAATTACTTAACCGTTATCAATAGGAGTCCGATCGAACTGGTTCTCCTATTAACATTGTGTCAACAACGTTTCCATTCCACCGTACACTATTTTCACATTGAACTTCAAAATTCAATGAAAATTGATCGAAGTTCAATGTTTTTGTTTTGTTTTGAATATAGAACATTAGTTTGTAGTTTTAATGCCTTTGGCTATTTTACTGTTTATTATTGTTAAAGGATTTGTAATTTGTGTTTAGTTGTTTTTTAATCCAATTTAGTTTAAGGACTATATGTAAGTTACAAAATATGTTATTCAATATCTTCTACATGCCACAATATGCATGTTAAGTTGGAGTGCTAGTTTGTATCGACAGATATCTTCACACAGTACACTTAAGGCTAATTTACTCATCTACATGTTATTTGCAGTTATGACATCATAATACAGTCGATTACGGAATAGATTCGTCACATCGAACCCCAAACATTCGCCCTTGCACCATTGAGTATTGACTATGCGTTTGGTCTACTCGGCCGTGTTAACCCCCCTACTCCCGGTGTCCCGAATAGTCGCCACACCGAACCGACACACAAACAAAAAATCGGTCAAGGTTAAGTGGCACGATTACATCCCATTCTTGGCATTACTTTTGTGTACATCGTAAATGTATGAAATCGAATTGAGAGCATTTGAATAGACATAACATGGAACATGGGAAGTAGCTTGATAGCTTTATTTCTGCTATTCAGATAGATGACCTAGTCTCCTAAATACTCCTAATATTCCTACATTATTGTTGATTTGTATCCCACTGTTAATTGTGGAATAGTTTAGTGTGCATCGAAATCATGATGAGTGTTTGAGTGGCCTATCAGTTTATCTGATGTGACTCACTGTATGTTGCAATGGGCGCTCCGTGAAGTGACGCCAGAAAACTATTGTCATAATGATAGCAAACGACTAAGTACAGGAAAAATCTGAAAAGATGTACTACGTGTAGGTATTAGATCATAATGAAGGTTAGATAACTATTGATTGTAAGAACTATTGTAACTTCGTAGTTGAGTTGGTTCTCTTCTTAATTAATCTAGTATGTTCTATAATCTTCCATATTTTTTTTATTTCATACTATGTCTATAATGTTCTATACTTTTTTTTTAACTTCGTACCATATGTCCTACTGTTGAACAATCATAAACGATAATCTTGATTAGAATATGTTAATCGTGCCTAAAATATAGAAGACTTTTTATTGCTTCAAAATTATCATTGTGTACACATTCAAGCTTGACTGCTATAAAACTATTTTTGTAAGCACAACATGGCGTACACGAACGAAATCAAATTGATCTGTTGTCATTTTTAGAGATACAATCGTCGATAAACCGAGGGAATCGTCATCTTTCGACGGTAACAACATAGACCGTTGTCGGGCGCTAACCATGAAATTGACCGATTCATTAACACCGACATAAGTGTTAAACACTCGACTTCTCATTGTTTTCACGTTTCTACAAATTGTGTGACGTCTCAATTCGCAACTTGGTTTTTTATGTACAAGCTATTGATCTCGACTCATCAGCGAACCAGAATCATCTTGATTATATTGCGCAGTGAAAAACTTTGTACGTACAATGTTCAGTCGAGTTAATATCTACGCTCTTGTTACAATAACGTCTCATTGAATATAAATTAAAGGCTCAAACAAGATGTTAATGACGACAACAATGAGTCCGCTTTCGTCGATTGAATCATTAGCATTCGATCACGTTCTTAAGAAATGTTCTACTAATTGATTGCTACCAAAATATTACATTATAGTTCATGTAAACTATTGTTTTAGGGCTATAATTCATTAGGTTTATAGCAAAGCAGTCATAACAGTAAGTAATGGTTAACGAGTAACGCCTCGTGTTTCGACAACACGGTTTTATTGACTGTATTCGCTTGGTCGGAAGGATCTCGAGGCGCCGCTGACGCCGTCCGAGTGGAAATTTCCATAGCTTGAAGTGTTCACATATTTTTTTATTCCTGCCGTAAATCCTTATAGGGTTGTCCCGTGTCTGTATGCGCGGGGCTGCCACCGCGATGTTATCTTGCGCGTCGACGTTGTGTCTATTTTATTCATTATGTTCACGTTTTATTGGCTATAACTTAGCTATTGCACCATAGTTTTATGTTATATTTTGGCATTCGTTTGTGTCAGCGATTAGGTCACCTGTATTTGCTCATTGTCGTCGGTGGCGCCTTTTCTTATGTGATATGCACATGTGATTTTTTTCGTGTGAGACTTTCGGCAGTTTCAATTTTATCCATTTGTCGGCTTTTGGGGAGGCCGTAAAACAGTTTGTGAATTTTTTGCAACTTCTCAGAACGGATACGGTCAAAATAAAAGGTCTATTGAAATGGATTTTCAATAAATACAATGTGTATTGTAGTGACAAGGAACTATTGTTAGGAAACTTTTTGTAGGTAGTAGCTATCACCATCGAAGTGAAACGAGATTATAC
Source organism: Chrysodeixis includens (assembly GCA_941860345.1). Classification (NCBI taxonomy): domain Eukaryota; kingdom Metazoa; phylum Arthropoda; class Insecta; order Lepidoptera; family Noctuidae; genus Chrysodeixis; species Chrysodeixis includens. The sequence continues at coordinate 20,893,838 of OW796090.1, read as the reverse complement.
TAAAGTGTTTTAAGTAGGATCCATGAATGATCGCTTAAGGTATCGAAGACGGGAAACGAAACTTGTAGTAACCTGTTAAAATTGTTTTTTTATGATGCGTGTTCTTCGGTTTCAATGCTGTATCAACCTGGAAATCAAACCATGGTATTAGTGTTACAATGAGAATAGATGTATAGGTTTTTGTGGATGTTTTCGTCAGTGTCATTAGTCGGGTCCAAATTTGCAAAACCACTAAACGAATGTACGCTAAGTGCCATTAGACCACATAAAATTTATTTCTCTACTGTTCACAATAATAGATTTGCTATATTTAGCAACATCGGTTTATTGATATCCAGAACTTGTAGCTCGTATGCAACGGATCGATTGTTGCGGTTACAGAGTTCTGCTGCATATCTACAATGCAAGTACTACACTTGTTTATAAACAAAATATCGATGACCTTACGACAAGCAGTCCACAGTAATCCACGTTTAGTCGTTGGTAAAATGATCTTCTTTAATTTGGTGAAAAAATGATTACAAACCTTCTTTTAATTTTGCGGCTGTTCGATTTGATGAAAGTGAGGACTTCACTTTACGGTAATTGGAATAACTCCTTGTTTGTAGTTTGATGAACTCCCTGGTTTACCAACATTTGACTGACTGTAGGTTTTAACTCACAATGTTATAGGATTATAACTGAGGACCAGTAACTATGTCGAGTTAGTTTTTGAAGCAACGAGAACAATACGATATATTTCATTTGACGCTAGCTATTGACTGTCTCATAGAGAACTGCGCCTCGGAAAATCCACGATAATGACATAAACTTAATTACCTAGTTTGTCTACTATGGCTAAGTATGTATTACTTCGTTAAGGAAAAGGGGATTAGTCAATAAAAGTATTGCCGCTGCTGTCAATAATACACTTGAAGTTATAATCAGTGCGATACTTGACGGTGCAATCAGTAAATAATTGTCACCAGTCTGCAATTGCATTTCTGCATAAAAGGATTTTTAAGTAGAGGAAAATGAGGCGCTCTTCGAAGACCACGGTGTATACTATCAGTAACGGAGAGTTCAACAGTTCGACGCAAGAGAAGTAAGTCAGCGTGTAGAGCATACATTGTATGTCATGTGTTGTTGGATAGCTCGCGACTGAATGTAGTGGTCGAGAGTCACGTGCCTTGTAGGCTAGGCATGGGCTGTCGGCTGTTCCAAGCCCAGGACCATGCTGCCTCGCTTCCTTGTTTTGGTGTGACAGTGATAACCTGTGAAAGTGCAGATAGGCAGTGTGAGATACTGGTATCGCTGGAGCGGGCACGGTTTTCAGTGCGTCGTATCGCGCGGCACAGTAGACACGCTTACGTCACTTGGCGCCGTCCGCTTCAGCGCGGCGTCTGGCGCGACCCCACACCGCTCGCGACTCACTCACTCCTTTTGGCGCGCTCAGTCGCGCCTTACCCGTTCATTGCCGACTTGACCGCAACAGTGGCACGACGTATGGTACACTCGCCGACGTGTCTCACTAAAATTAAAGTCAACTTTTTGGCACTATTTTATAAGTGTCCAAATAGTGAAGTTCTCAAAAATAAATAATTTAACATCAACGAATAATATTTTTACCTAATTCGGCGATCTTATAAAATTTTCGCTTAGCGAAAACTTTTATCGCAATTTTAGTCATCGGCAACTTGAAGGCAACTCGTTTTCAGTATACGATTTCTTTAGAATTGTTCTTTGAACAAATAAAGTAAAGTTTCGAAGTATTTGTGAAGCCAATAATATTTACTTATTAGGCGTGGACGGAAAAAGTTACGAAAATGTCAAAAAAACATCTTCACAACCAAGCGGCTATACCGTTAGCTCCGGCGGTGTTCAAGGTAAGTGTTTTTATATATATTTTTTAATGGTATTATCCATGCGAATTTTATTTATTTTCTAGGATACTGTTCCGTGCTGTTCTTGTATTTTATATTTCTATGCTTTGCGACAATTCTTCAAACATCAGCTTATTATTTTAATTGGACCTGTTAGAAACCTTTCTAGACATTCGCTGTAAAATTTCTAACACGCTCATAAACTGAGCGGAGTGTACTTGGAGAATAATAAAACGCGTACATAAAGTGTACTTACCGAAACTGCAAAAACGGTCGAGCGTTTTTAAAGAAACGCGATGTTTCATAGGGCGTTATGAAACGGCGGAATGCAGCGGAATAATTGCTTCGGTCAGACCGAATCCTTTGACACTGTGTCCTCGTACTGCGTTTATAGCTGTGCGCATAATCTTCCGTACAGATTTCACACTCAGTAACGTTTTGCAAAATTATGTATTACTTACCTGCACTATGTTTTAATCTTATGTAATGTAACTTTTTATTATTTAACTTCTAGACTACATAATTTGCATTGTAATTGAAGTTTGTACGGTGAAGTCGGTACTAAATAAGACGATAGGTACATGCAACATAAAGTACAGTCAGAGAAAAAAGTCGTACAATCGCGTACATACAACTTGCATGTATTTATCTTACAATGATGCTGAGCTCTTGAGATTAGGTCTAGCATCTAGGATTTTTGCTAAACTATTCTATTTTTCCCTCACATATGATCGTCACTGTAAGTCGGAAGTCTGATGTAACACCAAGTCATTTTACATAGGCCATTATGTACGTCGTAATATTACGTACGTACGTTTACGAAATCAGAATTTTCTTCTGTAATGTCACTTGTTTTTCAAACTTTTGTCATTATAAAATTATCAATACAACATAATAAAGGCTTGTAGAATACGTTTGTCTATTTTGTAACAACCTTTGTATCGATAAAAGGTGAAAGTATATAAAAAAATATGTACGTATATAAAAAGCAGTCTTTTGACGGTTCCACTAAATCTCCGACCGAGGCCTTGAAATGTTTTTCTGTCACAAAACTTTCACAAGTAAACAAATACATTAGTCATCTGACATTAACAAATATTTTTGGCTATCATTTGATAGAGCTTTACATTAAGCGAATGATAAAGTAGAGCAACATTAAGTAGAGCAGTAATCAACTAATTCGCTCTTCGCATAAATGATCGATCAAATTTACTTGAATGGATATGAAACTCGTAGGTTTAACCTTTGTCGTCTATAGATTCTGTCCCCTACTTCCTTTCGTTTCTCATAGTCTGGTCCCATTTGCGACTAATGTAGGTATCCATCACACGTACGACAAATCAATACGGAAAATGTACAGTTACAAAATTCTTAACGTTTTCCAAACACGTGACTGATCGCTTTAGCTATTCTTCTAGGTTTATTGCCAGTAAAACAAATGAATCGCTTAGCATAATTTATTGGTTTATCATTTTATTTTATGAGCATATTTATATTTCAATATAAATATGTAGAGTTTCTATCTCAATACTTACTGGTCGCTTTAAAACATCTTTCTATCAATTCTTTTAGAACGTGCATTGCGTACCTACGTCACCTGGCATTACGTCAGCCAATGCTTAGTATTCAAAACAGTGAACTGAATTCGTTCGCATTATTAGCTTCAGTTTTAAATCGTATTTGCGATATCGGTTCTCATTCGTTGGTCAATTTAAAGCAATTACTTTAATTGATCCCAATGATGTGTATACAAAGTTGTGTCCACTACTTTTTGATTAGCTAAATCGCAGACGAATCATACTTTTAATTAAAATAGCATTCTTATAAACAGAATGATAGAGAGCTTATTAAAAATTAATTAAAAGGCACCATTCACACGAATTTCAGCTTTATTGTTCAAAAGTATTTTTCAATGTATTCTGTTCCCATACTTTGCGTTTGCGCTGCCTTTTTAATGCCGTCTTCGCTCATTTCGAGTAGTAAGCATTCACTAGGTCGAAAGTACAAGATGCTGGATTAATAACAAAATATTCCTGGCTCAGCTTCATTATAAAAGCATAGAGTTTATATTATAACAATTTTATTGCTCTATCTACTCTTTACACCTTATATTGTTACAACGTATCATCACTTGTTTCAAACTACAACTTACAAAATTACAATAAGTGCTATTGTATGATTCAACATCATTTTGCATAAAAAGTTTCATACTGTCGCAACCCCCTTCAGTAGCTGTAAGTATACTTGCACGCAATATTTTACTTTATGGGGAAGTTTGCATAACTTTAAAAAAAAGGGGGAACTTTGCCTTTCGCGGTATATTTATCCATAGGGTCAGTTTTAAAGGCATTAGAGGCCATCTATCATACGTTGAAAAGGGCTACCTAACACTAAATACATTAGTGAGATTAGAATGATCACGAAAAGCCACACTGAAATTTAAACTAAGCAAAATTAATGTAGAGTAAAATGTAGAGTTTTAAGAATACGTAGTTTAATGAGGACACCTTTACTTGTCCTAGTAGTTTACAGTAAACCGCGGAAAATATGCTGTAAATCAGTGTTGAAAAACCCAAGCTATTTGCGTCCACAGCGTTGATCGATTGCCTTCTTAAGCGTGATCAACACACGTGTAATAATTATCTTATAAAACTGCGCTTGCGACGATCCATTGTGGTTAGGCTGGAGGTTACACTAAAATCTTATCGGTATAATAAACAGACAAAAAAATATTTGAGAGAAGATTTTTAATACATTATGTATTGTCAAATTTTCAACCAAATACTATTAAATTATTTTTTAGAGCATTCTTTGTCAGAAGGACAGTCATAATCAGTTCAAGGTTTAAATTCTCGAATTAATAGCTAAACCTTGACTATAGACCTACAATCTTAAATTCCTCTTCTCCGCTTAGGTTATACGAGCACATACTTAAAATTTAATAACTAATTGGTTTACTCTTCATCTCTATAAAAGCCTATAATTACTTCACGAATATTCCTCGCCTCGACATTGTGTCCTCATTGGCTTAGGTAAAAACAACTGACTGTATAATGATCTAATTATCTTGTGACTTTACTCATTTACTGATATTTCTATCGGTCAAACAATAGCTAGGGATGGCTCAAGGATAAACGCCACGTGTTTCATTCTTTACTTGAGTAAGTTTGCTTGTGAGCGGGTGAATTCGCTCATACCCGGTAAGTGGCATACGTATAGTAATGTTATAACAATTCGCGTGTCTTTATTCATCAACAGTATCAGGTGTTCATTGGGTATTGTCCACACGATCCGGTGCAAGCCGACACTCGTTCATGCGCATGTTTGTCTACCGCACCACAATGCTACAGAGGAAAATCTATACGTGACGTATATAGATGTACACTGCCCGTTAATAATCGTATTATTAAATGGTTTTCCTTAATATTAATATGTAATCTACATATTTGTACCTTGTTGGGTTTATTTCCAATCGGTTTAATTTAACAAACACAGCATTAATAATATAATTATTAATATCTGAAAGCTGAAAGGATCCAAGCAATAAGTCATACGGTTACTTAAACTTAACTATTTACAAGCCATACTGCTCTAAACAGACAGTATGTTACATAATTATGAAAAAAAAAACCAGACATCTTTAACTCTACTTAACATATGAATGTCTGAAACCCGAATCAAACAAAACAGTTCATTGGGTTCGTTATCGATCTATTTAAATATTTTTAGCCGCAGACATAGGCATAATTTAAGGCAACACGTTCGAATAAATCTAGAAATAGAAGCGCTCGTGTGCCCGACTCCATTTCCGTGCAATGGAAAATAACCTAAAACGGGATGCCTTTAGAGAAGGACGGCGATATTCAAGTTTGTCTAACGAGCTCCATTAGGAATTCAAGCTTAGTGTTTTCTATTAGAGTCCAATTTAGTTTGAATGTTAGGAATACCCTAAGTCTTATAACCCCGGTGAACAAGGCCTCAGTATTACTGAAGCGTGTAGCCGAAAGTTGCGCGGGCGCACGGTGGCCTCCATACCGCTGCCATGGGTGTGGAGGAGGCGGTCGCGGCCGCGGCGGCGGAACGCTGAGCTCTCCTCCTTGTTTATACACGCGCTGAACAATCGAGCTTGTGCGGTGGTCCATGAGTATAAATAATATACTTTTGGATTAAGTCCTTTTACATTTTTTTTTTGTTTACTAGTTTTGCTTTACTATCTGTACGACATAGTATTCTATATATAGTTTAATGATTTTGAATAAAAACGGTATAAGTCTAAACGATGTATCGGATACGATTTGGGACACCCATGTAAGTTTCGATTATCTAGACATTAAGCGCGTGTATTTCGCGAGGAGAGGCGGTGACCGTGCGTCTCTTTCTGGCCTTCTCGGTCGGCTAAGTGTGTGCACGTCGCTACATCGCCGGCGCTTGGGCAATGGAAATTTCTAGAGACGCACAGCCCCCCTCCCCCGCGCCGTCACCTGCCCCACCCCGCCGCTCGCTCGCATACCCGAATACCGTTCTCATGGCGCTCTCCCCTTCGCTGGAATCAAAGGGAACTGTTCTTTACAAACCGCTCCAGCTTGTTGTCCGCGCCATTGAAAAATGTTCAATGGACCATTCATTTACATTATTTAAACCAGTTTTAAATGACTCTATCATAGAAATCTCGAGTACTTTCTTAGTTCAGGGAAAATGCTTAATAGTGGTCTGGATAAACAAAAGACAGTAGATTATTTGTTCGAGGTCAGGTATGGGTAAAACGTCGCTTAAATAGAAAGATTACAGCGTGTCAGCGCGCGCCTCCGCCCGCAGTTTGCGCGCCGGCAAAAAACGAGACGACCAGCGCCTCACGGCAACGGAGCCTTTGTCTCGCGTTTTATGTTACGTCTGTGTTGTCTACCTGTCGGCAATTCTGAGTATTAGAAACCAATAGTGGCTCCGTACAGATTTGAAACAATATTTTATTTTTTTATAATCCTGTCTCTTCATTTGAAAACGAAAAAAAATGTTTACCATAATAATGAAAGCATAGGACAAAAAGTGTGTGCCAGTTATGAATGTATGTTGTGCTAAGTATATGCAAACAAATTTTGACTGGTACAAAAATAACAACTAAAGAATTACACTCTAAGCAAAACAGCAAAAGGTAGATTCAGTAAAAGATAATTCTAAATGCCTTAGCTTTCGATGTTCAAGCTAAAATGCATTTTATTGTAATGGAGGAGAGTACAGAATAGTTAGTGGCTTCGGAGGTCAATTCAGGTTTACATTTTGATGTACTGCCTTGTTTTACCAGCGATGTTCAATACGCTGCTCGCGGTGGGCTGCAATCCGCGTTGCACTGACCTTAAATTGTTCGAAATCCATACTTAATAGCTATGATTGCAAAAGTAACTGTCTGTATATTCTGCTTTCAGGAAAATTTTAGAATAATGTCCAAGTTTTTTAATGTAACAATAGTACATTCATTAAATGAATAAGCGTTTTAGGAAGGACAATTACGTGCGTCACCTATAATTTGTTGGGCTAAAATGATATTTAATAAAAATAGCGGTTCATAATAAAAAAAAACTTTTTAAACATTTTTTATTCGTGTATATCATTTGAAAGTCATAACTACATAAATTGAATAACACCATTGTAATAATTACAGTACGATCACGACACAAGTCTCTACATGGTACACTACCTACAATAATAGTAATTTGATTAAGTAATCATTTTTATCGAAACAATAAATTACTTAACATTGAAGCGATATGCAGTCTAACTAATAAAGTGTTCGAATCTAGCTTGTACCATTCCTGTAACATTTTATTTTTAACTATGCGCTTGCATAAATATTTGTGCGCAGAAAAACGTTCCTCAAGTGACAGAGATGTTTGGAAACGGCGCAAAAGGCTTGAGAGTCTTGTGGTAGTGCCAAATAAATATAATAAATACTTTAAAGTTGCACATCATAAATTGTAAAGGCGGTTTGTCTACGTGGGTGGGAGTTGCGGCGCTCGCGGATTACCTACGCGGCTTTCACATGACCATTGTTTTGACTGCACTTGAAATACTAATGAGGTCGCACGTTGAGCCGCTCAAACAACTCGAGGCTAGCAGCGTGACACATTGAAATAACATAAAGATAAATTTGCTCAGTAAAACCACGAACTGATTAACTAGATTTCACTTCAAGTATTACTTATGACTACAGTTACATGTAAACAGAAAAATGATAGCTCTCGACCTTGTCTCTATTTCAATGACCTATGTTAAAGTTCCATCAACGTGGCTTTGAAATGAATTCTCGTTATCTTACGTTACGGTACGTTTAGGAAGGCAGATAAATGTTCACCGGTAGTGATGGTGTAGAGTCGAAATTCGAACGTGTCCTCAAATATTTTGTTTTGTCTGGATTTTTTTTTATTTGATTGACAGACTCGATCTTACAATTCTTTTCAATTCCTAAACAAAGAGTCTTAATTCATTTAGTTCCTAAGTGCACGTTAGATAAATGTGTTTGAAACGGCTTGCAAAAAAGTAAGAGCTCAAACCGGATCGGACTACAATCCGTGTGTTAGGTCGCAGACAAGAGCAATAACCGGCAAACTAAGATAAAGCGGAGGACCTATTACGACCACTTATATAGCTTTCACTATCCTCTTGTTATCTGTCGAGGCTTAAACACCAATAAAGTAATACAGTTATAAACGTCAACGTCCAATTTGAGCAATACCTCTATTATCTAAGTAATTATCTACAAATGTTTTCTTTCGTAAGTTTACTTACCGTATCGCGGACTGGACATAATCCGCTGCCGAAAGACCGCGCCTTATCTCGCGTCAAATATTATATAGCAGAGCCAAACACGGAATCTTACCATTAGGTGACGTCACTTCATGAAATGGGTGATTGGTATATTGTAGAAGTTTTCTGTTGGAGTATAAGGTAGCGTTGCAATACTGTCGCCTGCGTACTGCACGGACGTTGTTCGCCGTGAAATTGTAATCTTGGCAACACGAGTCCACGCACGTTCTTGTTACAATGCGATAAAACTCAACCACCTAACAAGTTACAGTGCGTTGGAAAATATCGCACAGTAACACTTATAACACTTCTCCTTAAAGGCTAATTACATGAGCTTGAATTCAATGAAGAATTTTCCAGTGTTAGGGGAATTACTTGCTGTAGTCGAAGCAAGTTACGATCGTTTTCCTTGACCTAAAAAGTAATATGGAATGGACAGCTGAGTTATGTATTATTTGTCCTATTTTATATTTGTTTGTGAAGTCGAATTAATACGATGTGTTTTTGATGAAAATAAAAATTGCTGGCATTTATAAGTATCAATTTTAAATTAGGTACTCCAAGTTGTGTTATGGATTTAAATATGTGTTTTTTAAGATTTATTTTTCCAATAAGGCTATAATAGATTGCTAGATGACAGACGTTGATAGACGAGTTTTTTTTAAAGAATAACTCGGTCTTTAATTTTTTAAAACTTAGTAAAACAAACTGCATTAGAATAAAGACCGGATACGTTGCATACATATTGCAATAATATATCACCTTCATCGCACTGAACATGCTAACGACTGCCAAAAACAATACAAATTAATACAATCATATATCATACATGTTTATAATTAAATTAAAATTGATACATTTCTTGCTGCAGAATTTCAAACATTGATTACACTTTTGGCCACCTAAATTAAATCAAACAATAGTTACAATATATTTTATTCAACTTCAAAACAAATGAAAACAAAGCCGTCTACATTCTTGCTTCTATTGTTTTATTGAAGTAATTAAAAAACATATTTTCTTGCCGGTTCTTTAAAACTGCTCGGGACTGTATTCGTAATCCGTTTAGAGTTGAATTCAAGCCTTAAACAAGTTATTATGATTTGTATCACATTGTAATTCATATAAAAATCCTAGCGCTTAGTTTTACAACGCCATCGATTACTACAAGCACGCACCATGGCATGATAAGATAAGGTGTATGTCCTTGGCTCGACGGTTTTGTTATAAACGCTTGCATTTTTCTCGTTCTCAAAGAAAAAGTATGAATTAAAATTAGTTTGGTATTCTGCACGTGACTACTAATACATACCATGTCGTTGTGGCATAGTCTTAAAGTCCTTTCGGCACTCTTTTCATTTATTGCCTTTATTTATTTATCGCCTTATATATTTAGTATTAGCCTTATATATTTACTTATATATTTAGGGCCTTTTTTATTGTATTTCTTTAATAAACCACATTGTACAATCTTCTTTTATCTCCTTAACTTGTAAAGCTTACTAGAGTTTAGATAAGATTTTCTATGTTGACTGCACTGAAAATGTACTTTCTTACCTTATTGTTTATCCACTAGTGCATTGTATATTTAGTTCGTCTCCACAATGATAGCCTAAATTTCAGTTTGGTAATAATGTTCTATACTAAAATACAAAAAGCTACATTCGGACTTCTCCATAGTGTTGGCTTTATTTAAGTCCTTTGTATTACCTACCTTAACATGCAATAAATAGTTTGAGTTTGAGTTTGAATTCTAACAATGACTCCCACTATAGTCTCTTTTTTTTTCTGAAAATATGACAACAAATCAGAATGAGACAAAAAATCATAAAATTCGGTCGGAGAATTATAATTACGGGTAACTAAATGTAACAAGAGACTTTTACACATAAGATTATAATAGTTGCAATTTACGTGTGTGTGGTTTATGCATCACTTCTCAGCACATTACCCTGTTGAGCTAGCTGTGTAACGACGGTTCTGCGCACGAGTGGATATTAGCATTTGAACACTTTCAAAGAACACCGTGTAAGGTTATATGATTATTCCGTAAAATTGAAGATGTGTTCAAGTTTTAAGACTTGTGAATTCGTACATACCTTTACATATGCTTTACAGACTGTAGATTTTCGCTCACGTGCATCTTAATAGTGAAGTAATTATAATAAAAATAGTCTAATTACCGCGAAATGATTTCTTATCATTCATGGAAATTTGCATATTTATTTGTTATTGTAAATAAATATAGGATTTATTGAGCCTTCTTAGAAACACAGTTACATGTTATCACAACTCCGACTTTCTATGCTATTAAACACACCGTTTACTCGTTTACCGATTACTCAAGAAAATCGCAGGTCAATGAACCCTCTCGCTACATTTGTGCTGACAGTACCGAAATAAATTCGTATGAGGCGTGCCATGTAGGTAATAGCTACTAGTTAGCATTTTGAATGTATTTTCTTCGTTATATCTGGGCACTGGCCTCCTACCACCGTATTAAAGTAATGCAATTGAGATTGTGGAAGCGTGATAGAGCACTACACTGCGTAGAGCGGCGTCCCTCTTCCACAATTGCAGTAATAGAACTTTAAGAGGAGGTAGTAAAAGTTCTGATCATCTAATATTAGATCAGTCTATTCGGTATTTGCCTACCTTTGAAATATTGTAAACAACTGTATTTTTATACTTAGATATGTTTTATATTAGCTATAGATGTTCTAGATTTCGCGCGTGCGGTTGGCCGTTTAATGTTGATTATTGCATTTAGCAATAAAGTAATATATTTCCCGTTTTTATCAATACCTTTAACGGTTGTTTAGCTGGTAGTCGCGGGTTTGAGTCTGGCGTTAACGTTTTTCCTATACGCTATTTTTGTATTTATTACGAATATCCGCTTCGCAAGCGTAATAAATAACAATAATTTACGAAACTTTGAAATACGTGTTTAGGAACTTCACATTATAAAATAAAGTTCTAAATCTCACAGCTTTAGTGCAGTAGGTTCCTCTACCTACCAAAGTATGCGATAGGTACACATTTTCAGTGTTTTAAGTATAAATATAGACTGGTTTAGATCCAAATCTAATTTATCCGATAGATTTTCCTAGCATTAGCTAATTGCGTTTGATAGCGCATAGATAAAAGTGATTTACATTATCTGAGAGTCCATTTCACGCTTAAGTATAAAATAAATACTAGGATATATTATTCTATATTATCATTTACGTAGGTATAATACTTAATCTGAAACACTCGCTCGCATAACTAGCAATAAAGAGTGATTTGATATTTTAAACTGGGGATTCAGACAAATAACTTAGGTTTAGCTGAGTATTCGTCACGTTTTTGTCTAGTAAATCGGATTTAAACATTTTATATTGAGTGTTTTTTAATAAAAATCTACTCTACTTACAACTCAATAAAGAGCTGCTTAGAGAAATACGTTCTGAATTTAATTTCTTATTTGAAAGTAGAACATTTTATTGTTTTGTTTTGACGTAGCTAAAGTTGAACCTTCAAATTTTTTCTAGGTCTATTTAGTATCACGAAAATATACTATTTAGCAAATTTATAAAGAGGAATTTTCCGTTGTTATTAATTATTTCGATGGCTATATAAATGAGGGCACTCCTACACGTTGTGTGTCAGTGGGTGCGGTGACTGCCTATTGGCCCTATCAGATGGTTTCCTGACATGAAATTCGCGAAGCACGCCCCTAAAAGCTCGCCAAATTGATGGTCAAGGCAAAGGTCATCCATTAGTATCGAATTTATTAAAATAGCTAGCTTTTAGCTACGATATTTCTAAATCAATACCAAGGTATTACGTTCATCTATTCAATTGAAATGTAATTCAGAAAGACCTATGGATAAAAAGATTAATCCCTAGCGTATGATAGTAGTACAAGAAATGAACACACTGTATATACTTAAGAATATATTGATTGTGTATATTTTAGTGTGTCAATTTATTAACAATCGGATTGACTTACGTTTTACTTTCATTTTCTAAAAAAATGAAAAAATATTGCTCTCAGCGAAAGTATAAGGATGGGCAGTGATAGAAGTTAGACATATCGATAGTAATAAAGGGATACGTAGATTATGTGTAAATAAATATACCTATTGTTTATAAATCGGAATTTTAAGAGCTTGTCTTAAGATTTATTTTGAAGTACACTCCATTAAAAAAATGCATTAAATAATGCTGTGATTCAGTGCAATTTAGATTAGGAAGATAGGTTTTCTTAACATATGTGGGCCGATTAGGTTGAGAATTTAGGATATTTATTTCATAACGTTAAACAATAATTGCATAATATGCAGTAATACATTTAATTTAATTCACATCAAGATTTATTTGACAACGTCATGGCTTTTTTTCACTTTACTATCTAGACGTCATCTACAAAAATATATTCATGACGCATACACACCATTCTGTGTAAGGTATACCTAAGTAGGCAAAAGTTAACCGATATCGATATTTTATCTATGTATAGTCGCGTGAATTATCGATAAGATAAGGATGTACCGCGGAAATCACTTTCATGATTGTTTGGATGTCGTGATACCATTAGAGATTTATCAGCCGTTAAAACCGGTTTGCCAGGCTAATAATAAGATCTACAGATAATATAGTCTGGCTTCAATTAATTAGAAAATCCTAAATAAACTTAAAATAACAATTTTATCATACTCATTCAAAAGTCACTGGGAAAAATGTAATAAGCAAACAATAAGCGATTTGTTTCAGTTCTTAGAAACTTGATAAATGAATTAGCGAAAGAGTTGAAGGTTTAAAAAATATAACTATTCCTAGTAAATATGAGTTCATAGTTACCGTTCACATTGCTAGTGTTGTTACTTTCATGATCCGATCTAAACAGAACTAGTTCTCGGCGACGACCTGAGGGCTGGAGTAGTGCGTACCTATACCTACGTAGGTGTAAATTGTACTCATCTATTGTGTGGAGCCAACACAACGGGAAGCCATAACACAACGTAACGCGCCCATAAGCAAAGGCTTCAGTTTCATTCAAATTTCAATAAAACTTTACACAATTACATAGCAAAAGTTTCAGTATAAAATGATTAAAGTTACTCGTAAGTCTCGTAACACAAATAAAAAATATTTATGTAATAACACTCAATTGTAATTGAATTTTATTATGCATCGGGGAAACCGGAGCGGGCCGCGGCGGTGTTTTGGGCATGATATACGATGTCAAAATAAACGCCACAATGGCTATATTAAACGTGAACCACATATTAATAATGAGATAATACGCTCGGAACCGGTTGGAAGCGGTTAGTCCGTGTGTGTCAACACTCCCCGAGCCTCAGTTTATAAATACCGGCGTTATTGTGAGAAAAGTTGCTATTAGAATCACGTATTCAGCATTGTACTGTTAAGAAATTACAGTATTCAATGGACTCATATTTTACTTAGAAGCGATAAGTTTTACAATCGTTTAACGTCCGCTCTGTTTGTGTTTGATTATTTCCAGGTATTTAGTTTGGACAAACGTTGGTTTAGTTGATCGAGTTTGCACAGACTAACCCCGCTCTCACTAAATTACTGCGATCTTATTTAGTCACGGAACTGTTGCCGAAAACTTATTTATTTCAGAAACAATGGGATAAACGATGTTTTAATTAATCATATTATTATAAAAAGTACTATTCTAAAAATTGGGCACAAAGTTATTTAAAATGAGGTGAACTGACGTAAGATGGCTAACCCGCTTCTATTTTGCGACGAGGCACCAAAGTTATTTCAAGAATACACATATTAAGATGTCTTTGCAGGCAGACGGTCAATTTACAAGTCCATATTACAGATCAATACACCTGAGTTGATCATATGAATTCAACTAGAACAAAACGCCTTTAAACTGCAATTTTTTTGATACTGAAAAGAATCTAGATTAGCTAAAGACTATGAAAAACAAACATTGCATCTTTCCGCGAAACGTAAGAAATACGTGAAGTGTGAGTCAGGCGCATGTAGGTGGGGTTTGGATATCAAGCCGTACTGCCAACATAATCTCTAAATCTAATAGCCTCAATCAGCAAATTGTCCAATTGGCTTTGTGACTGCAAAACTAAAACATATGTACTAGGGTTGAAATTACACAATATTACATATAGTTAAGGAATACACAAAACTGTGAAGAAGTATTTACAAAACAACAGACTATCCGTCTGTAATTTAGAGACGAGAAAACTGCCTTTAAAATGGCCCATAAGTGGAAAAAGGTCTGTGAATGTAAACTCTAGTCAAAGATTGACCAGCCTAGATTGCCTGTCTGGCTCTTAACCGAGCAAGATGGCACTCTACACGACATAGAGCGGTGTCCCTCTTCCACAATTGTAACGGTCTTACTTTAAAATGAAGCGGTTGATGTAAACGTTTATTTGGATCAATGTCCTATTTACTTTTTTTTTTCCCTAGCCTATAGTGTCCCACTGCTGGGCAAAGGCCTCCCCCAAGTCCTTCCACGAATCTCTGTCTTGCGCCGCTTCGAACCAGTCCTGGCGGTGAACGTTGAGTTCATCCCGCCACCGCTTTCTGGGCCGGCCTCGGCGGCGCCGTCCATCTGCTGGCTCCCATTGTGTGGCTACCTTCGCCCAACGGTCACTATTCATGCGGCTGACATGACCCGCCCAATCCCATTTTAGTTTGGCAGCCTTTTTGCCAACGTCAGTGATTTCTATTTACTTTACATTTATTTAAACCATTATTAGTTACAATTACATTCAAATAGTTTGACAGCAGTCTCGCTTTCACGAAGGTGACTCGGGTCAGACGAGGAACAATAGAGGGAAATCCTAATACGTCGGTACCGAGCTAACACAAGGTATCATTGTAGTACCAATTACAATATAAATAATATATACAAGGTATATGTAAAGTATAACAAAATCGAATCGAGAAACTGCTATGAAGAGTTTTGTTAGACTTATTTTTTTGGTCTCTTTTTTATCTAATGTACACACGTGTAGATTTTCGGTAAGCCTAGTTATCAGTTTGTCGTATTGAAGATTATAAGTTTTGTCTTAATTGTAAACTAAGGAAATTAACTGTACTGCCAGAAAATAACACTTGAAATTTTGCTCAAGTTTTGAACTGAACTTGTAAAGGGGTAACACTGCGTGCAAAACCGGGGAGAAACCGCCAATATTTTTGTAAATGGTTCTAACTTTAGTAGACGATAACTGCGACATCGTCATGCTCTATGTATCACAACTAAGCACTATGGGATGTGCTCAGCCATGAAGTCACAATAGGCAAGATTCTAATCCATACTTCTTATATTGGTTCAATACTTCAAAGCATAATAACCCTTTTGTTAATAAATGTAAAGTTCACAATCAAAAGACCTCGCTAGTATGAAAATGATTTCCGCGTTTTCCGAGACTCGTATTATCTGTACACTGAAATCAGAGATTAGGTTAAAACTTTAGACAGACAAACAGATAGAGTCACATTCATATCTTTGCTTTGGATTTAGATATACATTACTCACTACGTTCCTTTACGACGGAATGAGATTTGAACAAAGTTATCGATAGGTATCAGTTTCCATAAAACAATCGTGATAGTCACGCTAAGTAACAAATATGTTCGAATTTTTAATGAATGTATTTATAGACCAAATAGCCACATGTACCAACTATGTAATGTCTAAATTTAAACCTTAACGCGCAGTTGTTTGGTGCTATATTTGCATGTTTTCCTCCATACGCTGTAATAGGTACGTATAAAGTTTAGTACAAGAATGTAAAGTTAGTAGGTATGCGTAATGTTTTGATAATGAGCTATGGAAAATTTTATAGAATTATAGGCTGGAGACTCGTTCTAACATACGTTATGTAATTAAAAATGCTAAACTAACGGTTTATTAGAAAACTAATAAACTGTATAACGGGTGTTCTATGCAGCAGGCAAGTCTATGACAGATAGGGCTGTTGCGAATTTTTAACAACATTACAAAAATTCGCTTATTCTTTGATATAGTCTCTTTAAACATTTACATAGAATCAATTATAAAAAGTCGTAACCAGAAAAAAATAAAATGTTCATCAAGATTGTATTTAAAATATTTACATTAGTAAAAAAAATATAGAGTTCGAATCTATGAATGTGTAAAAATAACATATCGTTGGAATCTATCAATGTGTCGTGTAGGCAGCCCTAAGTCGTGCGCATGCATCGCGCACGTGGTGAGGTCGTGCTCGCGACGTCCGTGCTCTTGCGCCGCGGCGCCGCTCACAAAACCTATGGAATGCCACACAAACGTGCCGGTGACAGCCCTATTCAACCACGCTCGAGTCTATGTATCTCTTGTTAACCGATCGCTTTTAGATTGAACTTTATAACAAAATAACCTCTCTACACGTGACAAAATCCATTATTTAATTAAACACTTAAAGTTTAATGATATTTGATGATAGCTGCACGTAGCGACAGGAAATGGGACTTATTACTTCGTAATTATTGTACACGTGACTCGTCAAAGTTTCGTGTTTCGAAAACCGATGCCTCGCCATAAAATTGTTTGCGTATTACAAGTATTATAGAGCGGGTAGGAAACTTGCGAAATTGCAGTTTCTATTGTTATAATAATATACCTACTACACGGTACGCGAGTGTTTAGTATTAGAGAGTTTTATCACCGCGATTCAATTGTTACACGATTACGAAATGCTGAATTATACCTAGCAGCATTTCTCTGCTGTTTCACTTCAGTTTTTCCCGTGCAGGTCACTATATAGAAAAAAAAAACATATTTACTGACAATAATGCACCTTTTGTATATTCATTAAAGTCGGTCTCGTCTTATAGGCGAGGCACACACGATCATATTAAAAATGAAAAAAGATCGAAGATACAGAAATAGAAGAAATAGGTAATTTAAAATCTAATTAGATTTAATTAAAATAGAAAATTGTACATTGTATTTCTAATTTCCTCTTTGCGATATACAATCAATAAGTAGTAAAATTTTCATTATCAGTAATTTGTAAAGAACTTTTATATACAAGTGTAAACCACTGTTATATAGGTAGTTGTAATAGTATAAAAAAAACGTATTTTTATAACAATAAACCGATCGCACATCACAGGGCCAGAGAAATGTAGATTAACAAACGGCTCTACAAGTTTATTAAGTACAGCTTATTATTTATTTATTATTATTACTAGCCTGAAATGTCCAACTGCTGGGCGAAGGCCTCCCTACTCTTCTTCCACCTGTCTCTCTCAAGAGCCACGAGTGACCAGTTCGGTAAAAAGGAATCCAGGTCATCCATCGCCATCTCTGCCTGGGTCTACCTCGCTGATGTTTATTATAGCTTAATAACTTTAGTCATAAAGTTATTGACCTTCAGACTATACCTTTAATTGTATTTGTGATATAACATAATTCAAACTCTATTACAATAAAATAAAATACATTTTGGCCAAAAAATACTGAAAAAGCATTTGCTTGTTACTATTACACAAAACAACTCGGTTTAGTTTTAATTTATTATTTTATTTGAAACAAAAAAGCAACAATACAATAGTAAATAAACACTTAATAGTGACTGATATGAAAAGGAATTATTACGTAATCTAATATTATTCAAAGTAAACAATTCACAGAGAATTTTCAAAATGATTGGCGAATTAAAACTGTCATCTTGTTCAATTATTATAGCCGAAACATTTTTATATTCTTTGATGTAGACTTGGTACATTTTACCCAACTATTTACTACCTGTACAATTGCACATAGTAAATTTTATAAGACAGAATTTCTCCAAAACAATCACACCTCTCGTTTAACTGTTTGTTATTTTTTCCGTCCCCATGTTTATTCATGAAGGTCTTTTATATAACATTAAGTACAGGGAAACGTAGCGATTAAATTCTAATGACAAGGAAGTTGACTTGCAGAACTTAATATCTTCTGTCCTTCTCTAATTCGTCCAGTCGGAATGAGATGCGACGGTCTAATTAGCCTCACTGATTACACTGCTTGCGCGATATATGAAACATACAATTACCTACACAGGTATACAATAAATACATACAAGAAACGTAAACAATCGTAGTTTATTTTTTAATAGAATTGTGGTTTATGTTTCATCAAATATGTAATTCTAATTTCCCATATGATATTGTGTTTACCTGAAAAATAAATAGCTTCAGGGTATTTTTAATTAAAATCAGATAGATTCAGGAATAGTATTAAAATAATATTTGTATTGATGTTTACACACGTGTACGGTAAATTGAAATTTAAATTGGACTGCGATTTGATGTAAGCTTTATATGCTATTATTTAATAACGGAATAGATGTAACTAGAAACTATTTATTCATTATAATTTTCCTCTCTATCAAAGTTAAAGTCACGTTTTGTTATGTAAAACAATGCAACCAACACATTTTTTCCGTTCAATTTGATATAAAACTGCTTACGCACCCAACTCTACAATTACGTTAATCTGTGTGTGTACGTCTCATAAATTAACGTTTAATTCAAATCGATTTTATTATACCATGAGTAATCTCTTTTTAAGATAATAACGATAAAGTGTGATAACTCATTTCTATCTAATAACTATAAAATGACGTGTTTTCACAGTTCGGTAAACTATATAACCTATGTCGACAAAATCGTGCTTAAATAAGTTTGAATGTTCTGTTAAATACTATTTATTTTCTATTACATTTTTTTACAAACACAATGAAACTATACCAAATAAGCAATATCTACATAAATATTTAATGTTTGTTACTCACTGCATAAACTAACAAACCAAATAACGTGAAATTTTATAGTAAAATTCACATGAAATATCAATAATTTATTTTCCCTCAGTCTTATTATCTTATAGTACTAAATTATTTTCATGAACACTACACGTGAAGAACATACCTTAAAATCATTTTAATTCCAATACCAAATAAAACCGGTTCAAGATCGATTTTTGGGAACAGATAAATCATAATTTATCATTTACTAGCGACCCGCCCCGGCTTCGCACGGGTGCAATGCTACGTTCCGCAATTTTTAAATCTGTACATCTTCAAAAATATTGATTTAAATCAGATGCTGTAAAAGGCCAAATAGATCTATATTAAATCAAAAATGTATTTAAGGTATTTAATTGGATAAGGATTAATGCTGTATTGGTTAAAATCGCTTCGAATATTAGTCATTATTTGTCGTAAAAAGTAAATGACAAAAAAATGTTATTGTGGGATATCCATAAGAGATAGACATATACCATCGTGGAGTTTTCTGTAGACCTTTTCATTGTGTACAATACTTAGTACATTATTTTGATAAATCTCGTAGGATTCAGCCTGCGTTTGCAATGTAAGCGGAAAAAATGTAATTATTTGCGACATCACATTAGAAACCTCAAAAATAACAGTATTTGTCCACTATTTAATGGATGATATTATACATAAAAACCTTCCTCATGAGTTACTCTATCTATTAAAAAAAACCGCATCAAAATCCGTTGCGTAGTTTTAAAGATTTGAGCGTTCATAGGGACATACAACATGACACATGACAGAAAAAGCGACTTTGTTTTATACTATGTAGTGATTTGGCTAATCTCGTTGAAGTACTGAAATAATGAAACAAGTATTCCGAGAATTATCCGCACAGTAGCCTTTGTAGGTACTGGCTAATCTGCCTATCTCTGATACAACAACGGATATGACGATACACCGGTTATTTACAGCACAATTTAAACAAAGCGCAGTATTCAATCACACAGTTCAGTATCGCGGTTTTTCATGTTCTATTTATAGAACAGGTTTTGTCTGCAAACATTCATCATTTAGTGTCATCAACGTCAAGTTATTTCTCACCACACAATTTCAATCGTCGATTGTTTTAAACTGCTTTAAAACTATACGGATCTTAGAGCAGTTTTAAACAAATGAAGAGCTGTAGTTGAATGTTATAGAAATTTCTCTGGTACCTAAAAAGTAAAATAAATCTCGTGAATCACAATACACAAAATTTGCAAATCCATGTGAATATGGAAATATTTCGGGCCATAAATCAATGACAATCGGATTATCACCACGGCAACTTCTAAAAAAGGATAACGAGCGATACTAGCTAGTAGCTTCAATGTAAGAGAAACTATTCTGGTTTATATGACAGCCGTATTTCATATTCAAAGCAATCATTTCATAAAATTATGTAGAGTTAGGAATTTACACCGCAAACTAAAGAATTTCCGTGTTTTACGATAACTAGCTAGTTTTACTGCCTTGTGACACTTTAAATGTAGTGCGTAATATATTAGGTAAAACTATAGGGAAATGCCTTGACTAAGACATAACTTTGAACATACCAACACCTCTTAACGTACTCTAAGATATAAAAGCATTCTATTACTAAAAAACAATTGAACATCATCAACATTGTCTAATTGTGACTTTAAATCGCTATATTTCTTACATACCTATGGAGGACCTTCGAAACTCTATACTCTTAGTAAGCAATAACGTAAAATAATTATAATTAATATTAAATATGAGCTTTCATAACAATTGTTTAGTATGATAAGCTATTTGTTAGAGTCCCTGTTTACAATTACGTATCAACACAGGTTTGATTACAATCGACTTGCGACTTTTCAAGGGCTTGTAAGCTGAGTACTATTTACTTAAATAATCTTGAACTAGAACGTTAGCTGCAGTAGTTGTCATATTATTTATTTATTTACCATCAGTGATAGCATGTTGATATGAAATGCCACTTTAAACCATAGTGTTAAGGTTGATATTGTATTGTTAATCATAGACTATGTTGACTATTGACTGTTGATTCGTTAGCAAATGTGGTTTGGATATACTAACGTAGAGACAGCTAAGGAAAATAGATGCTAGAACATAGTTTGTAGAGGATGGTAACATTTATTTACTCTTCAGAGCATATAATTATACTGGTTTTACTTACAAAAGCCACTTAAAAATATAGTGTTTATTTAATAACACTGCGATCAATACTTATAATAATATTTAATGCGAATGTTTCGCATAACCTCGTAATAAGTTTGGGACAATGGTATTCCTGGAGCCCATTATTCTCTCATACGCCATTACGTACCAAGGACTTTTAAATGACCTTGATCCAAATACAAATACCATCTTAAATACAAACTTTCACTCGCTAACATCAGAACTCAGTAGTTTACTATACTTAAAACAAGATTAAGGACGATAATAAAACATATTTATCAAAGAAATAAATGCGTCGCTCCGTCATTAAATGAATTGTTTAATCTCAGATATAAACTAAGGCCAAATTAATAAACTGGTCGCGTTTTAAAATTAATGTACTCTCAAGTCTCGATGTGATGTTGAGAGAGTATAAAACTTATGATGACACATTTAATAATTGTAAATCACGTTTATGAGACACGAGACTACTTACAGTCATGTATATTGATCTGCAAGGAAAGTTGCATTGAGACCTGTATTACACATAAGTAAATAATGTGTGTTACAAGTATAAGTTTTTTAATATTGCCAGTCGTTGGTTTTCTTCGAAGTCTGCACTCATGTCGAGTAGTTCCACACTCGCTATTGCACAACTCTCGAACGTCTTAGAATCCCTAGTTGTTGTTTCCGATTTGTGTAGACAAACACACAATGCTTACAATTTTCTGTGACAAAGAAAACAATGAGACGCCAACCGATAAACATAAGTTAGCCTTAGCATAGCTAATGTGTGAGCCATTACCGCTATGCTTGCGTAATTGTAAAACTAGTATATTCCTGAAAATGAGTCAATAATCGTGTTTTTAGATGAGCCTTACAATGCAGCAATCGTCACATAACGTAGGGGTCGAGGGAGGGGGGACGGTCCCTCGGATGGCATGCCTGGCGCCAGCGCGGGGTGTCGGAGGCATCCAGACGGTGACGTCACGAGAAAAACACGCTTTCCCCGCGGAGCGTAGACCAAAGGCCCGACTGACACGATAACAAACATGTATCGAATGTCCCGAAATGTAGTCACGCGACGCTCACGCAAATGTATGTTGATTTTAAATTGATTGTCGCTAATTGATTTTGCAGCAGCAAACACATGTACGGGCAAGTAAAGCGCCGGACGAATTTTCCAATCAATTACAGCCCATTTAACAATTGATTCGACAGTAGGCTCTGGAATCTGAGTATTCTGATATTTGTGTGAAGCATAATGAATGATATCAAAAGCTCTCGGTCTCCAGGACTAGTAGGGTATATTTTATGTCATTTGAATAATATTTCGCGTAATCACGTCATTTCCATTCCCCTTGATTGTTACATTAAGTCCCATTGACATGTAACGAGTTTATTACCAAGGATTGAATAGCAGTAATAATAATGAGCGAGTACGTCTTTCACGAATGCCCTTGGCGTCTGTTCGCGAATGCCAAATTTTGAGCATAGGTGGGATTGGGGTTACGTAAGTTCTTGTTCCGTTTGTGTTGTTTCGGCTGTCTGTCTGGTCGCTATGAGCGTTACGTTTTGGTCTGATAGTTAACTTGTGCAAAATTTGAAGATTGAAAATGTTACGTATTATTAAAGGGCTAAATTTTAAATTCCAATGTCGCTTGTCAATCATTACATCTTCGTTTCACACTAACTTCAGCGATGTATTGTAGAGCGTCGCCGTGCGTTTTCCCATTGTATTTTTCCGCTTGCTTTGTCACATCATCGTGTTGTCAAAATATTTGCAAACAGCATTAAATATCAACATTGCAGAAACGTTCACCGTCTGCACCGAGACTGTAACAAAAAGTGGCGAAAGTCTTCACGGTTTGAGCACGAACGTGTTAATACATCGTTTTAGTGGAGCAATTAAAACGGTAGTATTCAATCATAACTCGCAGATAATAAAGTAGATGACGCATTGAAAGCCCCAAATTTTCCATTATTGAGAGCAATTTAGCGGGAAGAAATGTTTCCAAGGTTTCGTTATTAAATGAAATAACTTGAATGTTCCTGAAATTTCTTAGTTGTTGTTTAATGAGTACCTAGCTATTCTGTCTCAATGTAGTGCACATTCCACAACTTAGGAAATGGAACATGCCGTCTTTTGTTTACATCAACATAGTTCATACGTAGCACATACTTGAGATCATGTTACAAAGGCGTGATTCTGATATTTTTAAATTGACACATACAATTACTTGGCACTCAATCAATCAAAGGAAATTTGTTCAATAAATTGCAATACTTTAGATTGTCAACGTTGAATAAAAATGCATTATAACTAACTAGATGCTTGTTTATTGCTACTTAGTGGAGGGCGCAAAGTGCAAATGATTTATTTTTACACATGGCATGTTATTGCTGTATCAACGGAAAGTACTCCGAGGTGTATTTTCTGTTTATGTGACACTTCTCTTATTCTCTTAGGGCCAGCGTTACCTATGTGATATTTTGCTAGCTTGTGATTGAGTTCTACTGCACAAGCGTTTTATCAAACTACGCTGGAAAAGTAAGTAAAATCCTAAAAAAGATCTAAACTTTTACTTGAGGCCGGTCTTATCGTTTTACAGAGATATATTGCAAAAGATTTTGCATAGCTATCTTTAAATCTATGATATACGAGACGTGACAAAAGGACATAAACATTAGCCAATACTTCGTTTAATTTTAGCACATTACGAGTTATTATTAATTGCGATGTTTATTATTCAAATATTATTTATTATACCTGGCTTAAAATAAGCGTGATATAACAAATATTACAAGCTTATATTTATGTGTAACTTCAGCTAATAGTGAGTAAATAACTGAGTTAATTAAGGCTTATTTTATCTTTAAATGTACCGACATATAGGTACACTAAATTAACTCTGAAATTTAACCAAAGCGTCACATTGCACTGACGACATCCGCCCAATTACCGAACAATAATTGCTTTCAATTCATTATCTTTGCGGATTCAGCATAAAGTTCAATAACACTAAAATATTGAAGTTATTTAAAGATTACACGTTTATTTTAATCGACAAATGAGGCCTTAATGTTTTCGTGACGTATTACACAACTCCTTGCATTATCATATATGACGATAAAAAAATAAACTCACAACTACACTGGGAGACGCTAAAACGATACGGTTTTTCCGTCCATTTCAAGATCTAATTCAATTAAAGGATTCTTAAGGAAATACGTCACTAGTTAGTGCCTGAACATACATAGCTATATGACTACATATGTTAAGTGCGTATAATGAGTAATACATACAAACATACATGTTACTTCTACTTGACGTTTATAAATAGCAACTAATCACGAGTATTTCCTTAAACTGAAATAGTATACTGAGATTTCATTGGCTGAAACAAAAACGAATCGTTCGATAGTTCATAATTTGATTGTACGTTTGTATTTATTTTGTTTTATTCAGGTATAAAAGGTACATATGTTTCATGAGGTACGACAATGTTGACTGCGAGATCAATAATTAAATAGGTACTAGCTTTATAGCTTAAATTACTAATTTATATGAAAAAATAATAATGTGCTTTTTATATCTACGTATTCATTTATGGTAGACTATTTATCAAATGCATTTTAGTTAATATTTATCTCTATTTTGTTCGTCTCGTCCGCGAGTAAACTGTGTAAGTCTGTTAAGTATGTATGGAATACGTTTCCTTAAGGTCTTATCTCAATACACCAGTAAAAGCCAGTTATCGATAAATCTAAAAAAAAATATTACTGTAAAAAACGATTAAAACCGCTATAATTTCATTTCAAAGTTCAATAATGAAACAAGAGTCATTTATTCACCGATAGTAGCCCAGAACGCTTTAAATTGATATTTAAATCATATGTTATCACGAATGGCTTAATTAATGTCAACTTGATTTTTATCTGACTAATTTACTGTCATTCAGAATCAGTAATAAAATTCGCATTCTTTCAATTTACAGTTTTTTTTTCTCAATGATTTAAGAGAATTATGCCATTGAATAGATTAGTGTTTTTTTTTTCATAGTTAATTCCGGTTGTCAGGGAAATTTATGGAATGTGAGAACAAATGAATTATTCTAAGAAGGCTTTAGTCATATTACGGCTTCTTCTTGCAAACAAACATAGTCATAATCTACAAACTTTCAACACTCATAACATAAAAAAAGAGAATCTCTCGAATACTTTGTGTCACCAAAATCTTCGCGAATCTTTATTAAAACCGGTAAGAACAGCGTTCTATAATTCGTCGTAATTTTGCAACAAGACACTACAACAAGGAATTGTGTCAGAGTCTCAAAGATCATATTTGGTTAAATAATTTAATCTCCGCCTTCCTGGAGTCGAGCACACCGTCATCTATTTCAGTCAACAATTTATTGCCCACGTCTCCGTGTGTTTCTACGTCTATTAATATGTCGTACCAATTCACTTCCACATGATTGCCCCGCGCAATCATCTCGTAGCGATACGCACAAGTTCATCTACTGTGGAACGTGGTATGGAGACGGAGTGCAATGATTAGAACGACCTTCGCAGTGTCGCGAGGGAGGAAGCACCGAGAATTACTTTGTGCTATGGTGACTATCAATCATCGCACAATGACAATTTAACCGATACAAAAACTCCACGACCATTGATTAATTGGTAGCAATCTCAAGGCTCTTCAGTTTCAAGACCACGTTCTTGCTTTAATAGTTTGTCGTATTGAAGTCCGATACTTACAGTTATGTTGTTATCTCTATATTTATTACAAACTTTGGCAATACTTACGAAACGGCTGTCCAAAAAGTCACGTTTTGTTTATTAATTCACAAATATTTGAAACTAAAAACGTAGGTACAAAGTGCAAGTCAAACAATACTGGATTTAGAGTCACCTTTCTTTCCAACTCAATGATTGACAAACGCCACCGGCGCAACATGTCTGGAAACTTGAAAAAGCGTTGAGAAAATATTATTTTCGTCATTAAGCATGTAAAAAATGATCGTCGGTGCCAAAATCTAAAGTGGTCGGTCCTCCGTCCTTTCTTATTACAAAGTCTTGTTTATCAGTGTCACAGCTTTCATTTAACTATTGTGACATTGAAATTTCACATAATTGATAGGTTTACTGGATAGTTTGTGTTGCGGATGAGTATTATCGTGACACCAGCAGAGATTGTGTAAACAAAATTTGTTTTAAAATGTAATCAATCACAGTTATCTTAGAATGCTTGTAAACAGGAGTTCTAAACAGAGAAACTGTCAAGCCGCCATTTTGTCGTGTCATGTTGTAGGGTCTAACAATACCGCGTGAGAATAAACATGTGTGATACAATTTTACACAATGTTCTAACATACCAAACCATGTACGGATGTCGAGATTTTAGGGATCCGTACCTCTAACGGAAAAACGGAATTCATAAAGGATTGCTTTACTGTCCAGCCGTCTTTCTCTGTCTATCAATACTTTTTATGTCAAATGCTTGAAGGTATCAAGCTGAAATTTATGCAAAATCCTAAGTGCCACTGTGTCTAGTTTCTGTAAAAATATTTTGTTTTTTATAGTTTTATATTTCTTGAACTTATTTGTACGGAACTCGCAGCGTCCCGCGTCAGACTCGCACTTGTTTCATAATATTTAGTAATACCGTAATTCAAAACATCATCCGTGTTCTACAATAATAAAGCTGAAAGATTTTGAATTGTAAACATTATCTTTGTCATTCGGTACACAATGCGTCAGGTTTAATCTTACTCTTGTCACCCACGCCTTCCGAAACGACGCAGAACTTAATAATAGTTAGTTTATTTTTACCACGAGTAAGTACACTGTGAAAACTTATGAATGTGACTATCTTAAAATATTTCTTGTAGAAGTTTAAAAAGATTAAGTTCCTCTTGATAAAAGTTTTGTAAATTTATCAGAAAAATATCTCTAGTTCTAATAAATATGTTCCTTATTTTCGAATAAAAAAATACCGTTTTATAAAACTTCGAAGAACAGACATAGTTGCAAATCTCTACTATAGAAAAAATACAAAGTCACAACTGTAATTCGAGTCACATTGTCGGTAGTATAGTACAAAGAATACATAGTAATCACACTTATTCAAACAATAAACTGCAAAAATTACAGACAGGTATCAATTTCGCGTAATTTTCATGATGGTCACAGCGGTCGGATCCACACCGGAATTAATTTAAAAATCTGTCGCAGTCGTAAGTGCAATCTTCCGGCGAGGCAAGGCCGGCCCATTCAGCTGAGTGACGTTACCCATTGTTCTAACCCTGTCTCTAGTTAACTGATAAATAAGTTGACCCACTACACGCCCCCTCACGCTGCCACCTCGGACGAGTACCTTCTGCGAACTGTTATGAATACGTACTTGAAGTTTGGAGATTGGTGTGGGAATGGAATTTGAATATCGTTCGCGTATAGATGCTGAAAAAGCTTTTAAATAGATCTTATTCTAGATTTGGACTTATTTTACCGGTAGGTATAGGTACCTCTTCTGCGCTTGGATATGAAACATTTTCTTAAAGGAAGTAATAGCCTATTCCATAAATTTTGATAACTAAAATGAACCCGAAAATATGGATGTTACAATGACTGTTATTCATTCCCTCCAAAGTTAAACGTAATAATTTGCTGCCAACTCCAAAACCAATGAGTGAGTGCCTTTAGGTTTGTCCAAATTATTGTCCATTACTAACGACAGCGAATATAACAAAGATTGCCAAGTTAAAGATTGTGTGAAGTTAAAAGATTGTTGTTTATGTATTATTCTTTGCCAGATAGAGTTGTCCGTGCACGTGCACGGCTCAAGTGCGATGCTCACGTGCGTTTGGCAGCTAATTAGTTATCACTCAATGAACTGTATAACCAGCGTATTCGAGCCAATAGCCAGTACTTGTAGCGACTACGTAAATAGACACATCATGTTACGAAGAATCTTGAGTCTTGTCCAAACTTGCCGATGCTTACCGGTCGTACATGACCTTAAACTCATGAACCTCATGCTATTGTGGACGCCGTCCCTTCCTCTTTGTGATTACAATGATGCACTCTTTATTATAGGTGACACCTGTCTGTTTTTAAACCAAGACAAGCGTATGAAACAACAGATATTCTCTAATGTTCAATGACGGGTGAAAATCAAATATGTCGTGCATAGAACTATTGGATGGTTATTAGCAGGAGATAAGCAAACGTTTTCAAATTGAAACAAAAAAAAAATACAGAAAAAGATTGGGCAGCGGAATTTCTCAATATGAATCACGTAAAATTAGAGTTCCAAAAGATTGGACAGCTGATTTTCTCAAATTAATTACCAATACAAAAGTTACAATATATGTACAAAATGACTAAGATGAAGAGGAAAATCGAATAGCTCATGTTTTATATCAATTTTTAAATATGTAGCCGTATAGATAAAACCACCTTTGATGTATCCGGAAACCCGCTAACTAATCAACATGTTTATCTCAAGATTTCATAAGTTTATCAATTACCTGTAATATAATTATACTGTAAACAGTTTATAATATTTTTATGTTTAAAGTTACAGTAAAATAAATGCATTTTGAATCTTAGCACGATAGTGAAACTTAAAATTATATTTCTCTTTCAAACTATCACTAAAAAAAATTGCTAAATCATCGCGAGAAAAAGTTTCCGTCTTGACACTACCTGTTGTGTTATACCATAATTCACCATATTAGGAAATTGCCAAAATAACAGCCAGAGCAGGTATAAAGTGAGTAAATTGATCTGAACTACGCGTTCTGATTCAAAAGTGTTTGCCCGCCTGTGTTTGGTTGGAGAGACCAATCAGCGCCTCGGGAAGTAGGTCCCGAGGTTCGTTCTCAAGGATATCTCTTAATTTTTGACCGCCACACCTCCCCCATCCAGCTCACTGATCGCTTCAAGTGCTAAATCGCTCAAATCCGGCTCAAACACAATTTTAATCAATTTCGCGATTCAATTCAATTGTTGTACGGGGACACGATTATGTGCAAATAACGACGAACAGACAAACAGGTTTTATTGAACCTTTGTTTACACTTGCTGCTGCTTATTTAGTGAGATTAGCTGAGCATATGACTTATTCAACTGAAACCTGAATAAGTAGCCCGTATTTTGACAACAGTACAACTGCCTTGATAGTCAAATAAAATTTTAATCCTGCACAAGTAAGGAATAAGATATGTGAATTGTAATTGAGAAAAATATTTTAAAATCACAACTACATATTATAAGTATATTTTAATCACGTGCCTGGAGTCATTAAAACTATATATCGTATTTCTAAAACGTCTTAATAGTACGCTTTAAAAAATACGCGAACCTGCGAATGCAGAAAAACTTTAAATTCGTAAATCAAAACGCGCCATGTACGATGAAATGACCGATACCGGTACCACGTTCTCATCAAGCGATAACGATCCACTATACATATAGACCATTGCATAGTAAAAGTCCGGCTCGGGTACCAGGATTTCAGAATTTCGAGAAGGTTGTGTTTTCATAACCTGCAGACGAGCGTTCTAACGCAACCTTCATAATCATTATAAATACATTTTCCCAACAAATACAACTTCATAATAATATACTCGTACTTTTCTCAGCTGTTTACGTCAAATCATATATTTATAAACAAGATTTTGTTTTTAATTCTCATTGTTGCCTTCGTAAAAACCACGACAAGTTTATTCAACTAACATTGATTGATAAATGAGATACGCAGAACCAGCGACTGACTATGTTTTGGTTTCAAAAATAGTCACTAAATATAAAAACACAGTTGCTCTCTTTTGGGTTATTGCCAATATTTTTTCACGTTTTAGAAATAAACAAGATTTGTAAATATTTTTTTGACGTTTGGTGGGGTGTGTCGATATGTTGTTTTCTTTAGAAATATAACAAAGAAACGCTATAAAACTAGAATAAATGGCGTCTATATCTTCAAATGAATAACAAACGGTTAAGTACGTCCACTGAAACTGAAGCGAAACCAGTAAGTTATTTTCCCCGCGGCTTTTCACTAGCGGCTTTAACTTCTGTACTTTCACTTTCTGATGCAAGCGAAAAGTTTTCTGTACGAACTTGAACTTGGGTACTGCAGCGACGTCATAGACTTTCCTCCTCGCTTTTCTGGCATCCTAGTGCTTCCCAAGCATTTTCGGCTCGATACTAGACTCAGATTCTCACAGCGCATGCTTTCAAAACTTCAGTGAAACATGCGCATTAGTATCCTCTACCTCCAACCTCCTACCAGTTTCTGATCGCCTGGTAGCTAAAGCCTGAAAATGCCTATATAAATTGTATAGTGAGGTAAAGGGGGGCTTAATAAAAATAATAAAATACATTTAATTAATTCCCTATTTAATTTAAAAACAAATTAAAACACAAATATAACATTTTGTCCGACAAATTAAAACATAAAATAGAATTTAGAATTTTATAAATGCAGAATAATATTTTTATTAATATTATTCCTTTAAAACCGAATTAATAATTTCCAAATCAATCGATATGAATAAAATAAATTAAATATATTCGAATTATCGTATTTTATGTACCAGGCGAACATAAACGGCAGGTGTAAATTGTAGGAGATGCAGGTTCGCGTATTACACACACAGGCATGATATGAATGGGATAACCATTACAGAAATGCTGCCTTTATCTGATATTTAAATATTCATGCAGTTGAAAAGAGACTGAACGATAGTTCAAACTTTTGCTTTAAAACTCTTTACATTAGTGTGGAAAGTTTGCATGTGAATGTTGCCATCCATAAACATATTTATCTGTGTGAGGTCCTATAGATTTTCTTTCACCTTCGGGAATGATTGTATGGGCCATTATTTAAACAGCAGTAAACATCGGCATTCATGAATCGTTGTGACAAATATATTTTACAAAAGTTAGACTACTGGAATATTATTTTATGAAAAACAATTTCAGTCACGTGTTTTATGCTAAGAGTAGAGTTACTCTGAGTTACCAATCATTCTTTAAATAGAACACGTGTTTATAATAATTGCAACATAATAAAAAGCATATCAGCGAAAGAAAAAGCCGCGCCCCCTTCGCGTCGTGAGCAAATAGAAACCAATCAGGTAACCAGCCTTGACTGGTGATTTAGTTAGAACTGCGCACATCGTGCATCAAAATAAGCAGATGTCGTCACAGGTCTAAGTGTATTAACTAATAGAGTATCGTGACTATTGAGTACAGCAGCGGCTATTGTGGGGGCCAACGCCGGCCACAATGCGCGTCGTGCCTCGCTATTGACATTGCTATATTTGTTACAAATATTGACTCATGTGACGGACAATAAAGAACATCACGGATTGAGAGCTGTGTGTAATGTCTATGCAAATTGTTTGCTCGGTATCATCTCGTTAGGAAGAAGTGATGTTTTCATTACGATTTGCAAGGAAACTAAGTTCTAATTCAAACACTCACGTTTCGCGCTGACTTTCAACTCACTTTAGATGTTTACATTATTTTTGATAAATGACAATGTTCGTGTTAAACTTGAGTTTGTGGACAGGCATTTCACTGCGCCTATCCTGAAACGTGATCAGTAAATACACACCAGCTTACATAGTTCCGTTTGATAGTAGTTTCAGCAATAAACTGAGAGGGAAACAGATGTCTAAGCTTAAACCTGTTTGCTCTGAGATCGTCCTGAGCCCTCGGGCACTCGGAGGGACGTGACGTTTGCGAGCCGCCGGTGATCTCAATACACAAATTAATGTAACCCGTGCATCTAGCAAGCTCTAAATCTACAATTCCTAAGAACTATTACACTCTATTAAACAAACGTAGAAGATAAATTGTAGTGTATTTGTAGCAACAGGAAGCACTCGCTCAATAACATCGGGAACAGAATCACTAGAAGCACTATGCTATGCCAGATTTGTCATGAAGGATTTTACGATGTAAGGTCACGGCGAGCGAAACGTGTACAATTAAATTCGAGTTATCAAACGGTCCACCGCATGAAAATCGTAAAAGCATCGTAGGTACCTACGTAGTTACATGTGAATGCCATAAATTATAAGACAATGTTATATGTTTGTGGTTGCGTATCGCGAATATGAAATCGACCTCCCAAAAAGCAGTTGCTTCGTTCCTTATTTAAAAGAAATTTTAAAATCATATCACGTTTTGACTTTGATTTAGTATTCTCGGTGTATATAGTTCAGCACTAAAAATATTTTGTGGTAATAAAAATTCAGAAATGGTACTCGATTTTAGTGGTTATTCGATAAAGATCATCAGAACGATTAATTTTAGACAATCGAATAAGCGTGCATTGTTTTGTTGACGTGCAAAACATGTGCTGGTCATAAAAACAAGGTGTTCAGGTCACTGCCGTCGCGACTCCTGAATAAAACTAATCTGAGTCATATCAAATGATATTAAGTCTATTCAAATGATTTCCGCCTATCGCAATGTATTTGTAACATAAATTACAACAATATGCAATTAAGTATATCGGTTTTTAATATAAAAATCTGTCTAATTTAAAAGTCTGGATACAATGTTTAAAGCCTATAGGAGTCAATAGTGTTGAACTAGGTGTTTTCAGTTTATTCGGTATGAATGAAGTAGAAACGTTTTTGATCCTATTTTCTTGAAAACAGCTGGATATCCCTATTCCAATAGGAACATTCAATAATAATACATGCTACTTATAGATATTCTTGTCTCGGTTTTTGCAGACTGCCGACCGGTTTCTTCCGAACATTTTTTTGGTAACCAGTTCAATCCAGTGCCTCGCACAATCTGTCTTGTGTTCAAATATTTTTTTCCCCTTTTGTACTTTTGGTCTTGATACTCAAAACTTAAAGGTTTCGATGTAACAATGTTTTATACAACTTATTACTCAAGTCTTTTTTTGTTGAGAAACCTGAATGTAATTATGAAAGGTATACTGTTTCAGTGGCATCTTAAATTCTGAAGAATAACTCAATTTATTCTTTTATTCAAATTATTCCACTTATAAGGAACGTTTCCTAGAATAACTTGCATAGTACCCTCAGCAATGTATTTCAATATTGTGGGCTGTTTTATGCGAAACAAATGAAACCATACCGCATACTTTTAATTTTAAATTGATGTATCTTCCAATTAAATAATATTTTTATTTAAATATTTAACTCGGGTACCAATCTCGAGCAACGAAATTCCTTCATTCTTTATACCTAGATTACACAATACCTAGAAAAATCTTTTATAAATGCAAGGATTGCCCATATTTAGTAGTGCGTGTGTACAAAAGGGTTTATACTGAAATAAGAAGTTTCGGTCGAAATAGTGTTCATAAAAATCGGCAACGTTTGTTATTCCGCGGGAGACCTGTGTTTCGTACTTACGCGGCCGCGATGGCTATTTATGTCCTCCCGAAATAGCATCGGCTTGGTCACATGGCCGAACCGAGCCCCTGCTACGATACACTCTGACGTCACCACAGCGTCACATTCAATAAGCATAGCTCCAAATCTTGCCTTAACGAATTGCCTCACTTCAAAGCGCAAAGCACGGAACAGTATCCTAAAATTACAATAATGAATTTTCCAAAAATATACTTAACCCCAATACTAATAAGGTTGTTTGTTCGTTTTTCAGAAACCTCAAATGCGGCCGATGATAGTTGAATATGATCCCAAGAAAAAAGGAGTAAAAAATGACTTATCAGATGTCGTTATGGTCAAGTAAGTGACTCTGTTCCATAATAATGCGACGAGGAGACCACTAGAGCGACAATCATCGAATTAGCTTGGATTGCCTATTCTGTGTTGTCAATAATTATCTAGTGCCACATTCGAATAAATTTTCTGTTTTACTGCTTCTAGATGGAGCCACCGTACTTATTTGATTTGTATTTTTTACGGATTTGAGCATGTTCATACTTATTCTTGTATAACTGGGTCTAATAACTTCTCTTGGTACTGATTTTTAAACATACGAGTATAGTAGATATTGTTAGTACGTAAATCAATTTTGTAATTCAGAGGCACTTTGCTTTTTATTGCGCACGCCAATTTAAACTTTTCCTTGTTCTTACTTTTGTCGAGGAGATTTCTTCTTACTTTAACATCATTCCCCGTGTAATGGTGTGATGCACAAACTAGTAACGTAGACTCTCTTTCTATTAATTTATACACCATGTCTCAACTCAGATACAGAGTTGAGCAAAGTAAAATATCACAAGATTTACAAGAATAAGTACCTTCTCAAATCTATAGCAGCAGAATACGTCGGTGGCTCTTGAGCCATAAGTAATTACAAATTAAAATCAACATTAAAGCATGCTTCACTGCTTACTTCATGTTTTTGTTCAGCATTTGATATTATATTTGTGGAATATCATATCAGATTTGTCTAAACCTAATAATATTGACGTTTTTGTTCTACAGGAGATTGAAAAGAAAATTTATACCTATTAGATTGTCTTATCAAGGTTACATAACCTAAATCGGTAGCAATTAGGAGTACGCGTGCGCTCCTTGAGGCACCGAGGACGGCTAAGCCTCTGTCGGTCGCCAAAGCTCGATCCATATGATACTGTTAATTGACAAATTAATGTGTTGTCGTGGTATTTTATATTGTATGTTGACTGTTAAGTACTCGCTCCTTATAATGAGCTAACATGCTCGAAGCCGTACGGAGGCGATCCGGGAAGACGAGTGCTGCTTCCACGAGATAAAAGTCGTTCGTCGACCTTGATCATCTTGCAATGGACTCATACACCGGTACATCATTCCATTTTATGGTTTCAATTTTGTTTATTTAATTTGTTTTGTTTGGTAATGGTAAAAGATTTGGAAAGAATTGCGTGCAGAGTGCCCGTGGCCCAGTGGCCCCGGCCGCCGGGCACTCGTGCGCCATCTCTGTTCAGGCTCGGGATGGGCTCGCAAACTGGCGATTTGTACAAATTTGATTTAGCTTTATGTCCTTTTCAATACAATATCTCTGTATTCATTATCTCCCATTTCATTTGATTTAAGAATTACTTCACATAAAAGAGAATCATATTGTATTCTTTGTCAAAATCTTGTAATGGTAAAATCATTAGAATATTATCACCACCCATGTTGTCCAATTGCCATCTTTGTCCGTTAAGTTTATCGGGGTCTTTTGATAAAAAAGTGTAAGTTTATTTGGAATTAAAAAATGTTGAATCGTTTGCAGAATTAAACATTTACATAATATGTAAGCCAACTTCTTAGAACTATATCGTTTTGGAAATATTTTTTTTAAGGCCAAGTATTTAATAAATTATTATATAAGTCTCTTTTTGGCATTACATAATATGTAAGTAAATGGATAGCTCTTTTTAAAAACAATATCCTACTCACGAATTTTGGCAAAATTACACTTTTTTTTTCGAAGGACCCATTGTCGTCATATTTTATGATAACGTAAAGCTGTATTGAATTTAACGGTTGAGCCTAATATTTGTAAATGCCGAGTCTTAACAGAGTGAAGCGCACACAAACAAAATATTTTATACTATATTTTGGAGACCATAATGAATGTATCACACTTCACACCACAACACTCACAACAATACATGCAGCTTACAATCAGTAAATAACTAAAACATTTGCGATCCTTCATATTTGTTTGCCATACAGTTAGTTTCGCGAGTAGTATCATGTTACTTGTTCAGAAGCCCTCGTTCGCGACATACACACCTCGTTCGTATCTCATTACAGCTTGAAATGTGGCGCTTTATGGGTTACCGCTACAATTACAAGTTCTGCTTAAATTCAAAGAATGATTGAAACTGCACTCTGGTACCCACCTCACTTTTAACCACATGAACTACATGCACTCTACTTAGTTCATAATGTATTCTAAGCTGCGACACTAGCTATAACAGTTTCTGGGGAATGTTTTACAGGTACAAAGTTGACCCTAATGAGATCCCAGTGGAACAACAGGCGGGCTCCACCCTGCCCCTCATGGAGATCCCGGGCAGGGATATTGAAGCTGATGAGGATTATAATCCATTCGAGCACAGGAAACTGGCGCACCCTACATCGTAAGTATCCCCCCAACTCGATATTGTCAAGTTCATCTATCTAAACCAATATTATAAAGAGGAAAGCTCGAAAACTACGGAACCGAATTTAAAGATTCTTTCACGATTCATAAGCTATATTATCCACGAGTAATATTGGCTTTAGTTTATTTTGGAAAAATTGGGTCCCGTAAGATATTTGGGGTTTTCAGACACAAGTAGCCTACGTGTTTATCTAGAATATCTTGCTACAGAATCTATCATGGGCAAGTCCCACTCGCACTTGGCCGGCGTTTTTAGTCCGATAAGCCGCGGGGTACAGCTAACTATCTATAATGAGTCAAGCAACTAATACCGAATCCCGTCTTCATTTACAGAGACATGGATACCTTGATCCATCTGCTGAAAGGATCCCTCGGAAGTGGTATCTTAGCTATGCCAATGGCGTTCCGCAACGCCGGTCTCTACTTCGGGCTGATAGCCACGT
Organism: Chrysodeixis includens; assembly: GCA_941860345.1. NCBI lineage: Eukaryota > Metazoa > Arthropoda > Insecta > Lepidoptera > Noctuidae > Chrysodeixis > Chrysodeixis includens. The sequence continues at coordinate 20,856,656 of OW796090.1, read as the reverse complement.
TTGCGATCGGTGGTATCTGCACGTACTGCGTGCACGTCCTCGTCAGGACCGCGCATGAGCTGTGCCGGAGGATACAGAAGCCATCTCTTGGGTTCGCTGAGACCGCCGAAGCCGCTTTTCTGTCTGGACCTCCTGCTGTACACAAGTTCTCTCGACTCGCTAAGTAAGTGTTACATTTATTCATACTTAATTTCCTTAAGATGGACATAACCACCTAGTAATAATATAAAAGCACTATTACTTAAAAAAACATTGTACAATATTACATTTTCTTGTTTTAAATTTCAATCGCCTATTTGAAAAGCATTGGTTTTAAGAACAAGTCAGAAGTTAGTAATATGATCGATAACTCCAAATCTCTTAAATCAAACTCTGTCACTAATCAAGGTTTTTTTTTTCACTTTTCCAGGGCTATGATCAACTGGTTCCTCGTCATCGACTTGCTTGGTTGTTGCTGTGTCTACATAGTTTTCGTCTCCAAGAACGTAAAGCAAGTGGTTGATTTCTACGCAACAGGCACCTCGTGGTACGACGTGGATGTCCGCATCTACATGGCTGTGCTCCTCCCCCTGCTCATCCTTATGAATCTGATCCGAAACCTGAAGTACTTGGCACCATTCTCGATGATCGCTAATCTGTTGGTCGGAACTGGAATGGGAATCACTTTCTATTACCTTTTCCAAGATATACCAAGCATAAGCGACCGCACGCCTTTCGCTGGATTTGAACGCCTGCCAACCTTCTTCGGAACCGCTATCTTCGCCCTTGAGGGAATCGGTGTTGTCATGCCCCTGGAAAACAACATGAAGACCCCCACTCACTTCATCGGATGTCCCGGCGTTCTTAACACTGGCATGTTCTTCGTGGTGTCTCTGTATGCTTTCGTCGGATTTTTCGGATACCTGAAATATGGTGAAAACACTCAGAGCAGTATTACTTTGAATCTCCCACAAGAGGAAGTGTAAGTATATTGTTATTTGTCTTTACAACTTACAAATTTAACAAAAAATATTAGTTTTATAATTGGTTATTAAACATTTCCATAACTATTTATATTCTCTAATTTCAGTTTGGGACAATGCGTCAAACTTATGATTGCTGTTGCCATATTCTTCACCTACAGTCTTCAGTTCTACGTGCCTATGGAAATTATATGGAAGAACGTGCGCCACTGGTTTGGAGCCAAGAAAAACCTGGCCGAATACAGCATCAGGATTGGAATCATCATACTGACGCTGTGCACTGCTATCGCCATACCGAACCTTGGACCCTTCATCTCGCTGGTCGGCGCTGTCTGTCTCTCTTTCCTCGGCCTCATCTTCCCGGCTGTCATTGAAACCGTCACTTACTGGGACAGGCCGAACGGCCTCGGTCGCTTCAACTGGGTGCTATGGAAGAACATGTTCATGGTCTCTTTCGGTATTCTCGGTTTCTTAACAGGGGCTTATGTTAGCATTTTGGATATAATCCATGGAGAGGAATAAGATCAGACACTCATGACCATTTCATAGAATAAGGCTCAATACATCGGATAGGATAGAACTCTAAGCCGGTTTAGAATGTTTGGCTTCAATGGGTTGATTGACTACCTACCTACTGCTTCCATTTAAATATATTAACGTTTTTGAAAACTTTTGATTATGAATTATATATTTCTAAATTCCTTTTTTAGGAGTTAACGTGCACAAAGGTAACTCATCTGATGTTTGTGTCCTATTAAAGTTCGAACTTAGTATAACTTATGTTAATTTTAATTTCGCTTTTAGTATTTTTATACTATTCGTGGTCGCTACCACAGTAATGTTATTAGTAAAGTTGTATTCTCAGAATAAAGTTGAGTTACAGATTGTAATGCTCAATATATTCTTATATTGTTTGAGATTAGCATTATCTACTTTCTGTCTATTAACGTTTTGAGTTGACATTTAGTTCAGGCGAAGCAGGTTGTGTATTCCTATTACTTACATGTATTTAGCCCCGAAACTTTGTAGCCATTTTAGTTGTAAGGAAAGTGTAGATAAATCTACTTTTATATATGTGTGAGAATTTGTCTAGTGCATTATCGAAATGTGATACAATTTTAGGTTAACTAAAAGGCATTATGGTATTGGAAAATTGACTAAAAAGATGTTACTTGTTACAAAAATAGACAATATATTAATGTGTAGTTGTTAGCAAAATTTTTGGCCTGGCCTCAGCAAGCCGGGTTGTAATAAAAATGGATTACAATTTTGGGGTCTAATAGTAGAAACATTGTTCGTGATAATAATTATGGCATTTCCATTACCAAAACAATTACATATAGGTATATAACTGCTTACGTAGGTATATAAATATTCATATCGAGCTTTTTGGAAATTGTGAACTGAAGCATTTATCTATAGGTACAAGATTAAGATCTTTTGTGATCGATAATATAATTATATTAATGAAAAACTCAGACGATAAAGTTGGCAAATCTCAAAATTAGATTCATACGTTTACCTATAAAGACTGGTTTATATTGTATATTATTATTTGTCGCAAAAATATTATTCTCAATTATTGTCTTTCGAAGTCTCAAAATTGAAGTTGCTGTTTTAGAACGTAAGATGTTAAAGGGTTACTTTTCCATTACAATGACGTAAATATCGAAATCATTATACGTGAAAGTAAATAATGTAACCTTATAGTTCCTCGTACAAGTTTGATTCTGAATATTTATTTAGATACTAACCGAGTGAATGTATGAGCAAATACGAATGGCTATAATTAAGATATAAAAAAAAATATTATAAAAACCATCGTGTGATAGTCATTCTGTATTAGAAGTAGTCGATAAGTGTTTTATTTTTAAAGTCGGGCTTGCTTGACTCGTCAAATTATTATCGTTTCATGTAGTGACGTACCAGCCCTACTGTACTGATTCTGACAAAATTATGTTGTAAAACAATGTTCCTTTGTTTTCTGCAAAATTTGACTTGAATCAGAGCATTTTGGGGGACAATAGTGAGTTTAAAATTGTAAGTGTAATTTGAAGTTTAACTTAACAATCCACTCGACTCAATTTCGCGGTTCCTTGGAATTAAAGATACACGATAGGTCAATTGTTTACAACCAAACGGCTGTACGACATATAATGTAAGCACATATATTTTTATGTTAAAATATTTTGTTTTACCCAAAAGATAAATATAAATGCTATGTATGGTTTAAAAATAATTAATGGGATATATCATTCCTATATATTTTGGTATGAAGTACCGAACTAACTATTTTAGATACTTAGAAGTGGTTGTTTTGTTACAGTATTAAAATAAATATAATTTAAGGAATATTTGTGTTTTATTTTAGCTGTAACTCTATCAATGAAAATTGTGAATCAAGAACCGTCGGTATTCGGAGTATCCAGGGCAAGCATTCGATGCCCTGATATTAAAACGCCGCGAAACGCGACACGTATTATGCACTTCGTAAATATCCCAATTATGAAGCTCGAAAATAGTTATCTGCGACAGGCACCTGACGTGAAATACCTCACCAGAAGCAAATATTTTATAAAAATGCCTTGATGAATTTAAATTATTTTAGTAGGCAGTAAGTAGGCTGACACTTTTCGCTAGAACACATGCTACTCACAGAACTTGAACGATAGGACACTTTATGAAATAAAAACTCAGTCAGAGTTGATTGCAGGTACTTCAAGCTTCTCTACTCTTTTACAATAAGTAAATCACTTTATTAACGAGCTAGAAAAATGATTAGACAGGTAAAAGCTTCAAGCATTGTATAAAAAAAACGATGTGAGGTATTTCTTACAATCTGGCTGTTTATTTTCGCATTGCCAGTTCTTTTTGTTTTATTTTAAGATACAACCTCTTTAACACTTACTCCATCCTCTTGGTCCATTGCTAGTCTTTCGTTTACTAACTTGTTGTACCCTAGACGTTGTACGCGTTAATGACAATTAGGAACCCCGCAACTAGAGTCAGTAGCGTTTTGAATGTGCCCGAGAAAACCAGCTCGAAATAAAAGCCTTTGATTTCGAATTTGATTAAATAAATAAATATAAATATCTTGGGACAATATCCACCCACGGCCATCTGATCCCAAGCTAAGCAGAGCTTGTGTTATGGTAATCAGACAACTGATAAACATACTTATATATTTCTAAATATATACATATTATAGATAAATCACACCCAGACACAGAACAAATGATCGTGCTCATCACACAAACATTTGTCCTGGGTGGGAATCGAACCCACGACCTCCGGCTTAGCAGTCAGGGTCACTAACCACTAGACAAACAGGCCCGATTATGCGTGTTAAATTGGTGAGGAACTGCAATAAGTTTAATATTATCACTCAAACAACCAAACTACAGCCGTATACTGCTGTCCACGTTACACTAGAAACATTTCTATGTTAACGAGTACTCTGTATCTAGATAAATAAAAGAAATACTCACCGATATGTTTATCACTCTAAATCCACATAGGCATTATAAAAACATAAGAACCTTGACTCTTGAAACCAAAACTCTTCGTTCATGAAGGTGTCTAAATAGTCAGTATATAAGACAAAGGTTTTATTTACCACTACTGAAAAGTAAAAAAAATGTTACATTTAAATAAATTTCAAATCTTAGTACCATCAAGTTGCTTAGCTTCTGTTGTGAGCACCCATTATATTGTTAAGTGAATAAGTGAGGACTCAAGATCTTGGAACGGGACAAAACTGGTTAATTAATAATTAACCAGTTTTCATTATTAATTATTCTTCTCTAGAGGAAATACTTTGTAGACCTCCGAACCAAAAAATATTAAGGAGTATGTACTGCCTTTCATACGCTTATAGCTTGTATACTATAATTCTGACATCTAAAAAAAACAAAAAGTTATGACGCGCGCCGACTACTTACTTTCTGATCGGATTTACAGTTATATATTTCTATATTATTATATTCTACGACTTTCACACAACGCCATCTAGTCTCAAACTAAGTAGAGCTTGTATTATGGGTACTACACAACTGATGAACACACTTACATATACTTCTAAACACATACATAATATATCTATACTAATATATAAAGCTGAAGAGTATGTTTGTTTGAACCCCCTAATCTCAGGTACTGAGATTAGGTAGACTAGGTTTGAATTGAAAAAGTCTTTAGGCTATATGCTATATAAAGGCTTTAGGCTATATAACATCACACTGCGACCAAAAAGACCGAAGCGACTGTTAGAAAATCGGCAAAGTGCGAGTCGGACTCGCGCACGAGGATTATGTTTTTCGAGAGTATGTATGTATAATTGTTTGACACGCTCTGCAGCCTTTCTAAACGGCTTATTTTAGCCCCAAATTCGAATATTGCTCACTCTATAGCCTGAACGACTCGATGGGTTTCTGCTTCAAAGGCGTCGTTAGAATTCTATTAGTTGTGAGAGTGGCATTAGTTATAAATTTTTACCCGACTGCCACAGAAAGCAGGGTAATGTTTTTCAAGTGTATGTAGATTTCTATGGTTTTTGCTACAGCCTGAACGGTTAGAAGGATTTTTACGTATGTGATGTCGTTAGATTCGTCTTGATAGCGCGAGTGACACTAGGTACATAAGAAAAATAAAAACAAAATTGTGGATTTTAGAACCCATGTTGTGAGGTAACAAAAAAATACTAATGTCCTCGAATGGGATATCAAAATGACCCTTCATTTTGATAACAATTTCAAAAATATATATAACTTATAGTTTCAATTTCAAATGAAAGATATAACGTTTATCGAAAATAAAAAACCTATAAAAAACTTTCTAACGTACAAGTAGTGAAGCGTACTTTAAGCATTCTAAACTAGGCCACTTATTTATATAAAAAAAAACTAATAAGACTGAAATAAAATTATTTAAAAAAAAAATCCGACTGCAAAAAATAACCACTAACTAAAAAGAAACCAGCTCTATAATTTAGTGTGAGCGGTATACAGTACACCGTACCTACTTTTAAATTTATGCAGGCTGGACAAACAAATACGCTAAAAATAAAGCTTAAATAAATAAAGGTATAATTTTCATAATTTTACTGTCAGCGAAATAAAGTTCGCGAGCTGTCCCCGCGAACTATTTAATAAATATTGACATGTAAAAGTGATAAAAATTATCCTAATTGCAAAATAAACTATTTCATTTCATTTCATATGTATTTTATTTACAGGATAGATACGCAGAAGTTTCGCAAAGTTATCCACTTCGAAAATAGCTAGTCAACTTCATAGGAACCCGTAATTCGCCCTTACATCCACCGGAGTCGTAGCTCAGTTGGTAGAGAGTTCGCCTAGCAAGCGGAAGGACCCGGGATCGAAACTCGGCGACTCCATCCGTGGACTTCAATTGGCTTTTGTTTTTTTTAATTACCTATTTAATTTTTATAATAAAATTTTGATTTTTTTTAATTAATTATTTTATATTATAATATATTCGGGGATGATTTAAGTTAAAAACTTAAAAAGCTATTTATAATCAAATGAAAAAAGGTTGAAGATATTAATTTGTCCGAATTTAGTTATAATTTTAATTTAAATACTAACAGGCTCCACAGCTATGGTTTTATCTTACATCTTAACTATTATTGAACAATAAAATTGACAATAAATTACGGCAAGAAAGTAAGACATATGCGATAACTACAATATTTTGAAAAACATCAGTTTATAGTGCACTTGCGACCCGCCCCGGCTTCGCACGGGTGCAATGCTGATCGATACTAAATGTAGTATAGAGAAACTGTGAACGTTGTATATAAAAACAATTCGCCCATACATTCACCGGAGTCGTAGCTCAGTTGGTAGAGCGTTCACCTAGCAAGCGAAAGGACCCGGGATCGAAACTCGGCGACTCCATATTTCGGCACCATCCATGCTTTTGTTTTTATTTTTTTTAATTACTTTATTTTTGTGAAATTTGTAGCTCAAATTATTTTTGCTAAACTAATAATACTTTTTTTTTTACTTTTGTTGCAACAACATGTAAGAAACTTAAAAGGCTAATTCTTATCAAATTAAAAAACAGTCAGGACTCAGAAATATATCGAGGAACCGGGATCAACACTCGGCGCACTCCATTTTAATTTTTTTTGTTAACACTTTTTGTCCAATTTGTAGCTTCTTTCTGCTTGAAAATAATTTGATGTGGGGATAGTTAAGTAAGAAACTTAGAAAACTATTTCTAATATGAAAAGGGTGGATTCTCAATTTGAACGAATAGTTTTAATTAAAATATTAACAGGCTTCACAGCTAAGGTTTTATCTTAAAAATGATCCGATAATCACTAGAATATCTATAAAAACAACAGTTTATAGTACATGTTGTAATGGGTCACATTGACCTATATTCAATTCAAAATGTATTTATGGTACTTATGTAGATAAGGATTAATGCTGTATTATTACATAAAACCGTTTGTAAATAAGTCATTATTTCTCGCAAAAAGTAAAGGATATAAATGGTTATGAGAAATAGACATACCGATACATATGCATATACATAGATATTAAAATATCGTCGTGGACTCTATGTAAATCTTTTTTAGATGTTTAATACTGTGTATTACATTATTTTGATTTGTTGCTCCAATATGTGCGCAATTAAATACTCTGGCGCACTCTCTTAATAATGAGGTGCATAATCAGCCTTACTGTTGTGAGCATAGACAAACAGTGTCGACCTCGTTTAAGAGACACCATAAATGACGGAACATTGACGAGTCCTATTTTTTTCTTTTTGTGGGAAATCGTCAAATGACCCCGTCCGTTGTAGGCGCAGAGGGAGGGAGTGTCAGACTGTTACTAACTAAAACCCACTATGTTCCTCCTGGAGCCCTTTGAGTGCCAGGGTCGCGGAAACTCTCACGAACATCCCGCAGCATACTTACGAGTCCTGAAAAAAGAAAGTGTGATGTAAATGCTAGATGAGTGTGTCAGAATAATAATACACAAATTTCCGTGTAGTTTTTTTTTCTTGCCTTCCGCCTTCCCAGAAATAACACTTACAATAACACAAACCAAATTTGGAGAACGATCTTATAAATGGGTTATTATATTTTGATTGGGAATCTTACACCTTCGTTTGTAATGAAATTATTCTCTTAAATGCGCTAGAAATAATAACAATAATCTTTAACAGTCTTACTCACTATACCGTAAGTATAATGAAAAAATTAAGGAGTAATTTTCATAATTATGTTGTCAGCGAAACGAAGTTCGCAGGGACAGCTAGTCATAGTAAATTACACCCAGACACAGAACAAATGATCATGCTCATCACACAATCAATTGTTCAATCAAACCCACGACCTCTGGCGTAGCAGTCAGGGCCACTAACTACTACACCAACAGGCCCGTAAAATATACAGGGTGACTTCGAAGTCGTGGGCAATATATTAAACTAAGACACTATTAATGATACTAATTGCGTTAGGGCTATTTTTACGTAAAAAAAATAATAATAATGTAGGCAGTTACCTAGTTCCCCCCGGCGGGGCCGGGCACCCGACGCCCGGCCAGGCGCCGGAGGGGGTCGCGGAAGTAATCGTGTTCGTTTCCCGTGACCCGTCCAAGGTGGCGCACATCGAAAACCCGGGGGTTTTAGTGGATACGGGGCCGCCTCACGGCCCAATCCCCACACTCCACATTTTTTTTTTTTTTTGCCTAAAATTAGCCCTAACGTAATTAGTGTCATTATTAGTGTCTTAGATTTAAATATTGCCCACGACTTCGAAGTCACCCTGTATATAAACCAAAAATGATTAGAAGAATCAAAAAGTACGATTACAACTGAAAGAACTTGAAGAAAAAATTAGATGCTAATATTCAGTTACCACACGGTTTCAGTGGCTTTGGGGCCGTTCAAGTATTACGTAAGCAGATTTATTGCAATTATTTACCCCCCCCCCCATCCCCCTTGTCAGCAAAAGTAAGCAAAGCTCTTACCCCCTCCCCCCATGCTTACGTAAACATTTATCAATTAATGTATTGTTTTTTTAATGTATAATGTTATAATTATAATTTGAAAAATAAGAAAATAGATTTAGGATAGAGATTATATTTTACTGAAACGGTATTCAACATTATAGAGTAAAGGATAAAAAATATTATATCTTACTAACATAACAAACTTATTTTAAATTTTTGGTACATATATTAAATTCAAATTAACAGTCTTCAGTCCGTCAGTCAATTTTTGGTATAACTTGGATTTGTCTATTTGAAATGACATCTTATTTGAAAACTAGCTTTTGCCCGCGGCTTCGCACGCGTTAAGAAGTATAATTGTTTAGCAAGTTAGTGTAAAAAATAAGGGCCTGCAAAACTTCCTTGTACACAATATTCTTAACTAATTTGTCATTTGGCGCTAAACCTATCAAGCTACTGGGAGAACTTACTCGTGAGCAAGCAACATAGAACTGCCCATGAGAGAAGCAATGTTCTCTCAAGTCAATACCCGCAAATTTGAGAGTTTACCCCTGAGACTTGTTTATAGTCATGGCTAGTCAAAAATCTAAGAAGATTTCTACAAACATCCCCTATTTCATCCCCTTATGTGTGGAATTTATCAAAATCTTTCTTAGCGGATGCCTATGTGCATGTAAAGTCTCAGCCCGATCGGTTTAATTTTGTCAAAGTTTCATAAAAAATTTCATCCCCTATTTTATCCCCTTGGGGGTAGAATTTATCAAAATCCTTTTTTAGCGGATACCTACGTCATAACATCTACCTGCGTGCCACATTTCAGCCCGATCCGTCCAGTAGTTTGGGCTGTGCGTTGATGCATTAATTTCGATCGAATTTGATTACCATAAAAACGGTTCTAGTGAGTTAATCTTAAAAGATAGACATATACTGTCGCGGACATTTTTTTAGATCATTTTAATAGGAATAATTCTTACATACATATATTGTGTGTATCTTGAACCGTTTTCGCAGCGCACGCAACGGGAAGCCCTCAAGGATGAACAATTTTCCCCGTTTTTTTTTCACATTTTCCATTATTTCTTCGCTCCTAATAGTTGCAACGTGATATTTTATAGCCTAAAGCCTTCCTCGATAAATGGTCTATTCAACACAAAAAGAATTTTTCGATTCGAACCAGTAGTTCCTGAGATTAGCGCGTTCAAACAAACAAACAAACTCTTCAGCTTTATAATATTAGTATAGATTAAACTTTGGATAATGGAATGAATGGTAACACAAATGTTAACTTGCTTTACTATGCTTACAATACGTCTACTCGCTATAGCAGCCAAACGAAACAATACACTGATAGAGGAAATTTAGACAAGTGAACAGCGCGCGGTAATTCCCTTACTCGGTTCTAAAGCGAGTAGGGGAATTACCGCGCACTGTTCACTAAATACTAAATGTATGTATTACTTGCGGGAATCCCCGAAAATGCTTTTCGTTTTCAAGCAAAGAAAATGCGTGGGTTGCCATTCGCGTAAAAAAGAAAATAACACCGATGACGTAATCATCATCTAGACTCCCCTGCCCCCCTGTCGTCCAAAATAAGCAAAGCAAAGACCCCCCCGCCCCCCATAGTGCTTACGTAATAATTGAACGGCCCCTTTATTAATTACCAAAATAGCTATGCGTAATAAAATTAAAATTTAATGTTTGATTAAAATATTGGGCAGTCTCCCAGCTTAGATTTTATCTATACTAATCTATACTAGGTAATATTATAAAGCTGAAGAGTTTGTTTGTATGTTTGTTTGTTTGTTTGTTTGAACGCGCTAATCTCAGGAACTACTGGTTCGAATCGAAAAATTCTTTTTTTGTTGAATAGACCATTTATCGAGGAAGGCTTTAGGCTATATAATATCACGTTGCAACTATTAGGAGCGAAGAAATAATGGAAAATGTGAAAAAAACGGGGAAAATTGTTCATCCTTGAGGGCTTCCGTTGCGTGCGCTGCGAAAACGGTTCAAGATACACACAATATATGTATGTAAGAATTATTCCTATTGAAATGATCTAAAAAGATGTCCGCGACAGTATATGTCTATCTTTTAAGATTAACTCACTAGAACCGTTTTTATGGTAATCAAATTCGATCGAAATTAATGCATCAACGCACAGCCCAAACTACTGGACGGATCGGGCTGAAATGTGGCACGCAGGTAGATGTTATGACGTAGGTATCCGCTAAGAAAAGATTTTGATAAATTCTACCCCCTAGGGGATAAAATAGGGGATGAAATTTTTTATGAAACTTTGACAAAATTAAACCGATCGGGCTGAGACTTTACATGCACATAGGTACTATAACGTAGGCATCCGCTAAGAAAGATTTTGATAAATTCCACACATAAGGGGATGAAATAGGGGATGTTTGTAGAAATCTTCTTAGATTTTTGACTATAAACAAGTCTCAGGGGTAAACTCTCAAATTTGCGGGTATTGACTTGAGAGAACATTGCTTCTCTCATGGGCAGTTCTATGTTGCTTGCTCACGAGTAAGTTCTCCCAGTAGCTTGATAGGTTTAGCGCCAAATGTCAAATTAGTTAAGAATATTGTGTACAAGGAAGTTTTGTAGGCCCTAATTTTTACACTAACTTGCTAAACAATAATACTTCTTAACGCGTGCGAAGCCGCGGGCAAAAGCTAGTAATTTATAAACTAAAATAATTCAAGTAAGTCAGCATTCATTATGACATTATTATTCATTGCCTGTAGCAACAATGCAAGTCTGAAGTCGAAGTTGTTCCAGCTTAAATCCTGTTCGTCAATTTCAACAGAAGCCTTGTCGGGATTACATTTAGTGCTGCTTGGAGCTAGTAGTTATAATATAGCTGGCCGATAAGTTTGCCAATCTAAATAAGCAAAGTAATCGGTAAATTTTTCGAACCTTTTACACATATTTTGTGCATAACTTACAGTGCCATAGGTATGTCATTTTTTCCCGTTTCTCTACTAGTATCACGCAGAAAAAAGTATTGTATTTTATTGACAAGGAAGACAAACAGATAGACTATTGGGTCTGTTCTTTTTGAAGTTTGCGATCCAAATCCTCCAATCCTCCTTGATACCAAATCCATTACCAGTTTTGGTTGTACATGTAATGCACTTGATTAATAATTCAAAATGTAAGGATTAATGTGTACTACGTATTAGACCTATTGTATATACACTGTGTATACGGTCTCAAATAAACGATAGCCATAACAGAATAATAGTGCTGTGGATGGAGAATAAGCCGTCCAGTTCCGTAAAACTTTTGCCGTTTGTCTATGTAAGGTAACTTAAATCCTGAGTAAGCCGTCTTGTCTCATCTTTTGATGTCAATAGAACATTGTACTGTTGAAGCTTCTGTGGTCTTAGTATTAATAAGCTAAATAACTACCTATCCTTGCTGAATGAGATGCAATCGCATATTGTCGTCTGTGTGTGTAGGTACAATCCATTTTCCAATGTTGTCGAAATTCGGGTATTGAACAGCAGACAATACTGATGCATCAATCTCTGTCTCGGAACTATGCCTGTCCATGGCTAGACTATAATAATATATCCAGCCTTATATAGTCCGTATTTTTTTTTAATTATTCATTTTTTTGGCAATATTTTTAACGGGTACTATAGTAACATTGTCAAGTCTTTGTACTTCTTCAGCTTGTTCTGGGTATGAAGGTCCAGTTGAGATTAATTTTAGTCTAAAGTCGAATTTGACTTCTCAGAAATAACAGTTTTTCACACAATTCTATATTTTTTTCAACTAAGCTCTTTCCTAATAAACGGTAAAGTTTTACACTTTTCATTATTGATGCTAAATACAAGTTATACAAAATGAGTTAGGGTTATAAAAGAACTATAGAATATATCTAAAACTACGTATAGTTGTAACTACCGCAGTCTGAAAGCCGTATGGCTGAAATATTTGTTCGGAACCAGAGGAATGTGAGTGTAAAACTCGGACATGACCACATTTAATTCAATTAGTGCTTGAACAACCCGGCATGCATTCCAACATACAGTTACATAAATAAAATATTTAGTTATCTCTGAGTTGAACGTATACACATAACCTCCAATAATTTCTTTATTTGCACAAAAATCACAGTTACCAAATAGTTTAAACTAAACAACTGAAGCTCCATGCATTAAAAACTCTTTGAATGGTCAAAGCATTGCATACTTTTTCAAACGACGTAATACACATTATTTACCTTAATACATAGGACTACAGGTATATGTAACAGAAGCCGTTCTCTTTGATCAGTCGCAAACCACAGCAAGAAAAAAATAAAATAACCATCAATGGAATCCATACAAGTTTGTACAGTCCGTATTTGGTATTGGCTACAGAATATCATTCAAAGGGGATTCCCCGAATTCGTCACAGAATTACTAATGAAAAAGTTCCGTCCTCTTTTCATTGAGTCCGATTTCATATTTGCTTTAAAAATATGAAATATATCGAATATTGGTAAAATACACTTTATTATTTCCTGTGGTTTTATTCCTTCCTTTAAAAAGTGCCGCCACCGCGCTGTGGGGAGGACGCCCTCCCACGTCCCTAGATACACTACGCTATTAAGAGAAACGTATGCAAATCTGTTTCTCTGTAACTTATTTGCATAAAAACCTCACTATCCTGAAACCGATAAGTGCGTCAGACTCGCATCTGACCAGTTGGTGTGTAAGTATATACGGTATGGAGTATCCAATCCCCCGAGTACCTACATTTCCACTCGAGTAGGAATTTTTATACAAGTAAATCCGTTAAAAGGTTATATAAACCCTTGATACAATGGCAGGTTTATAAAAATTTTAGACTCTAAACCTACTGTAAACTAAATCTAAAAACTAGTTAATCGAAAAATTGAAATCTCACACTGGACGTGCCGATTAAATTCAGTTACAATACCCAATCGCGGTAAGCAAATAAAGAAATCCGCGTATGCTGACACAATGAACTTTGTGGAAAACGTATTATTATCTGTCGTTTCCATCTCTATCTAGTCTTTTGAACCACTTTTCATCTCCACGCATTGATATTCTACATATTACCTATACGCTTACAGCTTATTGGGGGGAGCCGCCTGCCTCATACCCTCCATTTCGTTTGATACACATCGGTCCCCCCATTTAGATTCTAGTTTTAAAAATAAACATCTTTACAAACATGATATCCTGGGAACCGTCAGGCCACCCCCGCCCCCACCATACATATAGAAGCAATTCAATTATATGTATTTCATTTCCATACTCGAACTCACATCATTATCACTGAATTTTCGTAATAATTGTTTGTGTCGTTTTTACTGATGGCTATCCCTTTGACAATTATCTGAAAATATTTCATTGTACGTTACTAATTGGTTGTCACTGTGATGTAAATTTATTTTTTAAGGAATCTGTAAAATGTTTGTGTACAATAAAGAACAAATAAAAATGTAAATGGAAGTTGATAGAAAAAAAATGTTGTAATGAATAGTATTTTTTACAATAATTATAAAACTATAAAGAAATACTCAAAACAAATTTAATCCTTTCCTTCTATCAACACGTTTTTACACAGACACGTTTACTTTCATAGTTTGATTTCAATAGTAGTTACCCATATTATACCAATGGCAAATAAACCTCCTGCACGTTGTGGCGCCCTGGTACACACAACTAGTTCCGTGCCCACGCATTTCAGAAGTTGAATTAATTTTCAGTGCATTGAATGTAAGGATGAAATATGGTTTAGGAAATTTTTGAATAAGTGTATATAATAATGTCCGAACCGATTTCGATCACAACGGCCAGTGTTACTATAACACCAGCCAGCTACGCGGGACATATTATAGTGCACAAGCTTGTGCGCAAACACGGTAATCCGACACGACCGGAGAGAGATCAGGCGCAGGATCCACATTTTTACGTGCCTTCCGAAACACGGAAGCTGTGATATTTATTTCTTAAACGCACACAACATTGGAAAAGGCCGTGGGGGTCGAACTCAAGACCTCTGACTTAGCAGTCCTACCGTCTTGGCTCATATTCTTTATGTATATAATGTAACCAATAATAGTACACCGATGGCAAATAAACCTCCTCAACGTAATTCCGCCCTGGTACACACAACTAGTCCCGTGCCCACGCATTTCAGAAGTTGAATTAATTTTCAGTGCATATTGAAATGTAAGGAAATATTGTTTAGGGATTTTTTCAATAAGTGTAGATAATAATATAATGTACACCGATGGCAAATAAACCTCCTGCACGGTATGGCGTCCTGGTAAACCCAACTGGTCCCGTGCCCACGCATTTTAGAAGTTGAATAATTAATTTTCAGTGCATATCGAACTAACGTTAGGTTAAAATCTGGTTTAGGGAATTTTTCAATAAGTGTTATTGATACGTTGCAAGTTTTACTACGATTTTTTTTAAATACATAGTCACTTAATTGTTAAACTACAGGTGCAAGACATAATAAGCCTGTAACAAAAAAGTAATATTTCTAGGTTTATTTTCTATAAATTTTCCAATATTACTTTTCTACATCAGAAATACACCTTATATCGTTTGACGGATTATAATAGAAAGGGAAATGCATATTGCAGTGTGGGCGACGTCAGTCCCTTCCAAGTTTCCATTTCACAAAGGGGCACGTGACTCGAACGCACACACGTACAAAGTTAGTGCTTACAGTAATATCAAATATCGATGAGGGGAATATATGGAGGAATAATAAACAAATACGTTGCTACATTTTGCAATTTAAAATCCGTGCAACACTGAAACTGACTAAAATATTCTATTTCAGAAATGATTCTATAGAAAGTAAAAA
This sequence comes from Chrysodeixis includens, assembly GCA_941860345.1. NCBI lineage: Eukaryota > Metazoa > Arthropoda > Insecta > Lepidoptera > Noctuidae > Chrysodeixis > Chrysodeixis includens. Next base: position 20,840,845 of record OW796090.1, on the reverse strand, counting down.
AAAAATATTTAAAATTGAATTGCAAAATCATAATATAGTCAATATCACTGTCGGCTCGGATTGTGCGTTTATAGCCTGAAGGCAAAAAATATCAATTTCATGTAATTACTAGCTTTGCCTTTATTTATAGACTGGAAAAAATATTAAAACAAAATGGAGATACGATGAAAAGGTCAAATTAATAGTTACTCATTTATAAAGGACCCTGAAAATATTAATTACTCAACTTTTGAAATAGAACCTCTTTATAAACAGGTACCTTTTGTTTAGCATTACCATGGTTTCATGATGTATAGTTAAATACCTTCAATGAAACTATCCACCCACATTGGTTAATTAGTGGTCTAGTTATTTTAGAATGAAAACAGGTATTCTGTAAGCTTCCTTTGAATTCATTTGCATGATTTCTTCTTTTCTAAATAATTTATGAAACAAAACAGTTGGCCCTGAGAAATACCACTAAGTGACGACTGTGACGAGTAATTTTCTTTTCTCTCGTTTAGAAAGAGAGAACAATAATTTATGAATGGTTTTCCAGTTGCGGGGGCTGGCGTGCACTAATGACTACCAGGAGAACATGAATATGAAGAGTTGTGTTTGTTTATTGGAAAACTGAATATACATAAATAGTTTATGAGTGTTATGATACGTTCTGTTTTTTAATGTATTTGACATTAAAAACAGAACGTGTAAAGTTTTATAACATTTAAAGCATATTTTTTAAATTTTATCATCATGTTGATAAACGGCAGTGAATAATTAGCTATGTGAGGGTTTTACAACCACTGCCAATAAAATCAGCCTTCAAATTTTATCTGTTCAGCACATTATCAAGTTTCAATAATCATAAGGCCCTTGTATGAAATCCCATTATTCATAGTTTTTAAGTAGATCAAAGTTGTATGTCAGCTAAATTTGAGATCGCTAGCCTTCATGTAATTTGCATAAGCTCCATCAATTATCTAGGTCATCGTGATCCGATATTCAAATTTATTTAAATCAAACTTCAAATCTCTATACCTTCCTAATTGAGCGCAAGATCGTCTTCGTTTTCTCGTCCTTTGAAAGAAACTCACAAAGAAAATAACTCCGTAGTTCGCTAGTTTGCCTTGGTTTTCTATCCGCTAACGATGCTATTCAGATTTATTCATTTTTCCAATAAACAAACACAACTCTTCATATTCATGTTCTCCTGGTAGTCAGTAGTGCACGCCAGCCCCCGCAACTGGAAAACCATTCATAAATTATTGTTCTCTCTTTCTAAACGAGAGAAAAGAAAATTACTCGTCACTAAGTGGTACTTATCAGGGTCAATTGTTTGTTTACTACGGATCGTATGGAGTGGGAATACTATGAGTAAAACCAAGGTTTATGAATCTGGGAGCACGGCAGTGCTCCAGCCAAGTCTCGAGCAAAAACGGGAGCACCTTTTCTCGAGACCATGGCCAAGTCACTGTTATTGTGATGTGAACACAAAATATTGATTTATTTTTACAAATTAAGTTGAAAAGGACTTGGCTTCTATGTGATCTCAAAACTTTTTACGACGGAAAAATTGCGTCGAGAGGCTTGGCATTTTTACATGTTATAATTATGTTTGGTAGGGTAAAATATTTACATACCCCCTTCCTCCCCGGAAGGTTTAATCATACCTTTCGTACGTCCAAATAAGCAAACTCATTTCCAAATAGTGTATTCAAATATCTAAATGTAGCGTCCAATCACCATTAGGTACCTTTATTAGTGAAAAGCCAATTTCGAGCGCTGTAGTCCAATTTTACCTGCGGTTGGTTTGCGCTCAAATGCCTAAATGTATATCAGATTTGCCTTAGGAGCAGACAGCCTATTTCCAAATTTAGTGCAACGTCCCACATAACTGACATGTAACGACCGCGGGATGCATAGGTACGTTTCAAGCTTCGTGACATGTCATTAGATCAAATAATGGAAATGCATCAGAATATTGGTATTAATTATGGACTATTAATGTACTAAATACAACGTTGATTGGGACTAGCTTTGTATTCCAGGACCATAATGGTTCTATTGTTAGAGAGGACAGCTTTGATGTCAGAGGACGTCATTGTAGATTACGGCGCGGTGTGACTGATTGAAGAGCAGGAATTATGGTACAGGTAACATAAAGCCTGCCGGGAAATCAGAATTGAGGCATATTAATTACTTGTCTAATTAATTTTAGACCACCGTAGTTAGATGCAATATTATGTTGCGGTTACACACAAAGGCTATGCGTAATTAATTCTGGTAAATTTGGTACTGGTAGATAACAATTGAATCAATCATGGACGTGGGGAAATGGAAGGGGCAGGTCGGCAGAATTCATGTTGCTTTACAACCTCCTCAGATTCATGTTCTCCTAGTACTTGCGCGGTGCCACACGCCCCCGGATTTACAGTCACCCAAAGAAAAATCAAAATATATTTTAATGAACAATCAGTATTTTTAATTAATTAAAATATTATAAAGGCGAAAGTGTGCATGTGTGTTTGTTTGTTACCTCTTCACATAATCCAATTTTGATGATTTGAAATGAAGGTAGCTGATACCCTGGATTAACACATAGGCTAAAATAGGTTTGAATATTTCACCCCAAAGAAATGAAAAATGGGGGGACGGTTGTATGGAAATGAGCCACTTTTATCTAGAATATATTGCTACAGGATCTATCATGGGCGAGTCCCACTCGATCTTATCCGGTTTTGTTAGTTTATTCGATAAACCGCGGGTAACACCGCAGGGCATTGCTAGTTTTACTTTAAGCTTATGAAAATGGATTACGATACGTCCTTTGTCATGCTGACAATTTTATTAAAATTATATTCCCAGTATTTTATAAAATACCATTTTCGGTGCAATATTTTACAAAATTAATTTAATATTCTGAAAGACCTGCTTTTATGATAGACTTTTGTATCTCCTTTTTTCCTAGAAATATATTTTAATACCATGTCACCACATCATGTTGTATGATGCAAAAATGTATGATATAATTTAAAATTAATTTTTAACATTCAATTTTAAATTATGTCATACATTTTTGCATAGTATAGGTATGAAATATTATATCAATATGCCTGTATTGTATAGGTAGGAAAACTAAATAGGGTATTAAAAACTATACAAAAATAAATGTCTTTGATACAAATATAAGATGTCTTGAACACTTGTAGAATAAATCGTAGAATTTATTGTAACTTTACAAGCTCCTTAGACACATGTTAGCCATCGCAAGGTTCTCACGCCCCTTATATTAAGTAGATTCTATACACAAAGGAAAAATAATACTACGAAGGTAAAGTTGATGTTTTATAAATTCCCACTAAGAGCCTAGATGAAAGAACTGTGATAAGTTTCTCAACTCTTCAATATTATTAAAGTAGCATTAAAAAATCACAATACTTCAGAGTGCAGCGCATTAATTAGATATTCGCAAAGGCCTGCTTTATGATGGGCTACCCGTAAAAAGTTTTAACTGAAATTGAAATTTTAATCACAAGCTTACATCTGCTAGTTTGGAAGTAGGTGAGTGAGGGATTATGAAGGTACTTTCACTAGGTGTGAAACATTATAAGATTGTGTAGTTCTAGCTGTGCAGTGTGCTGAAACTTTTAACTCCATTATCCGACGATCGAAAGTTCAAACTGCCATCGAAGTATGAAGGTAAGGATTATGTCAAGACTTTATCTCAAAGACTCTTAGATCACAGCCAAACCAATTTGTTCCTTTCTTCTTTTTTTTAGGTTTTCTAATAATATAAGTCTTTGTAATTAAGTATGTAGCCTTAACTATCTTCACGTTACATTAATTTTACAACAACTATCCACATTAATATCTATAAATAGTACAGAAAACTGTCTGCATTAATATTTTTACCTAAGTCGAAAAATTGGCTTTATCGTAGCTTCTGATATTTAACCTAAAAATACCTTGCTGCGTATCCTACGCGAAATTTCGTTCGTATTGATGGATGGACGAAAGGGTGTTACTCTTTCACGCTCAAACGTCACGATCAATTTTTAAACAGGGAGTAACACACAGGCTACTTCATAATTGACTGCGATACAGGGGGTGAAATATTTCTTCAGCTTTACCTGACATTCGTGTAGATGAAATGTGGCTACAGCTACTACAGTTATAAAATTGTAACTTTTAATAAGGGTTTCCATACAGAGTCGATTATTTCATGTCCACGCTCAATGCCACATTCGCTAGTTATCTATCCACCACAATGCGGTATTGTTCTTATGTAGAACGGCCGTCTTTTGTTCAACAGCTTTCATATTCCTGCTGGTCGTTATGAAAGAGCTAATTGAGATATTCTTATGAACTATTGTAAACTCGTCGTAATAAAATATTTCACTTAATGGAGAATACTATTTATAAGATACAAAAGGACTGTGTTTCAGTCAAATGTTTTAATTAAACCTGCTTTCTTTAACCTATTTTAATACAAATCTCTTTTGACATTGTCTCTTATTAACTTTTCATGTCATTGTTACTAATTTAATTAAAAATAGAAGAATAATTGCGAGGCTTTTCAACTTCACAATTTTCTCAGCTTTCTTTAAATTTGAAAAGCAGCCAGATACCCATCACCTAGCTATTTTTACCTCTTTTAAAATGCTGTCACTATAAATAAAAACCTTCGACGTGGTCCAATAGACAAAAATACAAGTGAAACCAATTAATTACTTACCGTCGGCCCTAAAAATAACGTACTAGTCAAATTTTTATTGATCCGTTTTTGTCTGCTCGAATTGTGTAGAACTCACACATTTATATTGGAGATTATAATATACGTAGAAAGTCGGTATATACTGACTTTCTACGTCTTTCTTCACATAAATATCATATTCTCTTTCTAACTTCTCAGAATTATGTTCGCCTAGTAGTTGTGGAGGCAGACCCGCCCACGGAAGTTAAGAGTCTTAAATAAACTATAAGGACTGGTTCCTTCCCCTCCTTTGTCTATTTATACCCCTTTATGATTGAGTTTACAATAATATGTTTTCTTCAGAACTTTTGCTGCAATGAAGGGTTTGAGAAAAATAATTCTATGGTGCATTTTTTATAGTATGTACATAGTATATTCTATGAGTATAATTATTAAAGACTGCATATTTCAGATAAAAGAAAATGGAAAACATATCGGAAATAGTTGGTGTCAATTTTCGTACCGGCACCACACATATTCATATTTGAATACGATAGAAATATCGTTAAATTCTGCATACATTATTGTTTCATTTAGCTTCTCAGTATTATGTTTGCCTGGTAGTTGTAAACGCACCACCGCCCACGAAAAGTTCAGTTTACAAAATAAGTAACAAATCGCCGGCCTTCTCCTCTCCGTATATTTCCCCCCCTATTTGATTAACTCTAAGAAACTTATGAACTTTCACCAAAATAATGAATATATAGTTGAAATTATTTGCGATTCCAAAAACCTTGTCTATTCATGTATATCATTATTAACTCGAATCCTGGAATTTCCCTTATTAATAATTTAATGACTTTCCAGAAAGTTCTTTTCATTTACAATTTCGGAAAATCCTATTTAGTCTTTAAAACGTCAAATTGGGACCTTACTGAGAACCGGAGTGGGTTTGGTTACCTCCCCCCTTCCCCCCAATTATCATTCTTCTCATTCATTTCTTTTTCTATTGATCTTTTTTATCTTTACACACGCGTATCGTATTCGTAAGGGTTTTCAAAAGACTCTCCATCGTCTCTATGAATGTAAACATTGTTGTACTCTGTTTTTATGAGACTTCTCTTTCTTACGATGGAGCGAAACCTTAACACCTCCTTCCTCCTAACATTTAATGTTCTCCTGGTAGTTGCGAAGACGTACCCGCCCCCGGATTTCTACAATTAGCATCGTATTGAGGCTGCGTTTCCAGGGCTGCATTATGAGAGATATTTTATAAGTTCCAATAAAGAAATTTCTAAGGCTAGGTAAAGAAGCGACTTTATTTTTTCTTCAATGCACATGCCTTGGGGATCCTTGGTTAAATTTTCGTCTTATTTGCGTTTAAAAGTTGGTGAGATCTTATTAAGCTATGTCGAAAAGTCTCGATACTTTTCAGTCTGTCAGCTAATAACCGGATAGCTTTGTAAGTCCTCCTGTTTATTATTTATTTATTTAATTAATGATTTACACGGTTTGAAACCAATTACATAAACCATAGAAAGCTTAAGCTAATATTAAACTTAAACTAAATACATATTTTTTTCTAACTACAACATAACAAAAAAAATAAAAATAAAAATAAATTGGAAAATTTACTACATACAATTATTCTCACTGAAGTGTAAACAAATTATTATTATTATTTATTTAAAGAAGGATATTTACCTATCTAAGACTTTATGTACTTAAAAACTCACTCGCGCAGTAGTCGTTAGCTACTATGATGATTTAGCAAAGCATTTAACATTTTTTTAAAGGTATCTCAAATAGAAAAACTTAAAAGTGGTACAAAATAATGCACCACATTTGCCATCGACAGAGAGGAATGGAAGGATAAAAGGGAGGCTTTTGCCCAGCAGTACAATATAGGCTTTTAATTATAATTAATTAATAATAATAAACTCACACAGAGCTCTCCGAATTGTTATAATGATGATAAGCGCACCACATTCAATTTAGTACTTCGTGGTAGCATTATTGGCAAAACTATTGTTATACGAAATTAATGCATACGAACGCTTTATTGCGGCTACGGTGAAATTTGTCAATTAATACATCATTAACAATTTCCCTTAATTAATTAAGCTAAAATAATTTAGGTTATTATAAATAACTACTACGTTTCGTAGATCGTAATAGGAGATTAAAGAATATTAGATATCATACAGCACTAGTTTCGGATCTGGAGAACTCTTAAAGAAGTTCATTAGAAATTACTGGACCCTTCCCATATGGCTTAAAACTTGGCAGGCTCGCTTGAGCTGCCGTAAAAACAAAACTTGTAGTACCTACTTCTTGAAATAACTTCAATTAGTCTCTCTTTTAATTTTTTTGGGACAATTATGACAACCATTGGGATATTATATTTTTTACTTTAAACTTCATTCACGTAAGCATTATTGATATCATCAAGCTATTAATGTAATAGATACTTTTTCTTTCATTCTAAATGAGAGCCCGTAGCCTCTAACATATTATGTTCTCCTGGTAGACGCAGAGAAACCACCGCCTCCGTCTTTTTCAGACGAATTTTATTTCTAATGGCATTTTAATGACTTCTTGTTTAAAAGTAATACACTTTTTATAATCAATAACCCCTCTCACTAAACAAAAAACAAAGTTTAGATTGTGATTTAATTTTCTGTTTAAACTGTCTCAGATTATCTGCCCAAAAAGCACATTTAATACGCAATTACCGTTTTTTTAGCATACGGGCGTTATAACTAACTATAACTAATAACTTTTCCAGAAATGTTAAACATGTTTACTAATATAGTAAGTTGAAAACTTTTTGTTTGAACGCGCTTATCTCAGAGACTACTGGTGCAAATTGAATAAATCTTTTTGTGCTGGATAGCCAATTTATCGAGGAAGGCTTTAGGCTAAAACATTTCGCTGCGACTAATAGGAGTTCCCTCCTATTAGTCGCAGCGAAATGTTTTATAGCCTAAAGCCTTATAAATTTAGCAAAAACGGGGAAAATCACAATAATATTATAAAGGTGAAACGGCTGGACTGATTTCGGTGACAACAATTGAAGGTAGCTGATATCTTGGATAAACAGACTTGAATATTTCACCCCTAAAGGAATGGAAAATGGGGGGAAGGTTTTATGGAAATAAGTCATGTGAAGGGCTTCGCCCCGCGGTGTTCCTCGCAAATACGAAGTAACCTATGTGATTATCTAGAATATCTTACTGCAAAACTCAAAATGAGCGAGACCTACTCGCACTTGGCAGGATTTGTTAGTATATCTGATAAACCGTGAGTAACACCGCGGGGTGCACCTAGTAGGAAAAAAAATGTAAAAAATCAATTCGTAACAGGGAGAAAAAAAATATCGAATAATATCGCAAATGAGACCCTTTTCTTGTCAAATTTATGTGTACAAGCCGCGAAAGTTTAAAATAGAATCGTTAATTCGTAATAGTATATCCTTCGTTGATAAAAACCTTCGTGTTTACATTACGATTTCAAATAACATATGCAATCTATAAACTATCGGTAACAACAGCAGAGCTTGGCGAAGTAAAGTAGTTGGATACCTCACACTTATGCTCTCCTGGGAATCGTTCCACGCCACGCTGCCCCCACAATTTCCACAGTTCTAACTCAGCATTTAATTATTCTGTTAAGACAGTCAACATCGGTGATTGTATTTACTTTAGAGAAATAGATTATGTTTTCTCTCAAAATAGATTTAGATCTAGGACGGGGAAATCTCAAATGATTCTCCTAGTTAAAACTGCGGTATTTAGGACTTACTTAAAACTGCGCTTTTTTTTTTCTTTAGCGGATGACTTTTTTGGTCTCACAGACAATGTGCGACCAGTTTCAGTTACAAATGCGGGAAATTAAAAAACAAAAAGTCTTTTCGTTTCAAAAACATTATTCATTTGTTTTCTGGGTCATCCAGTTTAATATTGAGTTCAGTTGGTATATTGCAACTTATTTGCTACTTCGAATATAAAGATAACAGTAAATGTACCTGTTTATTAATAGGCCTTGTACAAAGTAGCCAAGAAGCCAGACCTCGCAGTTCCCATAACTTCCACTTACAAATAAAATCAATTCCAGTTGTAAATTATTTAGTAGCTTGCTGAAGTTATTGACAGGGTTAAATGACGAGGGTTTCCAGGAAATATTGCTGTTATAATAGCTTCATTTTATTATTTATACGTCTTGCCTTGATTTCCTTGGAATTAATTTGCTGTAATGTTACTTAGTTAAATCTAGAATATTTGTCACGTGGCGATCTTTGTTAAGTAGCAATTAAGTATTCAGCAACTGTAATATGTGCAAAAGCTCATCATTTTACCGTTTATTAAGTTCAATTTTCCGTACGAATGCTTTGTGAAAGTTTGTAATTAATTGGATGTTTCCTTTAACATGCATCGAAAAATTACATAAGGTCATTCGTCCGATATTTTTGTTTCAATGGTCATTGGTAACAGGAGTATTCTTTGTTGAATCTGTAGCCAGCACCCTGTGCTCAGTCTGCAGAAGACTGTGATAAGCTGAGGTTTTTAATATGTTCCCGCTAGTAGGTATAAATGTAGAGATTATCCACCATTCCCATCTAATCCTCAAAGTTAAAATGATTTTTAAACTCCTTGCGCGCTAATCCTTAAAGTATAGCGTATCTACGGACAAATATTATATTTTGAAAGAAACCCAATTTCATCTACAAGTTATCGTTTCCAAATATATCCTCATCTGAAATCTATAATTAATTATTAAAGATTTTCTTTTTGAGAAATATTATTACTTCATTCACTTAAACATTATTGACATCATCCTGCTAATAAATACTTTTTCTCTCTTTCTAAAAGAGAGCCCATAGCCTCTAACATATTATGTTCTCCTGGTAGTTGCAAAGAGACCACCGCCTCCGACTTTTCCCATCGTGCATTTTTCTAATGGCATTGTAATGGGTTCTTTCTTGTTTAAAAGTTTATTAACCAACCCTTCTTAGCATAGGTCAGCATGCTTTTACGCCTGTGCGTGACTTGACGCGGGTTCGATCCCCGCGTAGGACAAGAATTTGTGTGATCCAAAAGCTTGTTCTGAGGCTAGGTGTCTTTGTACATATGGTAGAATGTCTGTAAAACCCCCGCGGCACAATGATTAAGTTCCTGATCTGTAATAAAACAAAACTGCATTTAAAGTTCCTTCAAAAGAGGATAGATTCACGTTATTAGTTAGCTACAGTTTAATAGCTAAATTCCTAGTCTAAAGAAGAAATACTTACTTTGTAATTACGAGTACAATGAAGATGTTTTCTTTGTGAGGCTTTAATCTTTGATAGATACTTGAATGAACTGATTTGACTTAACAAACTCCGACGTTACAGAAACGGTAGCCAACGTCTGCAATAAATTGGAATAGAAAATAGTCTTTACTAACCCTCAATACAAAATCCAATCACTTTTACAATTATTCGGACGAAGTGTTTGCTTTAACGGACGCTGAAAAGTTCGTAAAGCAAATACTTTCCGTTACTGCTTGCGTCTATTTAAAACACGTGCCGAATTCAAGTAGATACAAAGGTGAAATAACTTTGAGATACACATTTTCCATTGCGCTGCACATTATTCTCATTCGTTGTCGCTACTTCATTCAAATACTAGCTGTTGTTTGTGACTTTATCTGTGTAGTTTGAGATATAAAGTTGTATTAAATTTTAAAATGTTTAACGTAAACTTTCTATTCCAGCTTAGTTCCAAAATCATTTTTTAGCGTCCTACTCATAAACTCTGTATGATTGCTGGTTTTTACATTTACATGATGAATGATGATTTGACAATTAAATTGAAGGACCGTCAAACGATTTCAATTGGATTTAAGACAAATACATTAGACTCGCTGTGTGTCTCACACATATTTTGTATTTTTCAAAATTCAAAAAGGCCTTTCTGAAGCCCACTTATACCATAAACTGAAATATTGTTTTCAACGTTTTAGAGTTTCTAATACTACTACTTGGGGCTGGGCGTTGATATCTCAGTCACACAAAGTCAATCAGGCCACAATAGAAAACGAGTGATCTGACTTTGAAATGTCAGTTCATAATAAAGGAGCTATTCAATAGGTCGTCCAAAGATGCAACATTACTACATACTGTACAGAGAATGCTCAGATTTGAACAAGACAATTTCTTGAGATCCTGAGTGTTCAAGACAAGCGACGAGTATTACTCCTCAAGGCGCAGAAACTTTATGAACACTTCACCAGGCGAAAAGGCTTCTATTAAATATAGCGCGATAGTTTGCAATTACTTTTCCGGGGCACGAGAACAGAAGAGCACTTCTGCAGTTCATAGTACGGCACACGTTTTTCACTAACGAAAGTCAAAAATACTCATGTATTTCTTTTTCAACTTTAATAAAAACTACAGCCAGAAAATATTACCTAGTTAGGTACGTTCTCAAATTTGTAAAGTACCTAGACATCAAAAGGAGTAAAAGTAAGTAGGTTTAATCTTAGTGCATAGTACGTTGGTATCTTATAAGTGCCATCTAGTCGGTTTCAAGCTTTTGATGTCTCCAGTGTGACGTCTTGACCTGAACTACTTGACCTGGCACTTCTGTTAATTTTAGGTCCATTAGAAACCATACTAATTTTGCCGTGACAAGCACAGCCTAAATCTACGTCTAGCGCACCCGTCCTGACAGGCTTTTAGCATCCCTGTACACATCAGTCACGTGTGTACTGCTAAATGGTTATCTGAAAAGTTAGACAATAGCCCATTTAAGGAAGTTAATTCCAGTCGCTATCGCTATGCTTAAGCGCCGCTCATAATACTCAATTTGCATTGCTAGTTATATAGGTTTGTTATCCAGCTATAGGTTTGTAGGAAGTATATGTAGCGTTATTTTCATCTCTATTTTTCCTTTGTTGATTTGCTTATACTTACTAAGAAGTTACTTATAGGTAATAATAGATGCTTGGATCTAGTTTTAAAACTAACGACTAACTAAACCCTTGACTCGACACTGTTATTAGTTAGCCAAGATATTTTAATTTCACTCATTTTCCAGGAATCGTACCAATACATAAACTTTACACGACCTGCTGTGTTTCATACGCGCCTGGTAGCCAAGAAACAACGTCGGCCCCCGCATACAACTTTAAGTTGTTGAAAAGTTCAAAAGAGGTTAGTTAGGTCTGGCAATAAGGACAGGAGAAATTATCTAATGAATAAATAAAGCTATACAAAACATTAATTTAATATTATTTACATTTAAAATCAAATTTTATACAGATAAAATACATACGACTGTAATTAAACAGCGTCGAAAAATATATTGTCAACAATGTCGCTGGCGGAAACGTGTACAAAAGATTGGCGGCAATGCCGGTGACGTTGACGTTGATTTAGCAATGCCAATTCTTTATACAAAAATCAGCCAGCTTTTTGATCACGGGTGGATTTAAAATTAATGTAAAAGTTATTATGAGACTTTATTTTACAAAGATTTGAAGAAATTCCATGTTTTTAATAGAAGGCTTCAACTGGTTTTTTTTTTGTTTGTTAAGCTTCTTTCATAAATCCTTATTAGCTATCATTTTTTTCCTTAAGTATCGGTACCATGCTCTAAACAAAATTAAAAAATCTGAATTTTGTGAATTTATCCTACAATATAGGTAATTATACAGTCCCTGTTAGCAACACCGGAATTCACTGTCAGCAAAGAACTACTTTGGCGCGCTTCGTAAAACTTAGTTGACTTAGCCTAGCTCACTTGACGGGCCTGGTCGAAAGACGTTTCAAACGTCATTGATCATCCAAAAAAGTTAAAGAGGACAAAAATGCTGAGTTATTATTTGAAAAATGAAGTTTCAAAATTAATATTCAATTCGCTTTTAATTACACCTGGTGAATTCAGGTAACACACGCGCAGGTCTCAAGTTATTGATTAAAGTGCAAGTAGTAGGGGTGCACACTATTTATAACTTCCCGCGCTGGTCTAGGTATCCTAGCAACCGAATGTGGGAGGGATGCAGCAATATGTTGCTGCTTTTAGTGCGATATCCATCACCGTCTCAGTCTATCGGACGCCGTTGAGTTTGACTGCCGTGTCACAGTTCAAAGGTGCGCCCTCACTCACTTAGTACAGAGTGCAGTGAAAAGTTTTACAAGTCCAGATTCCAAAAATTCAAAATTTCTAAAAATATTAGACGGGGTAGTTCAACGCTTAAAAATACTTTTCCTTAAGTTTCTGAAAGGCGCGAAGTTTTTAAATTCACTTTTTAAGTTTAAAATGTTTTTTTTTGGAAAAAATATCTTAAAATGAGAAATAACCATAAATTTAATTCTAAAAATAGGATAGATAATACAAAATTTATTTTTAAATCGGAAAGCTGTTAAAAGTTTAGGACTAGATTTTAAACATTCTGTTTTCAAACTTCGCAATCGGTCGTCTTGCGAATTCTTCGGTCTTTGCGTGGCCAGTTTGAAAATTAAAAACTTAGATCCGAATAGTAAAATTAGACAGAACCTTGACAAAACAAAAATATAGACATCCGACATTGAACCTATTTCTAAAAATAATTTACTTTACTTAACAAATGAGTGTAATATTGTAATGGTTATTTTTACTGGCCTTTCACGAAGTAAGTTCGAATTAACAACTAAGTAAGTACCCAAGCTTAAATTAAGTATTTTTCAGTTCTTTTTTTATTTTCTTTGTGTTTATTAATTTATTACATTAGTTAGAAGTATTTATCTTGTATTCTCATAGTAAAGTTTTATCTAATCCATTTTCCTGTTTAGTCAATCACATATAATTATGAACATTTGCGTTATTTAACTAAATAACGACTACATTTGAATACCGAGATCGTTCGATATGTAAATGTTGCAGCTATCAATATTTTTATTTTTTTTGTAAGTTAAGTTTTTTAAACAATATTTTCGTTTGTTGAGATAAATTGTGATCACAAATATAATTTATAAAACGTTATAAAAACTGCAATTATCTTGTTCAATAAGATGTGTTGAAAACTATTTATACAACCTTTTTTAACTTTATTGCAATCGGGTAACTAAAAAATAAATACTAAAGTGAAACAGCACTTTTTAACCATTAAACCTTTTTTTTATGATGTATATTTTAGTTTTTTTATTTATTGCGTTTTTAATCGCTTCGACCGGGCCGTGGGAATCACAAGTCTCCTAAACGTTTAATTTTCTTCGGGTAGGCGCTCGTAGGGCTAATAAAGATGTGATTAGTTCCGCCTAGGGCATGGTTCTTTGTTCTATACGTCCGTAAGATGCAAAACATTTGGTATATGACAATAATTTTAACAATTGGCTAATTTTGGGACAAATAACATAGCAGTAGGACCTAGTAGGAGCTTAATGACACGGTAACGGTCGCGTTCAGAAGATGATACTTATGTTATCTTCTAGTTACTACGTCTCTGCAAGTTGTGTCTCCTCCCAGCGCCGCCAGGTCTCCTGGTGAGAAGATGCTGCGCAAGAAGTAGTCCCGTGATGTAAGTATTACCTTTTTTATAACAGCCATTTAAAATAACCACACTTACCATGATGCCGTTCTAGTTCTTCTCGTGTCTTTTTGTCTCCCTTTATTTCCCTAGACAATAAAACCAGTATGCTACAAAGACCGACATTTTCTCGTCGTTCGTTCGTTCTAAGGAGTTCTTTCTTTGCGTTAACATGAAAAACTTAAACTACGACAACAACCCATCGACGTGACCCGGAAAATTAAATACAATATCTACTTACTTAATTGCTTATTTTAATAAGTTGATGAAAGAGTTGAAACCACTGAAAGTTTGAAGAAGTAAATAAACAAACCCAGTTCTTGGGGTAAATGAACGTAATAATTTCTTATTCCGTCGGTCCGTCGCCGTCGGTCCGTCGCCGTCGGTCAAGTTACTTATTTAAGATGGCGTAAAAATAAATTAAATGCAATAAATATTTTTATGTTAAACTGTTTTATTACAATAAAAATAAAAAAATTAAGTAAAAAAACTTTTTAAGAAAAAGCTTTTATTTAAACGCTCTAAAAAGAAGAAAATAAAATATTCCTTTTGGATTATACTAACAACTCCTCATTATACACAATTTATATATAATAATAAAAGCTTGTCGCGAGGTTTACATACCTATCAACATTCCTTTATATCATAATAATTTGTGGTAAATCGAGCGACAAGCTTTTATTGTTATATATAAATTGTGTATAATGAGGAGTTGTTAGTATAATCCAAAAGGAATATTTTATTTTCTTCTTTTTAGAGCGTTTAAATAAAAGCTTTTTCTTAAAAAGTTTTTTTTACTTAATTTTTTTATTTTTTACTTTTTAGTTATCGCCAATCGACCGTCTTGCATATTCCACCATATTGGATTTAGAATAACGACACATTCTTTTTTCAAGTTATTATTTCTCTCAAAATGCCCTCTCATTTGATACCCATATTGTAGAAGTAGACTAAAGGTAACTATTCCGCCATCCTGCATGGTCCGCCATATTGGATTCAGAATGACGTCATATTTTTTTTCTAGTCACTCTTAACAAGCCCTTTCATTTGATACCCATATTGTAGAAGTAGACTAAAGGTAACTATTCCGCCATCCTGCATGGTCCGCCATATTGGATTCAGAATGACGTCATATTCTTTTTCTAGTCACTCTTAACAAGCCCTTTCATTTGATACCCATATTGTATAAGTGGATTAAATATAACTGTTCTGACATCTTGTATGATCCGCCATGTTGAATTTAGAATGACGTCACATATCTTATCATATATTGTCATCCAAACAAAATGCGTCCACAAAATTTCAGCACAAACGGTTGAATATATCTACTTCAAAATTGAGTTCAAAGATTTCACCCGAACACACAAATATCCATACATTGCAAGTTAAATAAAAGCTTTTAATAATGTAGGTAATGCACTAAAAGCTAAAAATGATGAGGAGATTGGTGCCATCTGGTAGCTAGGACTTATTGAATTATTTTTTAGCATTTAGTAAATACCTACATTATTTTTATTGTAGGTAATAAAACCGTTTAACATGAAAATATATTTTTTTATTTTCAAGTTTTTAGGGTCGTTGTTTCAGAATGAGCTCTTTTCTACTAATCAAGCCCTTTCATTAGACACCTATATGTCTAATGATAGTCGTGTAAAATATGTAATCCGCCATTTTGTCGCGGCAGCCATTTTGAATTTTACTTTTTTATAGTGAGCTCTGTTCTCCCAATAAAGCCTTTTCATTTGATACCCTTAAAGAGGTTGTTGTGAAGTAATATGTAATCCGCCATTTTGTATCAGCGGCCATTTTGGATTTACAGGCATATTTTTTTTTATTGTATTGTCATCAATATTCTATCTGGCGTCAGGAAGGGGGTAAAATTCTAATTACTAAATTTGACCCAAATAAACAATTAACCTCGCCAAGCTAAAAAAAATTTTTGATTAAATAATTACAACCAAATATCAAAAATTAAATTCTATAAGTAGACACCTATTATTAGAATGTAAAATCACTTTAACATGTAATTCTTTTTTTTCGCTCTATTCGAAATTTCTTTACAGGTAAGTCGGATAGGATATCATCATAATAATATAATCACCGTTACTTCTGGATCAGTATAATTTGTTCACAGGCGCAGACTAAAACATTTTTCTATATTGTTTCCGTACCTAATAAAGAACAAGAACCTTATATTAAGACATTTTGCTGTCAGTCTGACAAGACCATTTGTTTCGGGAACGAGTTGCGAGTTGTGGTAAATTATACTTAGGTGTCCAGTCCATAAAGATGTAAATCAAACTTATAAGTTTACGTTAATTAAAGATATAGCGGATTAATTAGTAAATAACGTATATTAAATACCTATATCATATTTCTCTGAAGTAATTACGTCCGTAGACATAACACTTTGAAATTTTGCAAATAACATTATCATAGGTCAGTATTCTGCACACTTTTTGTGTTCACGGTACTTACATCTCGGTAAACGATAATTTTCGTAGGTGCACCACTCATTAAGAATTGTTTTTTTTTTATTATTAATAAGTGTTAATGCAATGTATATTTTTCTCTATATAGAACAGTAGGATTTAAACTATTAATTGCACAAAAGGTATTTAATACGAAACTAAGGTCTGTTCATTTAGGAGTAGACGGTCAAAATTTGGAGTAGCTACAAATCCTTATTTTCCGTCTAATAAGTCCGTTAGATGGATAATTAATAAAAAAAGAAAAGGGACACGTATTTTTGCCTCAATTATAACAATAAAAATTAAGAAAGCCTCAAAGTTCAGAAGCGGTGGCTTGAGACGTAACGAATTCGCAAGATTTATACGAAAAAGTGATATCACACCTAATTTTTTCACTGTACTTATGCCAATCTGTATTAGCGTAACAAAAGACAAAATATAGTATCCGTTATTGCTCAATAAACTACATGGCGGACAAGTAGTTTAATGTCACTTGTCAACAATACTATTGTTAGAAAGAAATAAAAAGCAAAATTAAAACCAAAGCCCAAAAAAAAAAGTAAAAAAATGCGGTGTTCTCTTGCCTTGCTCGCAGAGCTGCCAGCATTCTTGTATTCCTCGGCCTCGCGCGCCTGACAATGAAATCTGGAGGAAGTAGGTATATTCCACTCCTTAATTGCGATTCGCAGCTCTGGTGGCCTTGTTTGAGTCAATATCCTCAATCAAACCATACGCTTCAGCACGACCCATAAGTCGGTTGTATTTGGTTAGATTTAAAACCATCTGTTTTACACATTGGGTATGGAACCCTAAGGGTGCCTGTCCACCGGAGCGGAGCTAGGCTGCGGAGCGAAGAAACTGGGATATATTAGCCAAAAGGATTGCACAGCGAGCAAGGAGCGGAGATTTTGTACAATCCTATTGGTTAATCAATCTGAGTTTCTCCGCTCCGCAGCCTAGCTCCGCTCCGGTGGACAGGCACCCTAATAATCCATCCTCGCAGTGACGTAGCAACTTTATACAACTTTATTGTAACAACCATTTCTACATGGAGTAGTATTTAAAAGTGAGTAGGTGTGCCTTACTGCAAGCAAATCTTGCATCGCCATCAATCAAAATTGTATGCGATCGTACGACTGACGGTATGATAATGGTCAGAGAATAACAGAGTGTGGTGTCCATTCTGATGTTTACAACAGACTCGTCAGAGAAAGATGTCAATCGCTGATTTGGAATAGTATCACATTCATAGGTAAAGCGGGCAACTTCACCTAGAGGGCTAGTAGTCAATTTAGTTTTCGTGTACCTATCAATCAATCTACTACTTTCAAAGTCTGGTTTTTCATTAAGGATTAAGTTGAGGAACCTAAAAAAAAGCTCTGTATCAAAAGCTTTACATGTAATAATAAGCAGTTAATATTCTATAATGGTAGGAATAATATTAAAGTACTTTTTACTTTGACCGCACAACATTCTCAACTGTTAACTGTTGAGTCATTTCGCATGCCGGTTATCCTGCAGTCGGGTCATTACGTTACTATGGCTACATCAGAGAAGTTGACCTTTTTTGCTTCATAACCCCATCATTTATTATCTTCAAAATTTTAAGGTTAT
The DNA here is from genome assembly GCA_941860345.1 of Chrysodeixis includens. Lineage (NCBI taxonomy): Eukaryota > Metazoa > Arthropoda > Insecta > Lepidoptera > Noctuidae > Chrysodeixis > Chrysodeixis includens. The sequence continues at coordinate 20,822,536 of OW796090.1, read as the reverse complement.
CTTCTTGGTACAATACAACTATTTCTGAACAATAAAAATATTATTTCCGTCCAGCGTCATCTTATCCACAGATAATACAACGAAGGAATATATTTTGTTATTCCAGTTCGAAGGAAACGTCATAAAAGATAAATAAAATACATTATCTGTAAAGTAGGTAGTGCGTATGTTATACTATAAATTATAGAATTTACTATAAATTACTTGTTTTTTTTTTTAACTGGTAAAACCTGTTTATTTATTATTTAATTACATTATTGTCAACATGAAAATAAAATAAAAAACGGACAAGACGTAGATGGAGAATGCTACAGCTACAGCTGCTACAGGCTACAACATTATTGTATACAACATAATATGAAAACAGCCGACTTATAAAGATAACGAATCATGGATGCGTTCAAAAAATTATTATTTTATTTTGAGGCTTCATTTTGATACCACGCGCACACAAAATATACGATCATTAGGAAAATACTTATGTGTTTTCCTAATGATCGTATAAATATGATACTATTAACAACAATTTAACCTGTAAATTTACATAGAAAAAGATAGAAAAATATGTCAGCGTCGGTGCTTCTAAAAGCGCTTAAAAGAAGTGACTTCTTGACATAATTTGATAGGTGCTTATTCGAAACAACATCTTATCTTGAAGATGTAAAATGACCTAGTTTATTAGAGCTTTACATCTCGAGTAGGTAGTAACATATTTATTTATTACAAGCCATTATCGAGTCCTCTACAGTTTAAATGCATGTCTTTCTACTTTCAAGTTATTGCATTCTATAACTAATTAATGGGTACCATTTCGGCAGTAAATCTAGATCTTTCCGCCATCTTCTGAGTCAAGGTTATTTTGCGTTTTAGAATCTAGTCTCCCCGAGCAGCAGTATTGTTTCTTAATTTAAAAACAAATACTATCATCCGATGCTTTTTTTACGCTGTTCATAAAAATATTAGCACGCATATTTATGAAGACGACATGCGGTATCACGAAAGTATTGGAGAAGTGTAATAGGTAATTCCTAATACCATAAGTTTCTTATTTGAACTATTTCTTTATTGGTTACATCAAGTTCGATTGACCGTCAGTAAAAACTGTCAGAGGTACAGCATTTTTTTGTGGTCTTGGTGAATTAACTACAAACCTGAAAATCAAGCCTTAGTGAGAATAGTTAAAGCCGTTTATTTATAACGTGCGTCAATCAAAACCCGGCGACGACAACCCCTTCCGCCTTCGCCCCTCAAAACCCCACTGTATCGGCAGTCGGCACGATTTATACTAAGACTTATGAACGTCTATATTTTTTATGTTTTATTTTGAGTGTTCTTTGTCTACTGATTTTGGCCTATGTATTTTAACTTCCGAAAATACGACAAAATATTTTTTCTGTTACACAAACTTAGTTTTAAAACAAATAAAATAATGCAGTCTTCAATCCTGACAAATCCATAGACAAACCTTAAAATGACATGAAATTATTTTATAGAACAACATTAGCAAACAATATTATTTTGTCAAAATAAATTAAACTCTTCAAATGTACCTAATAAAATTTTACGTCAAAAGTTAAATTAACTACGTACAATACATTCCGATACAAATGAAATTGTACCTACGGTGGTTTGTAAACAACTTTGATTTTGATTTTTGGTAAAAAGTAAACTTCAGAAAAGTTCTTATTTATTTCCATAGAGATTCTAACGAATAATGTTTTTCTGATTATTACTAAACGTCAATTTATATCGCTTTGCTTTGAACTAACGATGTTAAATTGTCTTAACATATTACTTTGAGAAATAGGTCACAAACATCGTGTTCGTTAAATGATTGACATAATAATGGAAAATATTTTTCAATCGTTGGCAACACTTCTTAAGATTTTACAAACTTATTCACTCTGCACTCACTTCACTTCACGTTTCGTCGGCCATATTGCTGTCTCCGTGCGTGCGTTTAATATTGAAGCATTCAAGCACTTAGGTAATTATCATCCAATTCCGTACTAAATGCAATTTCGTCATGATCAGATATTTATATTGAAATGAAACCAAATAAATGTTGCCGAAACAATTATTTTTATTGAAAACGTTTGATATTCTGTTTCAACTTACTGCCACCTTGACTCTTGGATTGTGTGTTTCGTTTCAATCTGTTGGAGTCCCATACGCACCTCGCGTATTATGTTTTATCAGTGTGTTTTTGTAACAATTGGATTCTGCTAATAATATTGTGTTTGGGTTGAAGTCGTTGCGGCACATTGTTTCTATTGTGATTTTATATAAATCGGTGCTGATCTAATCTACGTAGATACTTACCTACCTGTGCTAACATTATTATTCGTTAAAACACGTATTTGGCGCTAATCATATTGAAAATATTGAAGTTTTTGCACCTAACAATTTTTCAAGCTACCTACATATTTGAAAGTTTACTGACACCGTCTAAACTTAGTTATACTTTATAGTTTTATAAATGTGGGTATGCTAAACAAAAAGTTCTATTTTAATTATTGGTTCCTATATGTTTATTTCTTTGTATGGTGAATAGTAATAGGATTGATGCTCAATTTACTTTTATTTTAATATCTTTCATTGGGTGGTCTATATTTTTGCAATCCATAAAAGTGGTTAGACATTGTTTTATAACATAACAATTATTACAGATTCTAAGCAATACTATTTTGTAAGTGTATTCCTAAGTTATGTTTTAGATACAACTAATTTTACTTTTATTGTAGCATTAAAATAGCTGTTGATCATTAAATATAAAAAAGTTTGGCTGCTACCTGATTTGTTAAAGAAACTGAATCAAGTCACAACATATTGTGTTGTTATTGCTTGGTCATGTCAACCTTGATAACATTTAACACACTCTAGTATAAATCTAATTCAAAACAATTAACAATAACCTGATTTCTTAACAATATATAAACAAACAGAGATACAAGTTATTTAAAATTTTTAGGTTGTACATAAATAGTTTTTTAAAGTTTGTACTCAACTACTTCAGTTTACATGGTAGGAACACTAATAAGTTTATTATAGTTTAAATTTAATATATTTATTATATTATTTCCCATTATTCATACTTATTTTATTTATATATTTTATTTCAATTTTTAACAATATCATAACCTCAATTGTAGGATAACATGTTGCTATTTATAAAGGAGCTTTATATCATGAAAGAATTTATGGTCCCATTATAATCATCACAGTCCCAATGCGAAATTAATGTATTTATATTCTGAGTAATATTATTAGACAAAGTAACTATGAAATAATGAGTTTTTTTTAATTTATTTGTTAAAAAAATCTACATACCCACAAATTTCTAGATGTTCTGAATATACACAATTACACATACTTTAACAAAAACTGTAAAGCAAGGCAAGTGTTGTATTTTTATGCAAGTAATATTCATATTCACACAATTACACTATATAATATTCAAATTGCGAACATTAGTAAAGCATGATTTTTATTAACAAAGCACAGAATGTGAAACATTGCAGATTTCTTGAGAAGTATCAGTTTACTTCTTGTACTTTCAAAACTTCACCACTGAACAAAACTGTGTCAACCACCGAATTTAGCATTAAATTATTGGAACACAATTAATTTACTTCCATTTCTTTTAAATTTGAGATATATTTCTTTTAAACCTTTTCAAAGCCAACTGGAGTATTTATTTACTTCTTTATTCAATCATTCAGGACATTAGCATATGCCGTTCCTACTAAATCCACATAGGAAACAGTAATGTAATTTAGGAAAAAAAAACTTTTTTTTACATTGTGCAATAAATAGACATTGATGGTTTACAAGCCCTTAAAGACTTCTAATCTATTTATAGCTTTTAAGTATTGTCAATAAAAGAATCATCAAAATGCCAACCTTTAGTTAGCTTGCTTTGTGATCCATGCGCAAACCTCCCTATATGGGAAGAGGCCTGTCCCTTGCAGTGGGACATCTATAGGCTAGTATTATTATAGTTATATTTATAATAAAATAGTATTGTTTAGTTTATGAATATTTATATCTTCCATACTACATACACATAATGTTATTGCTGTTAGTAACTTAAGATAATTTTATGACCAGCTCTAGCTATCTGCGATTTTATGCAGCTTTGCTATTATTCATGAGCAGTATGCGATTTAATTGAAACTTAACTATTATTTATGTATTTAAGTATTTTAGATAATTATACAATTAATGAGGCATAAAATATAAAATAGTTTTTCTTAAGTGCCTTTTGAGTAGAAAGCTGTTGACAACCTCTCACAATTTATGAGATCATTCATATTTAACAACATTTCTTCAAGGTTTAATAGATTACCCGTTCTGATTATATCATATTTGTTAATACTTTGTCATGTTACAAAGTAGCTACTTTGTAACATGACGATTCTTAAAAGTTTATGGCATAAGTGTAATATGTAAATATTACTTATGGCATAAAAGTAATATTTACATATTACACTTATGCCAAAATTCATTAATTTAGTATTAAGTTTGGGTCTTCCCATTCACCAGCGTTTAGTAAATAGGCTTTGTTAGTTCCATTTTTTTTTCATAAACATCATCAAAGTTGCGAATGCTACTAACTTTGTAAACTCCTATACATTCCAATAATTTAGTTTCCTATCGCAAAATATCTAAAATCAGAAAGATGGTTTGACTGATGCGAATATAATACATGAAATTAACTTGTTAAAATTAAGTGCTCTTGCGAGTTTTTCTTTTGTGCTATATTACCTTCAAACCTATTGTGTTTCTTTTTTCAATGGCAATGTGATTAAAATAATACCTATAATTAGATATTATAACGAATTTTATCACCATTTAGAAATAATAAAGATTTAGAAGCTTGCTAACTCCTGTTTAAAACATTTTTAGACATTATTTAAAATGTGCAATATTTTAAATTTCATGTTTTTCTGTTTCAGCTGTTCCGGCCTGCAGTTAACCGTATATTTATTCTGTATTTTCGTCATCTACAAGTATAATGGGCGATCGTAACAACCCCATCAAGTTTGGGCCAGAGTGGTTACGCAAAATGGCCAGCAAGCGCACTTCAGGCACATCCGGTAACCCGGAGCAGAATGCTAGCACTAGCCCAGGCGCGTCTGGTTCCACCGGACCGCCAGGGGCAGCTGGCACTCCTAATGTAGCTGGGAATTCAGGAAACGCCGGTTCCTCTGGTTCACCTGGCCCCACCGGCGCGTCTGGCCCTTCCGGGTCTTCCGGAGGGGCTACAGCTAATACCAGTACATCCTCCAATGCGTCAGCAAATACACCAAACAAAAGAAATGCAATGATATTGCTAGCAAAACTGAGGTCTGTTGTTTATAAGTTAATTTCGTATTGTCTTAAATTGTATATTATGTTTCTTGATTGGATATTTAAAACTATATTTATTTATTCAGGTATGGAAGAGAAGAAATGTTAGCACTATATGACAGGAACGCACAAGCTCCTCAGGAGTTGAGATATAATGACACATTGTATCAACAGCGTGGGAAACAGCCAGTTGCATTAAATAACACATTTGAAGACGACGTAGTGAGTATCAAAGAAATCAAGTCGATCCTCTTACTCAATGGCTAGGTGTCATACTGTCTTACTCTAATATCACTTGTATTGTTACAGAGAGAAAATTTGCGGACTGCCCCACCAATTGGCGGTATGATACCTGGTGACAGATTTACCATAGGACGTGGATCAGGCCGTGGAGGTGGAATCGTTAGCGAAGGACGCGGAAGGGTTCGTGGGTCGTATATCAGGCAACTCTCTGCAGGAAGGTAACTGCAAAATAAGTACCTAAATGCCACCCCACTTTATTATTAAAGTTTATAATAGTCGATTCAATTCTACGTCTTCTGAACACTTACTGTTTACATTCCTCCATCAACTGCCTGATGGATAAGTGTAAACAAAGAGGTGATTTTTTTTTATATATAATGTTCCAAAATATGTTATTATTTAATATGAGTCAAAGAGCCTCGGGGTTTTTAGCTTGAATACGTCTTTGCGGTTGATTAAGGCTTATTCAACACAAATGAGGTATATTTTTTGGGAGATTTTAAATAGCAGTATGGAAAGTATAACAATTTTTAAACACATAACATTTGTATTCGATATATTAGAATCGTTTTCGTGTGGTGTCCGGATATAAAGAATAGCACCACCCCATATCCTCCACTGGGTGTCGTAAAAGGCGACTAATGGACCTTAAGACCCAGTGCACTGTACCAAGCACCTTGGGTCACCCGAATGGTCAAAAAATCAAAATCAAAACAACTAACAATCGCATTCCCAAAGAGGGTTAGTGTCAGGCAGGCGGTCGACTATAAAACCATAGCCAAAACTAAGCAACACGTCTAGAAGACGTGTTGCGCCGACCCCAAACAATAATAATTGGGATAAGGGCAGGGGAATGATGATGATGATGATTTTAGAATCGTTTTCGTGTTGAGTATCTTGACATTACTTACTATTCCATTATTTTACTTATTACTTACTTACTTATTATTTTACTTATTGTTTTAGGGGAGCAAATTGGCATGTGGGTAGTCCGAGAATGCCTACTTATAGCGGAGGGGCGGACGACGACAGTGGCCCTAGTAGACCCTGGGCTAACAACAATAGCAACAACAGCAACAGAAACAGCGGAGACCAAACAGATTGGGCCACTAAAGTGTTTAGAAAGTATGTCGATTATTAAATCAGAATACACTATAAAACACTAGGCAGCATTTGCACCGGCTTGTTTAGCATGGGATGTGTTTTAAAATAAACGATAGCATTGCTATAATTCCCCAACCTTACAGAATTAATAACTTACTAGCTGTTGCCCGCGACTTCGCTCGCGCAAATATCAGATTTAGTGGCAAAAGCATAACCCCTCTCTGACGCAGTCGGTTAAAAAGTAGTCTATGTGTTATTCCACGGCGCCAGTTAACTTCATACCAAATTTCATCAAAATTGATTTAGCCGTTTGAGCGTGAAAGAGTAACAAACATCCATACTTACAAACTTTCACGTTTATAATATAAGTAGGATGACGTAGGTTAAACATAATTGGTATTTAAACACCCTTTGTGTAAAGTGGGTGATAGACGTGCGAGTAAGTACGCGGACTTGTGGCTCGACGGCCTTTTTCGCCTGTGTGTCACCTTAAAAACGCGTACTTTAAAATTGCCGCGCAAGTTCGCCGGCGATCCAACCTGTTTGAAATCTTACTCGTAGCTCGTCTTGGCTCGTGCGTGTGGCAGCGCTGCGAGCCGGGAGCCTGAAATAATTATAGAAATTTTCCTTCTCTTCACGTAACTCTTTTACTAATTTCACTTGCGATAAATGATCTCTTTTCGCAATCCAGTGCTTTACGCTCACTCGTCGATTACGTTTTTTTTTATTAGTTTTTAAAATGTAGTATGATATAATTCCCAAATAATACAAAACTTCTTCTCTCGACGACATCGCGATATATATGAGCAAGCTGCACGTGTGTCACCGACGTCGAACCGAGCAAGTTCACGATCTTAAAAACTGCGTACTTTAAGTTCGACGTCTATCACCCACTTAATACTCACTCAAGTAATAATATCAAAGATGATGGAACTCCTTTCGAGCTTAAACTTAACATCTTATTAGGAACTAAATAAACATTGGTGGTAGGGCAGTATATGTTAAGATTATGTATGATGTGAGGAAACAAAATTAACCCACTTGATGTTTTCAGTAAAAGGCAGGGAAATAATACCAACTGGCGACAACCGCAGTCTCGGGACGAAGGTGAAGAGTGGCGTGCTTCTGAACCGGGAAGATCTCGCCAGCACGAAAAATGGGGTATATAACATTCCCATTCTAAAGTATATGATACATCATTCAAGTACACTCAGTAAAACAATTTTTTATACAGATCGCGAGTGGGCTGAAAGATCTGGTGGAGACAGACCACAGAATTGGAACAATAGACGCCCATGGGTTGGAGGTGACAACCAAAATAATGAAGAGAACTTGCCTGAATGGTAACATGAAAATTCTTTATTATAAGTCCTTTACTTTAAGGATTCTTATAATTCAAAAATTCTTTCCTCGGTTAAAAACAATTTAGCGAATTTTTTTGTATATAAATCTGACCACACTTTATATTTATGTAGGGCTGGTGAAAATGCAGAATGTGGTGGTACGTTTGATTCGTCAGGCGCTTTCCACGGCTACAGTAATGACGACACTAATTTGCCAAAACACCAAGATTCTTCGTATCGTAAGTGATGCTATGAGGATGTCATCATCATAACCTTCGTATAATAATTATAACTTCTGTGAGGCATATTCATTACTAACACTTAATTTACTGACGCGTATTTTTCAAAAAAGCCAATTACTAAATTTACTAAAAGGCTGCATGGTGGAGGTGCTTCTTCTGTGGGCCCAAAAATAGCCCAGAGATCCTCAGAAACACGCGTGAGTAAAGATTATTCACTGTACATCAAAATTTTCTTAACTTAACTGAAAACGTCCTACTAGCGAACACTAAAAAAAAAAAACGTTTCGCTCCTAAATGTGTTTTGTGCTTTTAGTGTTGTCACTTTAGTAGCAAATCTATTTATGAGATATTTTACAGCATTGACGCGATCTCATACCCACGGCAGTTTTTCACGTCCAAAAGCATTAGAAGAAGGCTCTGAAGAATGGTGGGCTTCAGAGAAGGCAAAAAAATTATCTCCTAAACGCTTTGATGCCAGTGATCTTAAATTTAAGAAGGTATTAAGCTACTTCTAAAAACTTTTTAAAATTTGGTTTCTTTGATTGGAATTTTAATGGGTAATGAAATTACAGCAGCCTGGAATCGGGATAGCTGACGTGGCTACCAGTACCAATCATAAATCAAACACAAGTAAAGAAGAGTCGTCGCAACAGGCACAGGAGACTGTGGAGGCACAAGCTGCTGGTCCAGAACCTCCGGAGGCCAATGCCACAGCGCAAGGTGAAGACAAATCCGGCAAACCAAGTGCATACAAATCTAATAAGTTTGAGAGCAAAACTTTTGACGCACTCATGAGGTCTGATATTAATTTAGGGGAAGCAAGTGACGAGAGGAGCAACTTCCAATCTGTCATCATAAACTCGAACAACAGTCTTCGTCAAAAGCACCAGCACCTCGTCCCGGCTTTGAATGAAACTTCACTTAAACAGCTAGAGCAATTTAAAAATAATAAGGGTGAAATGTAAGAATACACAATGTTTTGAAATGATAGTATTTGTGGTATTACGATTATTTTCGACTGCTTAATTTGCTTGTGTTTACAGGGACCATCCACCACACTTATCTGCTGAAGAAATCATAGTGGACAATTTATTTGGCATGGCTCTAGATGACAAAGATATGCTTTCAACATCTTCTACTAATTCACTAATGACACTTTCTAGTTCAGGCATGTCTGCGGGATTACCTCCTGTGGAAAATTCAATGCCCCAAAATTTGAATCTGCAAATGAGTATGTCAAATTCTGCATTAGCAGAGCAGGGAATGAATATGGAGTTGCATATGAACCAGCAAGGTGTTCAGACATCTGTCACACAACCCTTACATCAAGCTGGCTTGCAGCCAGGTTTGCGTGGTGGATTGCCTGGCTTACAGATGCCTGGTATGCCTGGTGGTATGCAAGCTCCCAATCTGCCTTCTGGACTGTCGAATCCTGGCTATCCTTTGCAAAATCCGCGACTGCCCTTGCAAAGTATGCCTTCTGGCATGCAAGGTCCCCGTGGACAAACACCAGGCATGCAACCTGTTCTTCAGAATGTTGGTATTACCAATTCTGCATTGAATGCCTCATTAGGTTTGCCTATTGGCCCTAATATAGGAATGCCTATTCAAGGCATGCCACAACAGATCTTGCCAAATGATATTATGGCTGGTTCTCCCATGGGTGGATCTGGAATGGGCGTAATGGGTTCAGGATCGATTCAGGGTTCTAGTAATTTGCCTCGTTATCCTGCTGGAAATGCCATGCCTGGAATGCCTAACATATTTGGCCAAGGCTCAAGTAGTCCAGTGGTAAGAGACTCATTTGATTTTGTTCATTGTAAAATATTTATACTTATTATATATTAATGTGTAATTTAATTTCACAGAATGACTTGCCAATGCCAATGCCCAAGCATAGCGGTCACAAAAATATGTTCCATCTGCATGGGATGCCACATTCTGGATCACAGGATCCGTTTGTAAATTCTATCTTCAATGATAATGCTCTAGCCGAGCAATGGTATTATGAAGACCCTGAGGTGAGTTTTGAACCTTTTCTTAAAACTAAATAGTCTGTATAGGCCACTACAGGCCAATAATTATATTTTTATATTGCTCTTGTGTTAATTCATTCTGATTATGCATACACTGAAGGATATTTCAAATGCCCTGGTAACATAATAATTTGACTTTCTTACCAGATTTTTGCGTTAAATAGCTTTCAAAACCTCTAAATTGTGTTATTACAGGGGAACATTCAAGGGCCATTCCCTTCGAAAGACATGTACAACTGGTACAGGGCTGGTTTCTTCAATCCAAGTTTGATGGTGAGGCGAGCTTGTGAGACCATGATGAGACCTCTTGGCTCGTATGGGCCTACTGTACCCTTTGCTCATATGGTAAGTGTTCAAAAAATAAATAATTTTCCACAGCAGTGATTGCTTCAAAATTTTATAGTACCCCAGTACTCATACATATTGGATGCCCAACATCACAGAGATATCAATCTTCAGAATATAGGCATCAGTTCTAAATTTATGCTGAACTAAGAAAAAGTAACTATGACTGCAAGTGAAATAACTATTTTACTTATAAGAATTAATAATGTTTGACATTTACAGAACATGATGTCTCCATTCCCGATGTCTGGTGGATTCGAACGACCACAGGGAGCTCATCAGAACATGCTCAGCTCTCAGAACCCACTGAGATTAGATGTGAGTATCATCATTTACTAACTTTTGTTAACAAATGTAGAGGCAGGAATCATTAATACACTAGTTAGTACTATTAACAGTACAGTCTGGTATTGGACACCATTTTAATAATAAGGTTTTCTTAATTTCTAGGTGATGAATTTGGGTAACATGAGTTTGTCTGATAATCCACCTATGGACTCTTTGCAATATGGATCTGTGGGACTCACAGCAAATCAATCATTTGGTCAGCCGCAGCCAATGGTAATAACTATGTACATTCTTAAATAAGAAAAGTGTATGTAGTTTTTGTATGGGATAGATTATCTGAAACCAATGGCATGCACTGTCCCCAGATAGTAATTTTAGATGTATTTTTATATTGTAAAAGTGAGTCCAATAGAACTGTAGATGTAGTGTTGAGATTGATGTGAGGATTGCGAATTCGTTGGTTTCTTGTGCTCCTTAGACACTGGCCACAAAAAGACATTATAAATTTGACAGCAGAAAAGTCTTTACATAGTGTGCAACAAATAGTAAATTCTAATTGTATGTCGCCACTCTCGCTTTGCGCGGACAATAAATCACCAACGAATTAGCACCTCCATTACGCCTTTATTATTTGGCTTTATTTATGCTGGCTATCAGATCAGTTTTATCAACAACAGGATTTACCGTGACATTTTAAATGTCGTAGTCTACATAAACCGGTGTTGCTACATACCCTAATTTATGTTTGATATTTCAGGACGCTCTGTGGGGTCAGCCTTCTTCAACATCTGATGTGTGGATGCAACAGCCGCTGAGCCGCCCAGAAGTTAACAACTTGCCTATTTACTTTTGGGAGCAACAGGTATGTACCATGTAAAAGCTCAAATAGAAAATAGTACTTTGTGATTGCATTTCTTTTAAGGACAGTATTTAAAGACTAAAATTGGGGTCTGCAAAATGTCAATACGACGATTAACTCTTCCTTCTTAGAATGATAACTTTTCGAAACTGCAATGTCTTCGAGCAATTCTGTTGTTAAAAGTGGTTTAGTTCTATTTGTATTGTTTTGTGAAAGTTCCTTTCAGCGTTACATACAATTTCATCCTAAATATTTTTCTTAAAGAAATCCAGTCACAATCTATTTTTGCCATTAGATGTGTCTAGACAAGTAATACAAACAATACTACTTCTTGTTGCATTGCGCAGACTGAGCTAAACAATTCATTCATTTGGCACTATGTGGAAGATATTCCAATGTACTAACTGCACAATATGATAATTTTAAATCATCAATTTCATTATGATGGATCCAAATGTGCCTCGTCTAGCTTTATTTACATTTTAAAAAGGTAACGCTGTTATAAAGAAATAGTTGCATTGTCTTAGAAAATGGAAACCTCAGATAATCCCGGAAACCTTTTTGAATTTGTAAATTTGTGCTTGTACAATATGTGCCTTGTTATAACGATATTTACGATTTCTTTTGTATTTCCATGTGCATCTTGTGCTCATTCTTATTTTTACTACCTTTCTAGTTGAGTCACCTATCCAAAAATTACCACATTTAATTTCTTCTAAATTGAGAAACACAACTATTAGCGTACAACAATGAATAAATAAATAATATAGAATGACTGTTAGATTGTTAAATTATGGTACATGAAAATTAAATGTCGTAGTTTTTTTTTTAAATTAAAGGAATCATGAATAACATATTTAATATAGATATTGAAAACTTTTAATCAATACACATAGTTACTAAGAATAACCGCTATCAATAACACATAAAACTTAATTTGAGTCTGTTGTATGACCAAATTCGAAGACAGAGATCCCTTTTTTCCAACTTTCTCTGTGTAGTGTTGAGGAATGAAATTGTCGCAAATATAACTCCAATCCTTTATTTCCCGTTTGTAATTGTTGTATGTTATGTGCATTAGGTATTGCTTTCAATCAAGGAATTATACGACTACATATTTGTTCCCCATTCGATTCCATTGGTATGTACGTTCGTCGGATCTTATTTTGAAACACTGGAATTGTAATAAGTGAATAAAATATTATGTTGGACCAGTCCCTGTAAGTTGAGAATAGTCTGCCGTCAGCTATTAACAAAAATTGTCAATATAATTGAAATCTTTAAATTACTGCAAAAAGACATATTTTATCTAGCTACAAGCGCACCCTTACATTCATTATGTTACTAAAAGTCAAATAACATGAAATTATGAAGTCGGAAAAGGTAAATAATCCAATATTTTACAAATTCTGTCGGTAATACATAATCAAAAAAATATAACATTATAAGTGAAATGGAACAACTCACCAAAAAAAATATATGCCACCAAATCAAGTGCATGTATTATAAAATAGTTATTTGGTGTACTGTTACAAAGTATTATTTTTCATTTTCAATTCTTAAGGTCATAGCACACACACCCGTCAACTGCGACAGGAATTTTTACTGTTTCATCGCGAGTCGTATAGATTTTATTTGTATGTAAATTGTATTGCAACTCTCACTAATGGGAAAAGTAACATAAACGTCTCGCTTCGAAGCATACTAACGATCTTAGGTGCTTCTGTGGGGTAGTCAGCTTCCAGCCCCTTGCTTACGGCTCGTCATCCCTGGGCTAAGTCTCCCCCACGCTTACATGCCGCTCGACACCCCCCCCCTGAGGCCTCCTTGAAGCTCAATGCTGTTCGCGAAGGTATTCTATAGGTTATAAGAATCTGTCATGGAGCCGTATGTGCGTCGTAAGGCGTTACTGTGTCGACCCCTTTTCAAGTTGATATGTGTGCTTCGACCTTTATATGTATAAGGGTTGCAAGCTTCAATTAAACAATATTATTATATTGTAATCACAATGGCTAAAATATATCACTTCATGATTCCTTCAAATGCTTTTTAGTGTTATATTTGATCGTAGGAAGAATGCGTTCCTGAGAAGTCATTAGCTTAAAATGACTTCCATAATTAATATTGGAAATATTATTATTTAAATTTATTGCGCTGTAAGCAATATCATAACAATCGTGTCTTATTTGTCGCTCTAAAATACTCCTAAAGTGTTGTCATAAAGAAGTTTTTTTTTGACAAAGTGGGTACTAGATATAAAATATGTTCTGAATTTCAATCTATTAGAATGACTAGTGTAAAGATATCCGTCTCAATAGGCAATAGTTCCCAACTGAACCAAATATAATATACCTACTTACTTTTCAGAAGTTATAACATAATATTTTGGATTTATAACGAAATATAAGTCAGACAATAGCAGACATCAGAAACGCATTCTTTTAGCGATCAAATCTTAACTTGCCTGCTTTGTATTTAGACCACATTTACACCTAAAATATATTTCAAAACTACATTCTACATATTCCTAGGTAAACGCGCATAACTACAATGTAACGATAACTAGTTAGCTGTTAATACCTTTTCGCCCCGCGCGTTTTGCATTTCTATTTCCAGCCACATTTACAACAGGTATGTAAAATGCTAGATGGCAATCACCTAACTGCGACACGCAGGGTCAAATCAGTTACTGATTGTGTTATTTGCTACGCATTTATGTCTCAAACGTAAACTATAAATGTAAGATAACATTGAAATCTGGATTAGTACAATACAATGTAAATAAGGTATTTGTTACACGACCACAATAGAACTAGGAAGTTTTTATTTATCTTTGTTACCCATCTACATTTTATCAGGACAACAACTGCTGATCTCGCTATGCATATTTTCGAACCGCCTTTATCTTATACAATATCTAAGGAAAATATGTTTGTATTTGAATTACTCGAAAAAATATGAATACAAAACGTATTACCATGCGATTTGACAAGAGGCAAAAAATTGACCTAGAATCGAGTAGAAGCAGATCTAAGCACAGACATATCTTAAATCAATATAGGGCAGAGAGATCAGCCACGGCCTTGTAGATTATTTTTGTCAATTCTCACTATGTGACCTTTTTATGTCACTTCAATTATAATATGTTGATTGTATTCATGTTCAATTGAAATATTAATTATTTACACAACTTACCTCAAGGTATGGCGGAAACCGAGAGTTGTGAGATATACTCAAATTTATATTTGTATATTGTAGTATTATTATTTTATAAATAGGCGTAATGACTTAATTAATGTCGGAAATTAAAAGTACAATATTTATTATTGATTACCAATTTCCGAAGACTAAGTGCGCTTGCGTACGCTGAATCTCCGGACCTGTGTAAGAGTTAGTGAAGTTTCGACTAAAGAACTGTGTACGCAAGTTCGGCGTTAATCTAGAAAAATACATTGTCTACGTTAGACGTGACGCGTGAACATTGTAGTCGTGCCTAGATCCTATAAAATAATAGTAGTGTACGCGGGTCGAGTGTGGAGACAACACGAGTTCTTATATAGGCCTGACAATTTAGTGTGTCCAAGCGCACTGGCAGGGCAGCGACCCCGACTGATTTACCAGTTTTCGTTGATTGGTCAATCAATCATTTTGTTGTGAAGCTCAGGTAGGCAGATACTTAACAATGTAAATCATATTTTTTACTGAATCAAAGTTCTCAAGCATAAAGTTCTGTAGTTTATTAAGCTTTTATTGTTTTAATGTAAAGTATTAGTAAAATTCGATATTATTTACAATATGTAGAATTACCCCAAAACATTTAACAGCAACGGCAGTTTATCAATGCAGAAAATATAAGTTTATTATAATTTTTTATTGTTAGCTCATTACAGGCCAGCCAAGTTATGATTTTATTGGCTTGCATTCGTAAAGTCAAATGTAAATATAATCTAGAAATTTTGTCGGCTAAGAACATCAGTTCGTACACATTCTTTAGGTCTAAGTATATTCGACGAAACTGTTAAGGCACTTTTTTGCATGAAATCGGATGATTTTTAATACCTATTTTACATTTCTTGTTGTTGGTATAAAATTGCATTAATTTGGACCCCTACTACCTCGGCACTTGACATGTATGTGGTGTAGGGAAGTTTTTATTTCAGTGCTCGTTTCATTTTGAGATGCTCTGCTTGTCTTATTTTTTAAGATGCATATATCTTGGCAGCCTTCCGTTGGTACTAGCCTCAAATCTATAATAGGCCTACACTCTATTTATTTCTTTTCTGAACTCGTTCATATATTATCTTTATTTTCTTAATGGAGGCCATCGACATATACTATTTATTATCTTCTTGTAAGAATTCTGAGGTTCAATGCATGAAATTAAATACCTCGTATGACAGCGTTGAACCAAAGTGCCATTGACACAATATGTAACTTTATAGTATTAACGAGACAGTATTGTATTGTAACACTATTTAGCAATAATTATGTGTATCTGAATTAAAACTTATACAGGATTTATTTTGAAACTACGAATACGAAGTTACTAAAATATTTGATAAACGTGATGATATCATGACGGTTCCTTTAATTTAACGTCTCGGTCGCGAATGTGATACTTTTTATTGAGTAAATTAACTTGCATTGGTTGCTGATTGGTCTTCCCTGCAATTGATTGATAAGTCACATCATGCTAACCAATCAATGCAATGTATAATATGTCCCAAACTGGACAAGTCTTGTTCCCGTAGAATTTATTTATTTTCTGTTATGAAATACGTCCTGTATATATTGATTATGTAGAAGTTATATTCGTCGCGTAATCCCTTGCCATGTGTAGTAAAATATTACTAAGACAAACTTAGTAATATAATATCATACACGGAGGGACCAATTTGCGTATTTTTGCCAACAGCATGAAATGTAAATGGCGATCGTCATCCCCGCACTGCGGCTTTGATCAACATCAGCAACAGAACGGCTCTCCGAGATACCTTCTACACTATTAACAGTATAATAATAATCTTAAGTGGGCAGTTAGACCAAAGAAAAATTATATCGATAGTTGTTGTTTACGCAAACTTTGCATCGTTTCGTTATGGCAATCACTCCACCTGTCTTTAAGGATATTAAGTATATTTCATGTCAATATTTCCAAGTGATGCCCTTCTAGTTAACTATAAGTTTTTTGTCATTAACCACGCTACTTAGTAAACGGCATAAAAGGGTGTCAAAATGTGCTCGTCAGTTATGAGATACACTTGAACGCTTTTCCTAGGAAGTGGCATAACTGTCAACATTCGTGAGGATTATGACACAAAAGCGACAGTGCCAGAGTTCATATCAAATATCGAGATATTATGTGTCTTTGTCAAAGGTATCTCGGAGGTGGTTAGCCTCGGTACCAAAATAAAAACCTTGATTATGTAAACTATATTTTCTTCTCTCGAACTTGGCGGCACACTGCCGTGTGTCTAGATTTTTAACTTCGGTAACATCAATACGGTTTCATTACATATGTGGTTGCCATAGATTATGTCATCTCGTCAAACAATAGAAATTCAAGAAAATTAAAGTTACGAAATAAATATTGTTGTAACGTTATCTGAACTTGTAATGATTGACCGTGAATGAGGTCATGCGATTTATTTACTGTAGTATTATTGCAACAAAATATTATAGCATTAATGCGCATCTAATATAGCGTTTCAAACGTGCCGCTTTAGCACTGCAATACAGGAATAATGAATTATTGTAATTCGTAGATAACATCACATTTATGTTAAAATATACAGGACTTGTCATTCATGATTCCTCTTGACATACACTTCTCATGAAAATTAAAAGCATGTTAATTTTTCTCCCGGTTTAAGTATAAGCCGCACATAATTATTACTTGGTCGTAAGCTAAGCGTGGCGCTTGTTGCAGCAGCTGGTCTGAACTAGTTTGGCAAAATGTCAAAGTTGCCCTAGACTGTTATGTACATTACTCCATTTGGGGCATCTCGTCATTTTTCTCTACGAACCCCATGTATAATTTTCCATTTGTTAGTGTCCTGACGTATTCGTTCAATATAACATATTTTCAATAACTTTTCTTGCCCATTTTTAATAGTTTACTCCTGCAATTGAAAGACGTTAAAGAGTCGAATACAACGTTACATAGTTGACATATTTTTCCGTCTTAACAAATCGTAGACGGAATAGAAACTGGGGTACTGGTTACTTGCTCAGTGGTTATTTTGTCTAATTCAAAATTACTGGACTTGACTGATGTCCATTCTCATTACCTCAGTTTCTGAAGAATCATGAGAAAAAGTCGGCGATTATTGTCCCTAGAAATGCCAAACGAGTTTTTCAACACCAGATTCTATTAATACTAAATAGTAGAAGTTTTCAATAAATCTAGAATTTTAGCAAACGTAATAATAGCCGTCATGTTATTTAATAATGTGGATAAGCATAGAATATAAAAGATAATATAAAAAATGTATATATAAGCGATCTCGATGCAATTTTTGTCTGAAAACAAAATTCACATTTGTTTTTATAAAATGCAAGAATTGAACATGGATTTAATGAGAAGTGTATGTGCGTCTCATAATAAGTGAGTTTAGGTACTACAACAACAATTGTTAAGTGAGACATGTGGTTTTCAGGCTGATAATGAGGCCGGTTTTCAGGCTGAAGAAAATACCACAAGGAGAAAAGACGAAGATGACTTCAAGAATATCGAACATAATTTGTTATCATAAGTACCTAAATAGTTGGGAAGAGGGCATAGGGAAAATTACATTTGCTTTGAACACTGGCGCTCCATCTAAAATAAGCGTAATCATTTATCATTTAGATCTGAACTTTACTCTACTTTTTGAAAGTAGTAGCAAAAAGAGTTGTTTGAAACATTTTTTTACTTAATCCCTAAAAGCAACTTTAAAGTTGTTTCGAATTCATTTGATAATTATCTCATGTCATCGCGATATTAATTGCAGTTTTTTTTTTCGCGGACGGACTTAAATTCGTTTTACGTTATCCGTATTACCCTATACCTCCGTGCTTACGTACGTTCATATTCTGGTCTCGAAATGTCACATTTAGGCATACGACGTTAGAAGTTATTCCAAATTGGGTTAACAGAAAGGCGTATTAAATGTAGCTTATTTTACTTGATGCGGTCATATCGTCAGTGTTACAGTATTCTACCAAGTAACCCTTTTGATATTTTTTTTTGTTTTTGCCCTTCTCCCATACTTTTTTGATACATTTTTGTAAAATTAATTTGATGAGGCGATTTCATAATTATTTTAGAAGACGCCGGTTAAATCACGCGCACTTTTGGAATCGTCCGATTGCTTCCAGACTGGCTAGGTGTCAGGGCGCCGCGGCAGCGGTGTCGTATTAGTAGTTCGCGACGCGACACCGCCCCCGCCGCATCATCGCATGATAAAGCACTACTATTTAGTCTGAAACCATTAGGGCCATCCCGAAAAGGTGCGTGAGTAAACAGACAAATTATGATTTATTTGATTAGGTATAGTTTTACATGACCTTTTAATGTGTTATCCACAAGTATGTTTTAGTTCTTGTAATGTAACTTTAAAAGAAAAAATAAAAATACGGCTTTAAGTCTTACCGATTTAAGTGTAAGTTAGTGTGATCTGATTATTGTATAAGCTCCATAAAAGGAAATGGCTGCAGTGACAGACTATAGGTTAATTTACCTGTATTACTGCCACTTGTAATTTGAGGGCACATTAAGAGGATGCAATTTCATATTGTTTTTTGTAGATTTAATTTTGATATTTTTTTTTAGTTGTATGTTGATGAATGAGTTTTCAGGAGAAAAAAACTAATGATTATAACAATACCGTGTTGTGTGAATATTTTGATAACATATTAATGATTTCTACTTTTTTGCGAATATTTGGCAATGAGTAAAGGCATACTATGAAGACTAAATGGTAGTAGACCAGTGGACTATCGAGAAATAGAGCAATGAAATATCTAAAATACACATTAGAAATTTCGAAGTTCTAACTAACTTATAGGTACAACAAATCTCTTTTCATAATTTGTTTTTTTATTGAAAACATATTGATGAAGTTATTAGTTAAAGATGCTATGAACTTGAGCAGGCTCAAGTACAATACTATTAAATTACCACATGAGTTTGAAGTTAGAAAAACAATTAATTAGAGTTTAAAACAAATCTCAAATTGTTAGAAATATTCGCCAAAAACGTTATAATTATTAAGAAAGAAATGCTCAAATCCCAAAACATGGTTTTTTTTCTGTTGTAAATCTACGGTAGACAGTTATTAGACTTGGTTATTTTATTCGTTCTAGATGTATAACTTACACTAGATGACAAAAATATTGTCTACTAATTTAGGATAACTATTTGTTTTTGTTGTAGGTAATAAAAATAAATCAGGTGCCTATCTAATAAACACAGAACCTTGTTTTGGTACTTTTGGAATTTCTTAACAATATCGAAATCACGATCCAAATTCAACAAGTGGAAACAGACGCGTGCGCTTTTTTATTTGATTTTTTTTATTTATAATTAGGATATTAAGAATAGGTTAAAAATTCTAAAACAGTATGTCGACTTAGCATACCAAAAACGTAGAAATATATTTGACCAGTTTATTATTATGTTAGTTTCAAGTGACGAATAGTTTATAGGTTCAAGATACATTTAATGTCGTTCTTTTGTTATTCTAAATAACAGTAAATATATATGACTATATAAACGGTAGCGTGAGGCGACGGTTAATTGAGTGCCGGACAGACTTGACCGCAGTTAACTGGACAAGTTAAGTGCCAGCCAATGAAACATTGCACTTGACACGATTGGACTCGTCGCGTATCATGAATATGGCCTTTAGGTCACTCGGATTAAAATAAAATGGGTTGGATGCCTTCTGCTGACTGTTGAAACATACTGACCTGACTTCAAAGTTTACATATTTCTGATTAATTTGGAAATTTCTAACGGTGACTCCCACCGTTCCCAGTGCCGATCCTAGCAATGCTTCCATGGCAACAAAACCTACGCCGCCATTATAATATTTTGGGCACAATACTAACACTTAGTTCTTACGTACATATAAAATAATTTCTATGGTTTAGTATAAGTTACTTAGGCATAGTTAACTTTGTTCACGAATTTATGAATTCTGGCTGTTTCCTAGAAAGACTGATGTGATTAAAAAATCGATTAGTTGCAGGCAATGAGGCATGAAAGTATCGATTATTGTTGATTTACCAAATATCTATAAATTAGGTTGATTTGTCATAAAAACATTTAAAATACCTAATAGGCGTGTATGTTTAAGTTACCACCAAAAAAATTACTTGAAGTTTTTTAGTTAAGTTTATACTGTATTTTTGTGCGGATATTATAGTGTGAAATGTTGTGTACACAATAGTACCTACACCTTGAACTATTATCTGTTGATCTGTTTGTTACCTTTATTCATTAAAAAGCTCTCACAAAGTCTGCTTTTAAATACTGTCTCCCCACTAAATTTCTCTCTCTAATAAGGTAATAATTGAACATTATATTTTCTATTTATAGCTGTGAACTATTATTATTTTGCCTAATATTGATTATTACTAAAATCGTTTCTTGAAACGAGATCTTTATTAAAGACTTTTAAACTGAAAAGCTTCTATACAATCTGTTTACTATGTAAACCGGTTATTCTGATTTTCATTATAAGTTATTCGTATTCAACAGACTGGATTCCGATAATTAAAAAAGAAACAGAATGAAAAGAATGATTGAAACTATTTCAAACTGTAGATACCTACTATCGAAACATAACACGTGCGATACCTTACAGCTTGTAATAGAATAATGGCTCCAACGTTCTTTCAATCTGAGGAGCTGATTGAATAATACTCTACTTTAGCAATGCACAATACTTTGCAGGATGCCGGCATAATTCCGTCTGTATGCAAACGTGAATAACACTCAATTTAACATTTGCAATATACATTCCTTGTGCGTTTAATTTGTTCATGAGTTTCTCGTACTGAAGG
Source organism: Chrysodeixis includens (assembly GCA_941860345.1). Classification (NCBI taxonomy): domain Eukaryota; kingdom Metazoa; phylum Arthropoda; class Insecta; order Lepidoptera; family Noctuidae; genus Chrysodeixis; species Chrysodeixis includens. Next base: position 20,800,674 of record OW796090.1, on the reverse strand, counting down.
TATATTTTTTAAGAGGAAGGTAATTTTTTCCAATTATTTCATACTCATGTAATTTGAATGCCATAAAAGCAATTGTAAATTTATCTAAACACGGATCGAGCAACTTTAATTTTAGTAACTGTATCCGTTTTTTTGCCGACTTGTGCATGCACCAACCAGGGCATGGTTTATTTCATTTAATTGAAATACATTTTTTAGTATTCAACTATTCATTTGAAATATGTTCAAGTTTAGAGTTGGTCACAATTGCTATTGTAACTATCAATGAAAATTACGTTGGCAAAGAATGCTTGCAAAAAATGGTCTCAGGCTTTGCTTTCTTTATGCTATGCTCACTCACCCTCCATCCATAGTGCAGCTGGCGTCCGCATACCGCAAGAACTTTACGAACAGGCCTTTCCAACCGCTTGTCGTGCTTTGCAAACTCCAATCAATCGGGCAAGCAAACGTTCTTATTTTAATATTAGTGATGTCCCATTCTGTAGTTATGTCCAAAAAGTGTTTCTCGGTGATGGGTTCTATTGGTGATGGTATATGTGTAGGATAACATAGTTTATTATATTTACATATGTTTATATCACAGGTCAATGTTTTCATGTTGTCAAACTAAGGTTGATGTGATCAGTATACAGAGCTCATGGTGCCACTATGATCACAATGATTTCGTAATGTTACACGAGACAGCGTTAATGAACAGAGCCCGGTCAACAAAAGTCTTAATTCAGAAATTACAACTTTAAGAATGCAGTAGTAAATTCTCAAAATGAAAATTCTACCTTACCATGTAAAGTATTCATTCGCTTTTTTATTTTACTTTGAGAACGTTTACGTATACGCATGGTGTTTAAATGACCAAGCTAGGATAACGAATGTTGTATTTGTCTGACATAAATAATTAAAATGGAGGTAATAACATTATATACTAATACATACTCATGAACACACCCACACATGTCAAACCTTTATTTTCAATCAGTACAAAGAAATATATGTAGGGTAAAATGCTATTTATCGTGTGTAATAATTATTATTTGTATTTAATCTTATGTAATTATTTTAACATTTTTAAATGCTGTAGAGTGACGTTACTTTTTATATTAAAGAAAACTAAACACAAGTTTGCTAGCAATCACTTGACTTGTTAGTACTCAGTTTCAGCATTTAGAAATGGACTTGTTTACAACAGTTAACAGTTGTTTTTGAGTAGTAGTATAGGTACTAATATATTATAATTGTTTATGTTTAGGGTCAATATTCTATCGTCAGATAGTATTTACGTGAGATGAGGGCAGATAGTAATTTTATATTATTTTTCCATACCATAAACTGTCAGCTTTTCAATGTTTTACCTTTTTAAATACTATCTGACGATTAATGGACCCTTAAGTATTTATTGATCTATGAGGAATGCCAATAAATTCCAGCCTTCAGTCATCAATTCAAATTCTCTGCTAACTGAAGACATAACTAAGGAGATGAAGACTGAGGACCAGATACTGGCTCAGTTGCGCGCGTCGCAGGGCATGGCGCCGCCCCCGCAGCCCTTCATGCCCGACCTGCCGGGGCCCTCGCAAACTTCACTGCCCGAGGACTGCTTCTCAACACAAGTCAACGCTACTCCCAACATGGAAGAACTGCACAAACTCATACAAAAAGAGATGTTGACAGGACCCGTGAGCGTGGCGGAAATAGAGGCCGAAATCCAGGTAATCATAATACATATTTCCTATGAAATGCATTCTCTTTTACATTTTAATAAAGTACTAATAATACTTTTATTTAATACAGTCTAAAGCGGAGAAAGCTGCGAAGCTAGAGCAGAGCTCCAGCGAATCCAGCGTGACGAAGGCGTCGTCGCAGCCTAAGGCAGAGGCGAAGCTGACCAAGCAGGCCAAGGAAACCGAGAAGTCAGCCAAAGCCAAGGACGCCACCAAGACTAAGACCAAGAAGTCTAAAGATGAAAAGAAAGAAGAATTCGCCGAGATAAAGATAAAAGAAGATGATGTATTTAAAGCGGAGGTAAGTTCACTGTTTCCAACTCGCTACGCGTTATCCAATAACTCTAAAAAAATACTTTTGATACATTTTCATGAAGAATCGGACAAATTAAGAAAATCATGTATTCGTTTTGTAAGCTTCATATTTTGCGGCATAATTATACTGAACTAGGGTGTACTATTATGCATGGATTTAAACAATCGCTAGGTTACAATTTTAACATTTATATTTTATTATACTTTTTTTTTGTAGTGGTAGTCAGCGACACTTTTGAGACGTTGAATATTTTAATGCATTTGCATTTATGCTTAAAACCAAATATTCTAGTTGCGGAGTTAATTAAGGATAAGCCCTTTTTAACAGTCTGTTTTTAAGTATCTCAACAAATGACCGGGTTCGATCCCGTTGTTTATATTATAACAAAACTGCATCCAGAACAACTAATCAAGTGTTGCAGTAAAATTACAATTTACTTATCTTCACAAATAACCACGCGGCTTGCAAGCGTATGGCGTAGCATATGACATAGCGTCGACTTATCTGATAGAAAAAAATATATTAAGGAATTACATGTTGACAAATTTTGAAATTTCTCATTTAAATTATCCAATTCCGAACATTACGTAAAGGTCTCAAGAGTATAAATGCAGGACTGAAATTTGTTTGTTTTTGCCAGAATTTTTAAGTAACAATAGCTTAAATTAAGTGCCAAAATAGTAAAAAGTTCAAATATGGTAAAAAAACTAATGTACGCTTTCCACACGCATACTTGAAAAAAGCGTTGTAAAACGTATATTTGTCGTTAGAAATGGTTTACGTATTTATTAGAATTTGGTTTGTTTTTGTTTTCAAGATAACGTGTCGATGTATTTTCTATTGATGGCTTCCCGTATTGTAGTTTTCTGCTACTTTAACGAGCACAATTACTCAATTGACCCAATGATCATGGCGAATGCTCTACAGTAAATGTATCTGCTTTACATATATACTTCGAGACTACAGATACACTTAAAAATTAATGATAGCACTCTCACTTGCTATGATTAATTTGTAAGTGTTTAATATGAAATATTTTAACAGAAAAGATCACAGGAACCATCCCCATCCAAGAACAAGAAAGAAGATAAATCAAACAAGAAGGACTTAGAAAAAGAAAAAAAGGTAAACTGGTTTTAGAATTAGTTATGTTCATTGCTTCTCCACTATAGTGAGACATCATAGCAAGAACACTATAGGTACTTGAGACATTATCAAATAAGCTTAAACAGTAAGAATCAGCTAGTTTTCATTTTGAAGCAACTTTTTCTTTAATCTTTTTCGTAAAGCTAGAGTATGATTAAAGTAAGGCTCGTTATTATACAGCTACATTTTATTTGAAGTAGTAGTCTTGGTTGTTATTGAATGCTGATTGATTGTTATGTAATTAGAATTGCAAAATGCTTAGCTTCATTTTATTACAGCTTATCATTGACTGATACTTCTTACAGAACGTGCCTTGTTATGATTATATTTTTTGTTCATTACTTTAAATTATTATGTGTATAGGAGTGGATCAAAGAAGGGTTTACGATCGTGAAGGGATCAGAGAAAAGCTCCAGCAAGGATAATAAGAAAAAAGCTGAGGAAGCTCGCGTCGCAGAGGAGGCAGAGCGTAAGAGGTCAGCGACAGTTACACTAAAATGGAACCTTCCAGATGCTAACACGCTTTATATATAGCCGAACATATCTTAGTCGTAGAACTAAAAACAATAGCATTAGTGTTAACATAAATCAAACTAATAAAATATGATCTGACTTCTAACACGACTAACGTTTCATATTGAGTACCTTAGCTTCGAGGCTTAGAGTTACCGAAAGCGAGCCGGGGCCCGATAAATGCACAGTTGAATGTGTGGCAGTGAATCCCTCGCACGCATCACCTAAACTATTATTTGTACGTTCGATGCTCAATCGAGTTGCGAACGGCAATTGTTTTTATATACCAGTGTTGTAGCCGTAAATTAGTGTTAGTGCGAATATAATAGTGTGAAATCAATTTTAATATACTAACATACGACCTTAAGGTACGTAATATACAGTTTTAATATTTTCTCTATTACTTAATTGTTATGCAATTCTTCTCAGACATAATTTAGGTTTTCACTGCTAGGTTTGTCAAGACATTTGTTTGATAGAGTTGATTGTGTGTATTCACAGGAAAGAAGAAGAAAAGATTACCGCTGACGAAGATAAGAAGAAAAAACAGGCTGAGACCGTAAAAAAACAACAGGTGTGTACATAACATTGCGCCCTTGTCATCTCATTTATGGACAGCTGGCTTCATCCCGAATGTTCTCTAATACGAACCTCTTGTGTTGGGCTTTATGTTTTATTAACATTTTCTGCGCAGTTGATTAATTTTATATGAATCATTGTCTGTATTTTGCTATTTAGCAACCTGCTCTAGTTGTGGTTTGTTCTCCAATTTAGTTTTCAGAAAACTACAATTATAGTGAGCGACATACCGCGGCTTTTTGAAGAGTAGAACTGCTAACACGTATTTACACTGGTAACTTGGTCTGGTTAACTGAGGTCACTCACCAGGGACTGGAAATGTTTATACTGGTTTTGCATTTTATCTGAGTTGAAATTTTAAAGACAGTTCTGCGTCTTATGAGAGCGTGCTCATTTAATATTGAATTGAACACTTGTGTATCTATAGTATGAAATATCAAATGTATAACTTGATATAGTTAAGTTATTTTGCCCTCTACTACCAACCTGACTAAGATATATACCCATTTAAAATGTGAAAACCTTTGTTTTGTATAACATTATATTGCCATTATATCACTGAACTTAATTCATGTATATTTGTAACCGTGCTTTGCAAACCTATAATCCTAGTTGTATTAAATTTGTTATAAATTTAATGCAAACAGCTTTTTTATTTTATTAGTATATAATATTAACCATTTATGTCACGTATTTAAGCCTTGATTATTAATAAATAAATGTAAGACTTAGCTGTATATACCTACATGTACATATATGCGTCATTTTAAAATAAAATATATTGACCTTAGTAATGAATTAAAAGTATTAATTTCATAATCTAATTACAGGAGCAACAGATCTTACAGCAGCAGCAGCAGCAGCGTCAGGTGTCTGAGTCTGTGGTGAAAAAGGCGCCGTGGTCAGCCGTGTCCAGCCAAGGCATGCAGGCGACCAGCCGCGACGGGCTCACGCTGGCCGAGATCCAGCGCCTCGAGCGCGAGAAGAAGCTCGAACAGATGAAGGAACAGCAGCAGATGATGCAGATCATCGCGCAGCAACAGGCCGCCGCACTGGCCAGGGAACAGGTATACAAACAACGGCTCACTCTAATCTTAAACACACTGCTACATACACTACTTATAGATCTCTTTTGTGTGTCTTGTATATTTATCACATGTTAGGTACAATCTCAAATTTGAAGATATCTGTGAAGATAACATAAAAAAATGTAAGCATTTTTCATTATCTTAAAAAGTAGTTAGCTATATTTGCTCATGATTTGATTTCTCCAAAATGTTGTTGTAAGTGTCCAAAGTATTGCTATTGCTCTGGTTCATGCTTGTTTTGTTTAAACAGGAAATGCAAGCAGGCCTGGGTTGGGCAAAGAAGAAGGGTAACAACCAAGCTCTTCCAACTTTGACTGAGATTCAGGTAATTAAGTCTGTGCAAAGGTTTGTTTTATTAAATTAATTACTCAAAAAAGTAAAATAGGGACAAATGTTTTAACTCGTATGTAAAAGTTCACTTTACATGGAGGCGACGAGACAGAAAAGCTGATGATGAAATAAGTAACGATGATTTAAGTTTTTTCACACTTTAATAAAACCGTGTTTTTTACATAGGCTGAGACCCGTAAGCAAGCTGTGGCGGCAGCCGTGGCGGCGGTAAAGATGATCGAAGAAGCCGAAATGGCGTCGGCGCAGGCGAACCACGCCCCCTGGGCCAACACCCATAACGGAGGTAGTTTGTATTTATTACAAAACCACAACAAATTAACCCACTTTTTTTCTAGAACACTCTTACATTTACTATGTAACAACTTAAAAAAAAATAATTGACTTTTGATTACATTAGCTGTACAAATTGGGAAAAGGTGGTTCTTTAAAAAACCCGCCTCCTTTCGCCCCGTTTGATGGTGCTAAATTTGTAATTTCAAGTCATGAAAGCGTAATTTTCTGTTCTACTATTCCGTGCTAATTATTTAACATCATTGTGTTTGTATAATCATATTTTTCCAACACCGCTAACCTGGAATCAGAGAAGTATTTTTTCATCTGGTAAATTGTTGTGTCTCGGCTATACTGAGCATATTTTAGACGACAAACGGGTCATATTCGCGATATAATTCGATATTTATTTTCTCCCGACGTTTCGGTCACGATCGTGACCATGACCAGGGTTGGTCGCGAATAAGACCCGCTTGTCGTCTAAAATATGTATACAGAGCAGTTTAACAGTGAGTGCGTTATTCTCAAGGTTTTTGGGATACACCCCCCAACCAGTCATCTAAGGACAACAAGCCACAGGACTTGCAAAAGTTAGAGGTTAAAAACAAGAAGAAGCCCAGCCTTGTCACCACAACCAAGAAGGAAAGCTCACCGGCCGTCGAGTTCGAAATCTGGTGCACTGGAGTGCTCGCTTCATGGAGCTCTAAAATCGATGGTATTATTACTTTACCTTATAGTATACTCAATTAATATAACTCGCTTGTCGGTTATAGTTTTTAAATCTTCGTTTACACAATAAAATCTCTTTAAAGGACAATGACGGGTTCTGACCTACAAATTCATGTTTGGTAAAATTATTGTTAATATTAAGTAATTTTTCGACATCAGTGATTACGGTATTGCATTTAATATAATCATAGCGATGACATTTATATGAACGTATTGCCTAGATTATTTACTTCTTTTTCAGTGCCTACTTTCGTTGGTTTCCTGAAGGATATTGAGTCACCATATGAAATAAAGGACTATGTCAAATGCTACCTGGGTGAATCGAAGGAATCTAACGATTTCGCTCGCCAGTTTCTAGAGAGAAGGTACTGTTACCATTGTGCTACTATATGCTACTATTTTTTATGCAATCAAATCAAAATATTTAATAGGCAGTCGCCACGCGTATATGTCATACTAATATTGATTTTCTTTTATTTCAATTTAGATCTAAGCTACTCCGCGTGGGGATGGTGACTCCCTCAGACGACTTGTGCTCTCCTGCCATCGCGGTGAACCCACGCACGACCTCCGGCTCCGACTACCAGGAGGTCAAAGGAAAAGGGAAAAAAACCAAGAAGAATAAGATGCTAAAGGTCGACGCGCGCATTCTGGGATTCTCAGTGACTGCCGCCGAAGACCGCATCAACGTGGGCGACATCGATACCGTGTGAGCTGTCGTCCCCGCCCCTCTCGTGTTCACTATAACTCGCCTTGTGATAACCCATCGGAGATATAAACACTTGTGTCGACACTTACTCTAGCAACAAAGTTCGTTGGCTCGGCTGGCGGTCCGGCGCCGCTCGATGGTATCCATCGGGCGCCTGCCTGCGGGTCCGTCATCCAGTCGCACAGTAAATCCTGAACCCCGAATCAGTAATACTTAGTCCTATTCCTATTTTAAAACAGTTGACTCTAAATATACTCTATATAGCGTTAAGAAAATCTACAGTATTATTGGATCGAGGTGCGTTACTGGCTCGTCAATTTCACCTTAATATTTTTCCACACTATAATTATTTGAACTATGTTACCGAATTCTCTAATGATAGTTATCAAGTGTATTTGCCAGTGTAATAGTCTGAATCAGCTAGTGCTATGTTAAGCGTGCTGTATGCGCATTAACTTGTGAACGGTCTCTGTAGCTAGTGCATAATAAACCACCAAAATATTGTGCCTTCGGTGTGTTCTGGACTTTGGATGAGTGTAAGAGTGTCTCCTTTTAAGCGTTTATTAAGAAAGCAGTTTTCTAGTCAATTCTCTCAATAACAATTGAGGACCTAGCAGCAAATCAGGAGCTTATTCAAATAAATCCGGTACTCATTTCAACGTAGACTTGTTTATAATAATGTGCTTGCTCGTTCGCAAATTGGCGGTTTCAGATCTTGAATTATAGGTTTTCTCTCGATGGATTCCAAATATTAGAATAACTAAAGTACAATTTTGTCAAGAATATAAGTCTGGGTTAAAATAGACTTCGAAATTCACTGCATTTTTAATACTTTATATCTTAAAACTATAAAAATTAATTTAAGCTGTTTTTATTTTATGATATCATACTTTTACACATAAGATTAAATAAGTATACCAACACTATTAAGACTTGGACTTGTCCTTCAAATTATGCGAGGTCCTCAATGATTGTGTTGCACCTAACATGAAATTCAATGTACTGCACCTGCATGTATCTATTGGCTACTCCTGTGGTATTTAAATTAAATGATATCCGTCTTTAGACTCGCGATCGGAAAGGGAGGGATGTGGTGGGGTTGATTTTGATACCACAGGGATACCCTATTGATGTAGTACAATTACGATAACTATAAAACTAAACTGATTTTACAGCAAAAATATCACTAAAACAATGTTATCCAAATGAAATATATTGTTATAACATGACGTGGCATTTCTAATCAACAGCTTTTATTTTTTATAATAATTAATGGAGTTAATTTATTTATTGAACGAAAAACTGCTTACATAATGTTACTATTCTGCGTAGCTTTAGCGTGAGGGCGATTTTTTTATTTTCTAGCTACAAATATTATGATTTGTCTACATACTGTCATGTAATAAAGTCCATATCAAATGTTATGCATTTTATTGCATACACATTTTGGCATATTTCATTTTATTTATAACATGATTTGTATGCCTCTTATGGGGTAAAATAATACTTTACTAAATTTAACTTTTTAATCTGGGTTTTTGTGGCTTTGAATATAACATATTTTAGCAAAATATTTTAGATTTTTTATGACAGTTTTATTTCGGAAACTAACGTCAAGTAATCGCTGTATTTATAACATTTGACAATGGAAGCCCATTTATTAGAAGACAATAATGTAAATGATTTATTTTCAATCGATCGCATCACAAATATTTCATAGTGAGATAGTGTACAAAACGAATGCTTGGTCGATTGACTTTGATTATTTAATAGCAATTGCCTTCTATTAAATTTTGGTTGACTATAAAAACATTTGTCGGAAGACATACATGAAATAATTTTTGATGAAATATTTTAAAGTGTACAGCAACGACGACAGAAGGTATTTACTCGATGGGATTGTATAATGTTATGTAAAGATTCGCACCTACTAATAGCATACGGACTACTTCTTAAATATAAAATAAAATACCTATTTAATTTGTCTAGTTTGTTTGACAGATATTTTGTATTTAGTTTAACGTTCGAACTAGGTATATTATAAGGGTTTTAATAGTGTTTTATGTATATATAACATTTTAAAATATTATATAAATGTTTTGTATATACTTTGTTTCTTATCAAGCATATTTTGTAGTCAGTATATGAAGTTATTTTTTTTTATTTTTTATTGACTATCTAATATTAGCGGCTTCTGAAGGGACTGTTCTGTTTTGGCTCCGTCATGACTCGACTGTCACTCCCGTAGGCTATTTGGTGACGTGGCGGCACTGGCAGCGCGCATGTTGTCTTCAAGTTAGAGTAAAATGACGACGTGTTTTTATTGTTAGGCTTAATTATAACATTTACAGTGTTGTGCGATTCAAGCATTATAGTGTTTAATATCACTTTAGAAGTATATATTGAAATGACGCCGACGGGGCTATGTTATTGATTTCTTGTTAAGACCAGTTCAATCGTTGCCGTCATAGTAGAAACGAGATACATTTATACGCGTTTTGATTCTCAAGATTTTATCCGTCGTTATTAAATTGGTAGTTTCCAAGATATGAACTTCTGTGTTTGCATAGCGTATTGATGTTAATAGTTGTTGTGGAATAATATCGCAATATTTCAACACCTCGTCTTAAGAGTAGATTGGGCGCCTGACTAAATTTCATGTACCTATAATGCTTTTAACTATGTTCTTTAATATTCCTCATATTCTGTACGTAATGTAGCACATAATCGATGAAGAGATATTATTTACTTTTCGTAAAGAGCAATAATTCCGCAATTAAATGTAATAAAAATAATTGTGTAGTGTGGAGATTCCTTGTATACATGTTCTATATTTTTCCCAGTTTACATGATAGTGTCTAAATATTTGTAAATAACACTTATTGGTCTACTCGTAGGTGTATAATATAATCAAACAAATATCCGCATTAAATGCAGTTGGCTGATTAAGATCGAGTATTATGTACGATTAATTTAAAAAAAAAATGTAAGGCCTTCAACTTTTCGAAACTTTGTTTGCCATTGCCAACCGTGTTCAAGCTCCGACATTGTTGTATTTTTAGCTCATAAACGTTGTCGCGATAAGATAAAGGGGGCTTTGTAGATAGTTGTCAGCAGTAAACTAGAAATTATTTTCGAAGTTGATCCGGTTGTCAACCATCTTATTTGTAATTGTACTTCTTTCTTTCTTCTGAGACCTCTTTCCTTATAGTCACAAAGTGGCACCGGTTTTCTAAGGCACGTCAAAGACAAATGTGCCTTATAACTGGTAGGGTCTATGCGTCAATTTAAAAAAGAAACTCGCACGTTACCTCACTTTAAGCCCCCTGTACAAAAGCGGTTCTGGGCTCGATCACCAGAATATCGCTTATTTATAAAACTTTAATTCCATGTAACGTGGAACGGATAATGCTAATAAAATGATTTGTTTTAGAATCGTTACTAGTTTATTAAAAACACCTTGTCTTCTACTCTTCATAAGTTGTCACTTCGGAACTGAATTAAATTCATGAGTAAATTAGAGTTAAAATTTTTATGAATATTGTCGATGTATTTGAAAGTGTTATCGTACTCACATTGAGGCATGCAGTGTTGGTGTTGTCTTTTACCCCCTTTGCGGAGAGAACTAACATTAGGCTATACTCAAGTAAACATTTTATAGTACGGCGGCCGGTACGCATAGAGTGGCAGGCACTGCTAGTAGCACGCTCTATTCAAGGACTGCTAATTCTGAACATTATGCTTGGAATTTTCGTAACATTTGATGTAGACTTTTCGGCACTCGACAATAGTTACCAATGATTACTAAATAAGATTGAAACACACTCATCATCAGCGAAGTAAAGAAATCCAGTTGGTACTAGTACTACATCTGACATCAGAGAGTAGGCTCATACCGAACAGTCCTTTCTTCCTTAGAGCTACTGCGGTGGACTGGACCAGTGCAGGCCGCCTACGTTAAAGTCAAATTGTTCCATGCAGCCTTTGCCTAGCACATCTTGTAGGAATGATAAATGAAGCAATAAGTGTACTGATGTTTGTAATCTTAAATGTTAAATGTTTCGATTATTATATGGAAAAGTATGTTTTATTATATTGAAGACGTGTAAATATTAAAATAGAAGAATAAAATAATATTGATCACTGATATTGAAAGTTTTTTTGACTCTCCTTGATATTATTTTTTACCCTTGGGCCTCAGTAATGTTGCCGTTTAATTACCTTGTGCATTAGGGTACGCACGGAAAACTACTCATACTAGATCATACTAAAATCAAACAATTGTGAGTAACGTCAAACAACTATTATTGAACGTAATATTATTTTTATAGTTTAGATAACATTTCCGTTCACACACACACATTACACATTGTGCAGTATTAAATAAAAGTGCAATGAGAATATACAAAAATAAAACTGTGTTAAGTCACGAATAGTAAATTAGAGCACGTTCAAACTGGAACGATTTTGAGGAACCTCGCCGCCCTCCCACTTCCTGTGCTTTCGCTACGACACAAGTAATGCCGCAATAAACTTCTTAGCTGCACGCTGTCTTCTAATAGTTTGTAACCTTCATTGCCTCTAATCTAAAAACTCAAACGCCTGAAACAATTTTTGATAGAAATTTGGTGTGAAGGTGCAGACTGACGCTCTGGGCCCTCGAGGATTGTAGCTAGGTGATTTTACCTTGACTCACTGAATTAAATCACTGATTTATTTTATTCACTGTGGCTAACAGCTAAAATGTCAAATCTCAAAAAAAAAAATGCATTTTACGTCACCGCTGCACCGGTGAAATTAAGTAGTACTTGTAGTTTGTACTTCATTGTATAAGATAAACCGCGGGAAAAACTGCGAGGTACAGGATAAGTTTAGTGACTACTTATCTGTAGTACTTATCTGTGTAGTGCAGTTTTTACCGATTAATCTCTTAATTTTTAATGCCATCGAAATGGCTTTTAAAAATTGAGATATTATCTAAGAAGGAAGATATTACGATAGGTTCTTTCCTTATTATTTTGAAATAGATCCATTGCCATGAATCCATCTTAAACTACGTTCATCCCATCCCATGTATGGTAATACATGGGATTACCTCTTTTTCTAGGTTGCCTCAAAAATCTTGAAATCTGAAATAAAGGGTATAAAATTTATTTCATCAAAGTACATCAGCAGGGTAAACCGCCAAATTATTAATAAGCTTTTTATGGAACCGCTGTCTTTCTTTGGAACGTCGTCACTGCGGCTGGTTTAAAGTGGCCTTCAGAGGAACATGGCCTTCAATGAACCAACCTTATAGTGCATCCATACGACACAATCTTTGCGCTAACATATCTGGTGACACCTCAGTGGCGTAGAGTGCATTGGCGTGGCCCCGTATAAAAAAAAATGTTTGGGGTGTTGAGGGTAAACATTTTTCACAAAAGAAAAAAAATATTGTGAAAAGAAATATTTATTTTATCATAACATAATTTAACCATTTTACAAATAAAAATCAAATTTAAATATTCATTCTCCTTGTCTTCTTTCGGCAAACTGATTTATTAAATCATTTATGGCTGATGATGATTTTTGGGGGCCTTTGAAGGCCCGGGGCCCGTATAATTGATACGGCAGATACGGCGGTAGGTACGCCACTGTGACAACTACTAAATCTTTCGCTCATTTTCGGCGATTCAGGTGATTTACATTTAGGTACCGATGAGAGTACCTACTCTTGAATAATACGAGCAAAAACATTGCTTTATAGCTAGGACTGTACAAAAAGGTATTTTTTTCATTTTACTCATTTTCATTGCATTTCCTTTTAATAGGTAGTTCACTATCTACATATGATAAGTTGTTGCTCCTGAAACTTTTGACGACTGTAATGATTATTCATCTATGTACGTAGTAGTTCTATACTTGACGAGGTGTCAAGTATAGAACTACTACGATCTGAATGCTCCTACCGTCCAAAAAACTAGCAGTCCACTTGCAGAGTCCTTCGGTGATTCCATATGATGGTAGCTTTGATACAAGGGCTTCGCAACAGACCCTATCAAACGGCTTGGTGATTAGTAACCATCGACTACTCCAGTTATTAATAATAACCCTCTCCATTACTTTGCATATCATGCATAGATAACGCAAAGTAATGGCCTGCTAGTTGTATAGGTTTTAGCAACCTTCCACGAAGTTGGGGCCCTAGCCCTAGCTATTTTATTTAGCTCAACTAAAATAAGTGTAGGAGATTGAGCTCACGTGTGACCGCACATTACGTGATGCGGATTTCAGTCATTGGGCTCTCATACCGTGGGATGGTGGGAGGTGTGGCTCCCTTGACAACTATAGTCGAGTTTGGGGCAAAGAGATCGGTCAGGATACCAACCTTTTTTATGGCGTTATGGGCTAGACTGTCATCGAGATTATGCAGTGGTGGGAGATTGAACAAACAGAAGTTGTCTTGCGTAGCTTTAGCGTGCGACTTAAATGCTCGACTCTAGAAGTATATCTTCGTAGACGCTCGCCAATTGTTCAACGTGTTCCACCTTGGGTATGGCATTGTCCTTTTTGCTGAATATGGAAGCAGCATTGAACTTCCTCGTTTTCACCTTCACATTCGTCCGAAACTTCCTAATATTACTTCTAGTATATTTTTACTGTAGTTCCTACAGATCTGGTATTAAAACTAAACTTGGGAGAAACCATGATGCATAGGTATGACATAACTGGTAAAGTAATTTTGCCTAATTTATATCTGTAGCGCTTTCGCGGCTAAAATGCCGAATAGGTTTTGGGGAAATGTGGTACCTATTGAGTAAGCTTGAACCTCAATAAAGGACATAGTCACTTTATTTAACTACGATAACTAATATTCAAGACGAATTTGCGGGCAACAGTTAGTATAGTAATATTATTTAATATGATCACAATATAAAAAATATACGCTCGCTGTGTATATATTAGGTCCATTATGCAGACTATGAACCCAGTAACAAGTAGTGTCTGAATTAATAAGTACGTGAAGAAGTGCCAATTCAAATATTCCACCGATTCTAGTTGTCTACTCTCACTCCACCATTCAACCCTAACTCGTCATAATCGTCATTATGTATGTACACCTACGAGAACTGCAGGACGTAAGGGTGGGAACAACGCCATCTATCAACAACCCCGTATACTTATTGCGCAGCAAAACAAAAGGAAGTGTTGCCATTCCATCTTTTAAATATAATTGTATTTTAACCAGCGAGTAGATGTAGAATATATTTTGGGGCATATTGTAGAATGATCACCATAATATAATATGGTGATCATTCAATTCATGACTCAAACCATGGATAAATATTTTTTGTCCGTGGTTTGAGCCATAGAGCATCAAGCGTAGACAAAAAGGATTCTCGATTCTCTATCTATGGCTACAAGGACTTTTCCACGTGCACGTGGCTGTCATTTTTGACAGAGGGTTGAGTTGAGTCCTTCGCCCCCATGTTAACGTCACCCTCGTGCCTCACCACCCCTGTACCTCTACATATTCAATATATATAGCTAACTCACACGCGTTGTGTGAGATGAATTGATACGGTATGTAACGTGTGTGACAAAGATAGGAATAGACAGGTAGAAAGATAGGTATAGCTAGCTAGCTAACTAAAAAATAGGGGAGCTTTATTAAAACGATTGAAAAGTAATGATGTACTGTACCTTCAAGCGCCCTTAATGTTTTATGTGTATTGCTAATACGTATCAGGCTTACGGAATTGCAATGGGCAGTAACTATATTATTGCATTGCTAGTTATAATGAAGTAATATACGGGAATCTAAGCTAAATGAACGATTTGAATCAAATCCGTATTTTTAAGTATAAAAGATTAAGCGGGTTTCTAATTAAATAAATAACAAAGAAAAGTTAGATAATTTATCCACGTTTAATCATAATTGCATAAATACCTAACCTAAAAGACCTGAGTTTCAGTTAAAAAACTACTGGCATATTGAAAATGATTATCAGTCGAAGTAAATCGATACACTACTATTTTATGAAACAAATCTTACTGTTAAAGACAGCGAATGACATGAGTATATGACGCGACAAAAATGAAACCTGTCGACTCCTAGGCTATTGTAAAATTATTATTCGGCCACCTTCTTTTGCTTTTTGCCCCTCTTTATTTTCTTTTTCATTTCTTTGCCACTTGACGAATAGGCTTTTGCTGTTGTTTCAGTCTCGGTAGACGGGCCGGAGCCGTCCTCCGCCACAGTGGCAGCAGCTTTCCTGGCCCTCTTCTTTTTTTTATCTGGCTTCCGTTCTTCTGAGTGGTCCGGATCATCAGCATTAGCCGTACTAGCTGTCCTTTTCCTGCCTCCTTCATCTTCGGCATCATTATTTGCACCCACCGTCTTATAATCCACATAGCTGTCAAACCATTCTGATGGTGTATACTCATTTGGTTTACCGAATTTATCCAGCATGCCTTGTGAAATTAATGTTTTCTTTAACAAAGCTTTCGGTCCCAAGCCCCATCTCCTAGGATAGGTGTCCCTCTTCATGATAACCCGCTTTGGTTTAGCGACAACACCGTAGCTACAAGACGCTATGCCAGATGTGGTCATAAATGCTATAGCTAATGCGACTGCTTCTCCTTTTGTGGTTACGATGACAATTTCTTGACCAACTTCTATACCATCCTCGTATCGTAAGATACAGGGTAGTCGGATCTCAGCTCCATAGCAGACTGCGTTAACAGCGCTGTCTTTGATAAATATTCTCTTGTGACCTACCAATAAAGCTTCCAAAGGTCTGATAACGCGGCGGAGGTAAGACTCATCATAGTTATTCTCATAGGTCCATTGTGCGTCTAAGATATCATGCATTGTGACCATACCATTATTCTCTCCTTGGGTGCCCGAGCGGACTCGCCGGACCTCGACCATACGGCCTCCCACACCCATTATGAGGCCTAGATGCGTACACATGGTACTAATGTAGGAACCAGCCTCACAGCTCACCCAGAACACGCCCATGTTATTCGTTTGATCAAATTCCAGCAGTTTATTTTCGTACACCCGCCGCACACGTAATTGACCCTTCGCGGTGGAAATAAGTGGGCGATGGAATAAAGGACCAACCAACTTCTCCAAGCCTTCAGTTATCTCTCTGACATCCTCAATAGCTGAATTTAAAGTGAAAACTGCAACGTACTCCTTGTCAGCTCTTTGCTGAGCTTTCACTAGCTTTGTAGCTCGGTCGATGCAAACGATCAGACAACCTGTCACCTTAGGATCCAAACCGCCCGAATGGCCGATCTTGTCAACTTTTAATATACGTTTTATCCATGAAGCTACGTCCTGTGAAGACGCAGCGCTCGGTTTATCGACGATGACGAAGCCAGTTTGCACGTACTCGTCGATTGGACGCTTCAAAGGCTCGTCGCCAAAAGGCAGGGGTGTATAGTGGTTAGAATACAAGTTCAGGCGGTTAAAATTTTTCAATAACAATGGCCAATTCACTGAATTCTCAGTGTTGCTTTGCGAAGGTCCCGCTTGTGGGTCTCCGAGTTCCTGAGGTTGACCTAGCGACTCCCCTCCCTCTGCTCCCTGTCCTTCCTCGTCTCCCTGTCCTCCCTTTTCTCCCTCTCCTCTCTCTGCTCCCTGTCCTCCCTCTCCTTCCTCTGCTCCCTCCCCTCCCTCTGCTCCCTGTCTTTCCTCTTCTCCCTGTCCTCCCTTTTCTCCCTCTTCTCCCTGTCCTCCCTTTTCTCCCTCTTCTCCCTGTCCTCCCTTTTCTCCCTCTGCTCCCTCCCCTCCCTCTGCTCCCTGTCTTCCCTCTTCTCCCTGTCCTTCCTCTTCTCCCTGTCCTCCCTTTTCTCCCTCACCTCCCTCTGCTCCCTGTCCTTCCTCTCCTCCCTGTTCTCCCTTTTCTCCCTCACCTCCCTCTGCTCCCTGTCCTTCCTCTCCTCCCTGTCCTCCCTCTGCTCCCTGTCCTTCCTCTCCTCCCTGTCCTCCCTCTGCTCCCTGTCCTTCCTCTCCTCCCTGTCCTCCCTGTCCTCCTTCTACTCCCTCTGCTCTTTCTCGACCCTCGATTTCCTCATTTTTTTTCTTTTTCTCCTCTGGTAACACCGTTTCGCCGGGTTGTACATCCGTCATTTTGTTATATTTGGCCCGTTTCTTTACACACTGTATTTACACACTTAACACACTAAACGGTTACAATGTTCAGTTAAATTGATATTTAAGTCAATCCTCTAAGCCAACTGTAACACTATACTACTGTTGTAAATGAAATTAACTGAAAACACAACGCGCCGGCACGTGCAAAGCTTTAAGCTCGCTAAAAGTTGATTGTCATCGTCGCAATGAATGTATCGCGCAGCTCGCCAGATGTCGCTCAATCAAACAAAATCGTACTAAATTAGGAGCTACCAACACATAAACATAACCTCTCTCCGATACACGTGCGTGGTAGCTTTATCAAAACATGCATGGAACAGGAATGTTGCTAAAGGGGATGTAAATAATCATTTCCATTTATTCAAAAAGTGTGTATATAATAGTTTTATGATTACTTTGGGCTATTTGTAGCTGTTGTTTCAGAAATCAGGGATAGATGACCCTTGTAGAATCGCATCACATTTTTGTTTAAAATTCTCAACAGGGGATGTATGACGGACCCTTGTGACGCTTTTAGAAGGATCCGGTTTCTGACCTTGAAATTTTCCCCTGATTTAAAATGGTTCAAATAATAATAAGTATTGTACTGGGCTGGGCAAGATTAAGATTGATTAATGTTTTTATTGTACTTTATTAGGTAAACAAATAACTGAACAATAAGTATTACATCAAAATATACAGAAAAGAGTTAAAGAACAATACATTATACTTTCGCAAATTACAATTAGAATTAAAAATTAAGCACAAAATGTACACGAATAATACTTTTTCGTTATTTATTTTCAGTTTCTTTTCCATAGGTATGATACGCACATAAGAGAGTTATTAAAGAGGAAACACATTATACAGTAATAAATAAACGTTTTATTATTTTGTGATATTTTCTTAGTGAAGAGCTGCACTGTCTGAATTTAGACACTAATAGGTCCATTTTGCTGACAATTAACTCGTAACCAAGTAACCAAAGAGTTTTAGGAATTACAA
This sequence comes from Chrysodeixis includens, assembly GCA_941860345.1. Classification (NCBI taxonomy): domain Eukaryota; kingdom Metazoa; phylum Arthropoda; class Insecta; order Lepidoptera; family Noctuidae; genus Chrysodeixis; species Chrysodeixis includens. The sequence continues at coordinate 20,782,121 of OW796090.1, read as the reverse complement.
AGCACGTGAACGCACTTTGTCATAAATTGTGTTTCACATCTAGAATGTACCTGTAACCTGTTAAATAATGAACGATCCTACATACACCCTAAGACATGTCATGTAACACAACCATAGCGTTATTAAGAAGTGTGGGAACAGCGCCATCTGTCGACATCGCTTGTGTAGTAATTTCCTCCAGATACAAAACGAAGTGTTGCCATTTCTATTTGTCAAAATCTTCGATTAAGAGTCATAACTAGTAAAAGTAACCTAATGTTTGAATGAAACCTTTTATTAATAATTGAGGAACGGAAAACAGGCTATTTTTTTAAAATTTCTGTGAAGTTATTCAGAGGCTTAAATTTTAAGTCGATTCCAGTGAGCTTATATTTTTAAAATATGACGTGTAAAAGTGATTACATTTATCCTATTTGCAGAATAAACAATTTCATTTTATATGGCTATTCATTAGACAAATTTTATTATTCTCCTATTTTTTTTGGTGTCAAGAATAGTTAGTCGTGTTAGTCATCTTCGTACGAGTTGTGTGCAAGCGAGATGACCTGATATATTAGCCGCTAAAAGCGAAGGGTCATTTGGCAGGTGAATGACATTACCGTGAGGGCGCTGGTGTGCAATTCCGTTTACAAAGATTCCTATACACCAAGTAACGTCTGTCATCGCAGTCACAGAACAATATGATATTTCGTTTAACACAGCTAGCTACTTTTTCATTGTTGGGAAATGATTTTTCCAAACGTTGAAAAATAATGCCGAAGATTTTTACGCTGTACGTCTAGTTTTATCTTATTGTATTTCATCGATAATTTTTTAAACTTCAGTTTTGCTACAATTAAATATTTTTAAAACATTGTGACGTGTTTAATTGTGTGTAATTTAAAAGGATTTTGAAAGGAAAATGTCAGAACCTCTTTCCTTTCATTCGTACGTATCTTATTGTACTAAATACATATTATTTTATAAATATTTCATGAGTTTCACACAAAATAAGTTTGTATTATGAGTACTTAACAACTGAAAAATATACTTATATGCTTCTAAATACATACAAATTATAAATAAATTATACCCAGATACAGAAAATAAGATCGTGCTCATCGCAAAAATAGTTGTCCTGGGTGGGGCTCGAACCCAAGACACGTGGTATAGCAGTCAGGGTTACTAACAACTAGACCAACAGTCCAGTCAAGTTAAGCGTGCAGCATTCAGTTTCAATTAATTACGTTCACAAATTATGTATAATGAAGTTTAGATGATTATTTATAGTTAAAAATCCACGCAAGTGACGATACTAAATTTTAACTTAATTTCTTTGGTGTTGCCAACTTTTCTAAGAAAATCTTTTAAGATAATATAATATATTATTGCAGAATCTCATAAAAAAAACACCTAAAATATTGAATAGCTTGCTTTAGTTTTCCTGAAAATTGAAGTTTTCGCCGAAAGATGGCGTTAGATAAATTAAACGTTTTAAAACAAAAATAAACGCACTCCACTAGCCTCTAATGCTACCTATTCTGGTAAAAAAGCCATGAGATATTAAGTCTCAATTAAGGATAAATAAATAAAAATAAGAGTGTGGTTTTCCTATTATCACGTTCTTGTTATTTGAAAGAAAGAACAAACCACATTGATAATGGTCATACATACAAAATTAATCCAGATTAATCCAGTATTGGCTACGATACTTCTCCGGGCGGTTAAAAGAGAAAAATGTTATGCTATGTAGGGTAAATACAAAATAAAACAAAACTAAAATAAAACCTACGAATAAAATGAAAAAGAAAAGTAATTAAAAAATAAATGTACCTAAATAAAATGCTTTACAAATAAAATAACCCTTAGCTTCAAAAATAAAAAGTGCATAGCAATAGAAAATAAACTAAATAACCAATGCTCGAAAAAAGATAATTTTAACCTTTTATAAGGTAAACAAAGAATTACAAAGTAGTTAAATAACACAATAAAATAAGTATTTAAATAGTTTCCACAACGCTACGAAATCAAGAGCCAAAATTTAAAACTCAGTAAAAAAAATACAGCGTTGTTTTTCACGCTTTTTTCAACCCAACTTTTCGGTATATTCATAAGGCCGTCAACGGCTTCAGTTTACCTATGATACCGTTCATCAATACCAAACCAACATTTGTCGAAGTTCGTCCCAATAGCTGTCAATTGCATCGTCTTGTAAGACGAGTAGTTAAGTCTAGCCTTAAAATAATAAGACCAGTTTATTTATGCTTATTTCTTGACTGCATTTGAAACGTCTTTATTTTTTTTCTGGGCACCCTTCTTACATGATTTTCCTTCTCTTTTATAAAGCAACTCGTGAGGGATGGGCGTTTGACCAGCCGCGTCGCAGTAAGGGCCAGCCCTCATTGAAAATCGATTGTTATATAGATAATGATTCTCGCTGGGCATGTATCGAATGAAATTTTTGTCGATATGTAAATCCCTGTTATAAATTAAACACATTATTAAATTGTTAAAGAAATAAACTGAATTATTATAACTAGATGAGTATTTTTAATATAAAAGACGATGAAGTAAAGTCAATGAGAATTCGATGTGGAATGTTTTTTTCAAGGTTAGTTAGACCAAACCTGATACCTGATAACCAACGGGTTGTTTTAACTTTGAAACCAGGTACATCAACCACACGATATAAAAAAGACTACCTGATACTAGGGAATTTAAACGGCGCGAAAACTCTTCCTTCAATGTTATCCAAGAAAGTTTTCCAATGACAGTTTAGTTTTTCGTTTCGCTTTAGGGGGCTGTATTCGATGAAAGCTTTTTCGTATATTCCCTTCTCAAATGTCGGTAGCACTCGGAAATCGTAACCAATTTCTCTTATTGTGTCTGGTGGGATTACAATTATATTTGTTAATTATGGCAATGGTCTCGTGTAAACACCGGCGTCATAACGCGTACTATACAGGTACATACGTACACACACATGTATTTTGTTTTGTGGTCTCTCTGACACGCCGAAATTAGTACATGTGTATAACCTGCCTCGTGACCCGTCGTTTGACGTGTAGCTGTTGGCAATCGTCGGCGATTACACGAGATCACTGACGTACTCGAGCACTCACGAGCATTAACGAAAATGCCTGAATTATTATTCTCACTACAGTATTTGTGATATAGCATGATATGTATCGCCACAATGACCAACGCCCTGACACGCACGAGGAACTCGAAGCGTGGGTGCTGGCCAGAGTCCACGAAGGGACGGCTGGCCGGAGAGCGTCCGGCTCCAGAAGATCGGGAGGCCGTCCTGCACGAGGCACACGACGCCGTCATCCGCCACTAGACGGAGGACCCGCCCGCTGCCCAATTTGGATACCGGACGCTGGTTGTCACCGGGCCGGTATTCAAAGACTGACTCGGGTGTCCCACGACTTCCTTCCTCAGAGCGTGCGCGAGAGGAGGACCTTTTCGCACCGGCGCTCCGGCGACGACGGAAGCTAATGAACGATCCCCTCTCTTGAAGCTCCTTCCTTCCTTCACCTAACCTAAGGAGGGTCACGAACGGCCTACCAAGTTAGCGGGACTCGCCGGAGAAAGTCTGGAGGTAAAGGCTCAGCTAGTTTCCCCGGCCTGCTCTATTAAGGCGATGTGGGAGGATTTCAGAGGGTATTCCGGGAGCCTCCTAACTCCCGGGGAGCCCCACATACCCTTACGAGTTGAAGGGGATGCGTAATGCATTTTCCTCCAGCGAAACAAAAAGAAACCTCGCTCAGTCGGCTGCAGTTTGCTTACAGGTCATTCAAGTCAGACTTATTATTATAACCAGTTGCCGACTGTAAGCAGACTCATTGCAAGCCCCAGTGTGAAAGTGAGACTATTCGGTATTTTATGCGCCTAGCGTGATCCCCGCAAAAAAGTGAATATGTACGGAAACACAATTCCTACGTGGGCATTGCTCACGGTCGGAAGCCTGCCTTTGCGTTTAGTTTAAACGCGGTCTTTTAAAATACAAAAAATATGCAGATATAATTCTTACTTTGGTCCAAGTTGAGGTCAATCCTCGGCCTATGTTTAGCAGCACAATCACGCTTAATTTGTTTCGTAGTATAGGAATCCATTCTAAATAGAATAAAATAAATTTGTATAAAATAAAATTAGCGTCCACCAGAGGTCGCAGCGAATGACTCAGAAAGAGACATATTTAGTTTTTTTTATTATTAGCTTGAAACACAGACACAGTATATAAAGAATGAATATCTATAGGTAGAAAGGTTAAACGAAAAAGTACCTATTTTTACAGGTATTATTATTATTATTTTTTTTTTCTTTATTTTAAGGGCTTTATCGCTTGGCGATAACGTCGCCCTGTAACATCAACTTAAAAAACTTACTTACTACAACCATAAGATAGGTACCTATACCATAAGGTACGTATAGGTACCTATACCATAAGGTACCGCATAAGGTACCTAACCATAAGGTAGGTAGAACCATAACCTACTTCCAACTTACTTAACTATTTAATATTATACTTAATACTTAATATATAATACTTAACTATTAACCCATATTGAATGATTTTAGTCTAGTTTATTTAATGGGTCCCGACTGTTACACTCAATTATGTTTCGCATAAGATTATTATTTTTTGTGTATTGATTATGAAATTATTTAATTTTGTGGTAATAGCATTGCTATCTACACTTTTAGACTAAGCTTGTTTTTTACTTTTCAGTTTTTATTTAAAGTGTTTTTTATGCAGTCGGGTTTTTTAATTTTTTAATTTATTTATTTTTATTTAACACTTTTTAGTTAGTTATAATACGGCTATGTGTTTCTCAAGATTTCACCCGCGACACGAGAGAACTACTTCCAATACCAAGATAATAAAAAAGTAACACACGTCGATCCAGTTATTTTAGATTGATTGCGTAACACAAAGAGAGTAAAGGAATTAGAAAAATAAATTCATTGTAAATAATTTAGTTTAGACGTACTTTTATTATCACTTTTCACTTTTAAGTTCAGAAACCGCTAGTCAACCGCGTCGCATAATATACGAGTATTTAGTTTGGATAATAAAGAAACAATTGCACATAGTATTTTTTTTCTATATGTCAGTGATATACCATTTTGGAATCCTCATGATGAGCTCTTTAATTTGATACCCATATTGTAGCAAATATATATATATATATATATTTTACTTCTATCTACGGCGCCTCACGGCCGCCATGTTGGTTTTTGTTTGACGTCACATATCTAAGAACACTTGGGTAATTAAGACGAATCCAACGATGCCCTGATTGTCGAAATCCATCAAGCCGTTTCGAAGATATGAGGTAATAAAGAATATTATGCTCATACATACATACATACATACATACATACATACATACAAGATACGCGCGAAAAACATAACCCTTCCTTGGCAGTCGGGTAAAAATATGGTATTATTTTCAATCGAAGTTAATTCCAAAATTCATTGAGGTTCTATCTGATACTCTAACCATAGATAAAGGGTTTATGTACCAGGTCTGTGGTTATCATTATTTTTTCGCTCAAATAAGTTTAAATTCCAGACCTCGTAATACGCTATGGTAGTGAAACCTATAACGTCTTCGTTGGTGATATTAAAGAGGAGAAAAAGCCTTAGCCGGTCCTCAAAGGAGCAGAAAACTTTATTCCTCTGTTAGAGACTATTCGACAGTTTCCTACCTCTAGTATCACCATTTTAAAAACAAGAACCTGATTATCAATTAAATAATAAGTAACTAGTGGTACGTCCGAGGATCGAAAATAATTTGACGTCATCACGTTTGGACTGCGGCTATCACTGAAAATCGGCGCTGTGACTCTGTCTTTCTCAGGGTTGCAGCATTAAGCTGAGCGACGGTCGTATTGCGTGTTTGCGGCGTATATCCTTCCCTTAATGTCTCAATTTTGTACAATTTGCCCTTTATGTGTCACAAGCACGTAATAAAAGTTATTTCCTTCTTCTTCGTTTTCAATTTGCATTGCTTTAAGCGGATAGGTATATAATATCAAACAAAATAATGAACACCATCCCAACCACCACATATATTGAGTGTCCTCTTGAGGATATAGGTTGGTTTAATGCTCTAAGGTATCTATATCCCTTAGACTTAGAGCATTAAACCAACCTCTGAAAATGACCGAATGTTGTGACTATGTATGTAATAATATGGACCACAGACTTGTTATTGACAATATGTATGATAAAATAATAGAAATACTAAGCCAGGCAGCTAATGATAGTCGCTCGTCAAGTGTGCCCAGACGTAGGAAGCCGGTTCTCGGTTGGAACAGGCTCGTAAGTGGCGCTCACAGGGCGGCCAGGGAAAGTTTTAGCTGTGGGTAAGTCAGCGGAAGGTTGCGTGTGGAAAGACATGCAGTCGACTCGTAAAATTTTTAAAACCCTTTTACGCTGGTGTCAGAATCATACGGACCAAATTAAAATGGATATTCTTGCATCGCATCATTCTAGAAGCGACTTACGTAGTTTCTGGAAGTCTACGAACAAACTTAATAGCAAGCCGGGTTGGGAGACGTGGGATGTGAGTGTCAATGGTACCTCTAACCTGCTGGGAATAGCAGACTTGTTTAGGAACCATTTTACAGTAAAGTCACCATTGGCTTCAACACAATCGACGAGCTCTGATGATTGTAGTAGGCGGGAAGTAAGCGTCCGGTTTACGGCCAAGGACGTCAGGTGGGCTATCAAATCTATGTCACGAGGTAAGTCTCCGGGCCATGACGACCTGAGCATTGAACACCTTAGGTATGCCGGAGGTCATATGCTTAGAGTGCTGGCGATGTTCTATTCTTTGTGCGTGGGACATTCATACTTACCTGAGCAGATGATGAAGACTGTGGTAGTGCCAAAAGTGTAGTGTAGTGTCAAAATAACCCTGTTCATGGCATTTTGCACGTCCTACACGAGCAGTCTGTGGGTGAATTATACGCCAAAGCAGTACAGTGCCCTACTCGTTCAGTACAATAATGCGTTCAGGGTGCTGTTGGGGCTGCCTCGCTTCTGTAGCGCTTCGGGGATGTTCGCCGAAGCGCGCGTTGATTGTTTCTATACAACCATGCGAAAGCGGTGCGCATCCCTGGTGCGCGGGGTGCGGGTCAGCCCGAACAGTATCCTTCGTGCCTTTGCAGAGCGATTCGACTGTCAGTACATGTATCACTATGACATGGTACATGTGGAAATATTATTTTAAATGTATTTGTATTTTTGAACGTTTTTATTTTATGTTATAATGTCATTGGTCCATGTTTGCTTTAATTGAATAAATAATAATAATAATATAGAGGGCATATTAGCATGCTTATTCAAACCTTGAAGTATAAATAAAAATGTATCTGAAGGTCTATGTAGGAGCATACATCCGGCAGCTTGTGGCGAGCTGTTTGTGAGTGGCGACACAATGGAACCTGAATTCCCCGGGGGGTCACTATTCATGAGGATTCCCAGGTCTTTCTTGCCTTAACTGGCTGGCTAGAGAGGGGTCGCTAGAGCTATATGCTCGGGGGTGGAAGTGTCTAATGGCGTAATAACGAGGACCCGCTGTGACCCGCGATGGCGAAATCTGTGTCGCACCTCTCTACGCCCCAAGCCCTACTCTCTGGTGTTGCCCACCTGCTGCCTATCGTGGCGGTATAATAGGGGGCCCATCTTTGAGCCGGCGAGTCACCGCCTGCCAATTTAATTGCATTTTCATGTATTGACTGGCAGGTACCATAGTTATCCATAGCTAGAGTAGGAAACACATCTATCATATCCTATCCATAGCCCCAATTCGTTTCATCCATAATTTACAATAGTTTTGTAGCTGCCTTGGGCCGTTCATGTCTGTTCTTTCATAGAGCAGGGGTGGATGGCCCTTGGTAGGTGCCCCAAAACATTTTAGATCAAAGTTGTCAACAAGGCCTCTACATGTTGGACCTGTGTCCCCGTGTAAGCCTTTAAAAAGGACCGGGTTTCTTCCCTAGAAGTTATCCCGTGAATTGAAAGAGATACAAATAAAAATAATAAAAAATCAAGTCGTCAAATCCATCGTATAATCCATATGAAAATCATTGAATTTTATTGAGTTGTTATACAAAAATCAAAATGATTTAAAGGCTTGCTGTTGGTGAAAGTACTTTGTCAAACATTCAAAGTGACAAAAAAACTTTTATTAAATTCCACAATAATTCAGATGAAAAAGAACCTGAATAATGGAATCACGCAAATTTTACAAGTTTGATGAATAACCGTCAAGGAAGATGGTGTTACATGTCGCAGCAGCAGGAGGGTCGGCGGCGTCGCTTTTTGCGCGGGCAGGCTCGCTTTCTGCGGCGCCGGCGTTTGCAGCTCTTGCGGCGTTTGCGGCGGCGTTTGCGGCCGCAGCCCATATCGCGCGCCAGGTTGGCTACGTAGCGGTTGCCTTTCCGGTCTAGGAATCCCAGGATCGCACTCCTCTTTAATGTCTCCTCGGCCTTCCACGTCAGAGTGGTCGCCCGCCACACGTCTCCGAATTTGTCTTGTAAGTACCTCGTAATCTCCGAAGCTGTCGCGCCATTTTTGTCTGCCACTTTGTAGAACGCGTTCATCACCAGCTTAGCTGTGTTCTGATCCTGCTCTCGGCGAATGTTGTTGTGTGACATTGTGTAACTATCTTTAGCTTTCATAGGAATTTAGCATCGTTTTCATTGGAAAACGGTACACAATAATATATACTGGCGTATAAAAAATCCAAAATGTGTCTATCTAGAAAAAAGAAGAAAAATTTTAAAATTGTCAAAATGTTTCATTGTAATGTTCAAAACTAACCAGTGTTCTTTTAGACAATAGAGTTTGAGTATAGAGTATAGTCACAGTCTAAATATCATATCATTACAAATAAAAGTGTCTTTCTTTATACTTTGAATTGTTTTTCACTTACAATAGTTTCTATATTTAATATTTCTTTGTGTAATATTTCATTTTCTAACCCAGTTTTAAATTCCTTAATTTTAACTTTTTAATTGTTTTTTTTTTTTATATTACAACAATAGTTTAAAGTATTGTTTTTATCTTATTGACATAATACAGTCATAGTTTATAAGTTGATTGTCCGATAAGGGGTATGCCTGGTGATCTGTACTACATTTTCTACCTAAAACAGACACCAGTCTCTATGTAGTGCTATATTTTACTTTGTACTGTGTTTTGTGATGATGAGAAAATAAATACATTGTTATTATTATTATTTTACAAGTACCTACTTATAACTAATATAAATATCGTATTTAAATTCTTGATAAAAAAGGCTGCAAATATACCATTGCCAATACCACAGAGTAACTTATTTGCTTTTTTTTCAAGCATAGAACAGTAATATTTGACACATTTACATGAAGTAAAAATAACAAACAATTATGAGGTAAACATGAAGGCAAAATAAAAATTACACTTGTGTGGTTATAAAATTTTGAGTTATAATATATTGTAAAAATAGTTACAATGACAGAAGGAGACATAGAGTTGTTTAAGCCCCTAGAGTACCCTGCAGGGAGATTAATTATTAAATACCTGCAGGAGGCGAAGGAGGGGGCTACTATGGGCAATATCCTGCAGCGTCTGCGCTCAGACACTGGAAACGATTCAAATGAATTTACCAACACTGTGGCCTCCATATTAGAAAATGGAACGGCTCTTGGTTTTTTCGAACGGAAAGGTTCTCCTTATATAAACTGGACGGCGCGTGTAACGTCAAGTAAACCAGGGTCCAAACGCCCACGTAGCTGCGCGCGTCGTCGACGTAAGCGTTGCATTCGCCACAAACGCAGCAGGTGCCCTCAAAGAAAGCGATGACATGAGGTAGATACCAGTAGATATTTTCTTAGTGTGACACGTATGGTTCAATAAATGTTTGTTGCAACGTCCAGTTTTTAAATCAACCAGGTATAAAGTTATTCTAAGGAGATAATTGAAACACATGATAGACGGCTAATAAGAGCATAAATATATTTAATGTTTAAATAGGTGATTAAACGTCACATGATCTGTGGATGGAACATCGGATTCATGATAAATGATAGAAATGAATGCTTACATAATACGAGTATATTGGGTTGATTAAACATACTTAAACTACTAATATGAGTTGTCAAATAAATGCAACGAGTAAAGTTTGGTCCAGGTGCAGGCAGCTGTAAATGTTGTCGAGTGTTGTTACTTGTTCTCAGTGCGAACAGTGAGCACCTGCTGGTGTATGCAGTGTGTCATAGATTTCATATTACACAGTGTAATAGTTTGTCACGCTCAATGGACCTTACTTTATCCTAGCCCAGTGAAATGTCTAAGTAATAAATTAAATAAATTAATTATACAATATTAATTCGCTACAAGACCTAATAATACGTAGCAGAAATCAGAATTTAAAAAAGATTTTTTGAGAATTCTGAGTTTTTTTTATTTGAATTGTGTGTACGTTGGATGGTGTACCTTACCGATATGTTTGGCCGTAGAACCGGGATTACTGACTTCGTATTATATTTATTGCGTTATTTAACGTGTTGTCGGTTAGTTGGCAAAAGTCAATGCGTGTGATAGTTGTTAAGGGTAGTTACCTAGTTAGTAAAATAGATATTTGTATTTGCCTACCTGGTGTTGTGTGGCAAACTTTACCGGACTTTATTTATTCTGTAACTCATCTTACGGGCAAACATTAATCTCAGGTGGAAGTCATTGAATCTAATTATGTACCGAAATGTTTTTAAATTTGGAAGTTTTGCCTGATGTTATTACCATGTGAATCCAAGTGCAAAAGTGGGTGATATGTTTAAAATGGAGTAGTGGGTTGGGATATGAGTTATAATGCGTCATTACATCTATCGGTTATAAGTTAAACATCAATTGAAGAACACCTATCCCCTCTTTTCCACTGGGAGTAGCAAGTAGACTGAGAAATTTGAGGTGTTTTTTTTTTATCTGGAATTCAGGTTAGTGTCTAGGACTGCTGGTGTTAAATACGATGTCTTGCAAATAAAACTGCCAGCTTTCGATATTAGCCCGGTGATTTTGGCTCAATTATGACAAAATTAAAGATGAAAACTTTCGGAATCGTCTGAGTTGACCGATTCTGCCTTGGTGTATTTATAGTAGTGCGAAAATGTCACGATCATCTAATCATGTTTTGTCTATTGCTTCCTATTGTTATCTAATATTGTGCAGCTGTTCCTGTCCGTTATGCGAAAATGAAATGATATTGTTTCCCATATCGCTACTCCTAATGGCTGAGAGGTGTAAGGAAGTTTGGGTATTAATAGTGTGTAATCTATTCTATCGCTATAAGTGTGCTTATGTTTCGATACTATTGCGCCGCGAGGTGTTATGTCAAAGTGGGTAAGTATTATTCGGCGGTAAACAGTATGGTTTGTGGTGATCCTTGTTAGATGGAGTTCTTCATTTACACTGCGATCGAGTGCACCGACCCCACTTACGGCAGCAGCCTAACATTTATGGTTATATAATATTGTTATTAGTTAAACACATATCTATTTCTACGGATAAATGCTGGTTTATGTCTATGGTTAAATATTGTTTAATCTATAATATGGTGCTCCTTCCTCCTCAAAGCATTCCAAAGTCGAAAAGTAATTCTGTCTTACTCTTTGTCTGTCCAGCGTGCTTACTGAGAGCTTAAAGCATGGCTGTTGTCATTGCGGGAGCGAGAGGGTGCACCAGACTATGCATAGCGATGTCTCGCTTCAACAACGGTAACACCCGCGTCAGAGCTTCAGAGTACAGTCACAGGTTGTGTTTCAGTTAACATTTACTTCCGCCATCCAGTGCCGCTAAAGAATGTAATACTTAACGTTATTTCTATGGTTATATATGTCGCTATCTCTAACGATAAACACGCAATATAGTAAATTAAATTAATGGTTATAAGTAAGTATACATGTTCGCTATTTAGGTGTTGCAGCGGTTAACAGGAGCACGTGAAGCGCGCTATGCTACGTATATGATATCCAACTAGGAATAGTACTTAAGTTTGTGTGCGAAGACTTAACGAAACCCTATACTTCTGTGCTTCTTCTAATGTAATGACTAATGAACCTACGGCTGTTTTCCTATTCTCTGTAGAAATTTGCCATTTACTCGCAGTTAAAGACAAGTTTCTATATCGAATAGTGAGGAAATGTAAAGAAAATTTAAATACAATTAAAAAATAAAACCCTTGTAGGAATAACACGTTTACATTTCAATTTCCTTTGGTTAACTTTGATCACACAACCGATATCCAAGACTTATGGTACCGGGATATGGTTGACTGTGACTCCAAACATCTGGCTCATGATCTCCAATAAACGTCATCGATAGAACACAGCGTCACTATGTATTGTATTTGTGGTCTCGAAGCTTGCTGACGTCAGCTACTTATATAATCAGAGCCAGGTCATATTCAATAACGCAGTTGTACGTGGACGTGTTCAACTTTCTACTAGAAAGCAGTTTTTCTTATGAAAAGTTGTTCATTTCCAAACAGTCGTTTTAAATGTGACCGGGCTCTGATTTAAAAGTTGTTTATATTGTTTAATTTAGTAAGAATAGTCGCGCTGTGGGGTTACGGCGTTTGTAGGAGGATCACGGAGTTGATTACGCTCTCAGTTCTTTATAGTGTGGTTAGTTTTACAGACATATCGCTCTTTGCACTTGCCGTGACCAGAGTGCAGTCCGGCCACGGGGCTCGTGCAGAGCAAGTCATTCTTAGTGTTTTGTCCGTATGTTTTTCTTGAGATGGACTTTGGTAATTTTTATCTGTGCCTTGTAAAGATAAGTAACTTTGTTCGTTGTAGCTGCAGTAGCCCTGCCACCACCGCTTAGAGTATGACTGTTACTGCTTTGAAAACGAGACACAGCACTACACTTGGTAGAGCGGTCCCACTTCCATAACAGCAGAAATCTTACTTTAAGAGGTGGTGGCGGGCCTCCTACAACTACAACATAAAAGGAAACGAAAATGTAAACTATGCTAATTCCTGTGTATAATACAATAGATGGCAAGCTAGTGGAAAGTGTAACTGATGGTCTACAAGCAGCTGGCTAATGACATGTTGAGTTAAATGTGGTGCAGTTAAATTTACCTATTGCCTAACAGTAACTATGGTTAAATGTATCTATTTCTATGGATATTGTGTGGATTAATGCATGTCTGTTTTTGTAGTTTTTTTTTTTCAATTTTTTACTTTTTTTGTGTTTTTTTTTTATTTTGTATTTTTTTTGTTTTTTTTTCGATTTTGTTATTTTTTTTTTGAGACATCGAACCTAGCCTACATAAATGCACATAAAATGATATAAGGTCTTAGATTTAAGCTCCTAAAAGTTTTTTGACCGTGTACCCGGGTACAGCGTACACCAGTAGTAAGAACATGACGGCCAGGAGGATGACGATGGCGGCTTTGAGGATCGTCCACTTGTAGTTGTGCCAGACGATGTAGCGGATAGACTTCAGCGGGTTCAGGAACCACATGAACGAAGCATCGGGTCGGCTGGAAGAGGAAAAAAGAAATTGTTATTAAATTAATCTTGAATTTCTTTTGCACCAGATGCTGAAAATGGAAAAGCGATGTTTTCAAGTGCTCTATTCCACCATAACTTCTAAGTTTATTTAGCGTCAAATATCATTGGAACTAGTTAACTGTATTTGTTAAAAATAATAACGAATATAGTTGACATGGCTTTTTTCAGCTTTTTTGGGAGATTTCCAGGATTGAAGTCAATATTTTAATTAGGTATATTCTATTCTACGTTCTTCTTAAGTCAACTTACTTAGGCTTATCCAGAGGATCAGGTTCATTGCGTCCGAGTCCGGCCGGTACTTTGTCAGCTTCCTCGCGGGTCAGGAGATGGATCTCCGCTTCTACCTTGCCGGTCAACTCCATTTCTTCAGTGTCTCGCTTTATGTAGAAGGGCCACCAGCCCTTGACGCGCTTTTGCTTGAATATGTTCACCATTGGAACGGAACCGTCGTTTTGTAGCATGTCCAAAGTGCAGAGCTTAGATGATTTAGCGCCGCGCGGGAAGCGGCTCAAGTCCAGGGTTATGGCTCCTGAAAAGTTAGGCAGTGATGTTAAAATCAATTTTCTTTAAAAAAGTATCGATATAGTCTTGATGTAACTAATTGATGGTAATGTTGTTAATAAAAGGTATAAAAGAAGTACTTTAAAGCATAATTTTTTAGGATTTCTTACCTAAGAAATCATCAGCAGAGAAATGATCAGCGTCCCAGACTTGCAGCTCAAGCCGAGCAGGAATCTTGCATTCAGTTTCATCCCAAGAGAAGACTGACTCCTTGCGAGAAATAACGATGCGTTCCTCTGCTTCCAGATAATCAAACGGATATATGAAGCGCCAATTAAAATTGCCCTCACCAGTCAGTGAGCGGTAATGTATGTCTGTGGACTGGCAATCATCAGGGCCTTTGACCCAGCTGTAAAAACAAAAGACAACAACAATGTTTGTACAACGTACCAATTTGTACCTACTATGAAATATTTCTCTAATAGTTTAATTAACATACCCTTTCACGTAGATATCAGACATCTTCTCTCCGGTGAAGAACGCGTCATCTTCCAACACCACATCATCTGTGTTCCATATGATGACTCGCATTTCGTAAGACTTGGGCTTGCGGGCAGATATGTCTAGCGGCGGTCCCGGGAGCGGCATGTCCATCGGGAACATGTCCACCCACATCTCAAGACGGCCTTGCTCGATACCTTTTAGGAAACAGTTAAGTTTGATATGAACGAGAGGTTCATAGTTCAGTACTGAGCAAATATGACACTATGATATATGAAAACATCAAAACGATCATTATATAATGTTCATTACTATAGTTTGACCATTACCGCTGTACCGCGCCTTAGGAAGGCACGGGGTGAGACGGGGGAAGCATCGGCCAATGCGATTTGTCTGTTCGCTAGTGTCAAATTCGAATTCAAATTCAAATTCAGATCGAACTGTCTATGTCAGAAACACATGAGATTCATATTCAAAAATGGTTCTTGCGATATCTCGTAATGTTAAGACATATTGAATAAATTGTTTACGGCATTCAATAAATTATTTTTTTAGTAAACCAAGTTCTAATTTGAAATAAACTCAGTTAAATCTGACTATATTTCATTAAAATTTAATAAAATAAGTAAAATACATAATATATAGTTAAACGAAGTGAAATATTTAGGTATGCTTATTTATTTGTTTTTAAAATAAATAATTAAACACAATTAAATAATTTTATATTGTCATGCTTGTAGAACAGTAAACTGATATCATAAGATCTATCCGACAAAATGAATCTCATGTGAACTCGTGCACTTTTTTTCCCGGCCCCCACCTCACCGCGCATACCTAAGGCGCGGTACAGCTGTTGTGGCCAAGCTATAATACAATACCAAATACCTAGAATAACATAAATATAACAGAGCTTTTTGTTTAATCGTAAATAATTATAATTATTCATCCAAAATTTTATCACCTGTTGATTTAATTAATAATAATTCCTTTATTTATGTATTAATTGTAATGAGATACCTGCGTGAAATAAAATATCTACGTGAGTAGAGTTTCCTGTTTGTACGATGGTTTCTCCTTACCAGGTTTGCTGGGGTTGTACAGAGGTCGAGTCTCAACGTGCTCGGTCACCAAACGAGTGCCTACACGCGGCACCTCCTGCCAACGGCGGAGCACCACGAGAGCCATCTGCTCCTCGACGGTGTCAGGGTTAGAGAACAGTTCCGAATCGTCCGTGGGCATGTTGAAAATAGTACGACCAACTTTGACACGTCCATACTCGTAGACAGGTGGATCAAGCTTGCCGTCTTTGCAAAGTTTCGCCAAAATCTGCGTTGGCTTCATGGCGTCTCGCCAACGATTGTAACCTTGTCTAAATATCACAACGAATTAGTTAGCATGAACATGATGTAATTAAACAAAATAATCAAGATCTACCTACTCTTCATATTTCATCGGAAGTCCGCAAGTCGCCCTGTGACGACTGTAGAAGCGATTTTCGAGATCAATTTTGGTTTCTCCTATCAGATCATCGGATCCAAGTAAGTCCCAGTCGAGAACTTGAATTGTTAACATTGAATCTTGTGGGAAAGTAGCTTCTATTTCAAAGCACTTTCCAAAAACAGGATTGAGTTGTTTGGAAACATAATTTTCCTTATCACTGATACGCTTCGATCCTAAATGTAGTACAATATAGGGATCTGCTTTCCCGTTTAGATCCATAGGATGAAGATCAGTGGCTTTTACAATATATACACGTACAAGTACGTGAATGGGTTCGTTATTTGGAACACCTTGGAAGAAGCCAAAATTTGGATCAAAACCCATAACGGTGTGGTCATCGATACCCCTTGGCAAAGGCCATTTGTATACTTTAATGGCACCCTAGAACAAGAAGTAAACTTGTAAAATAAATTGAACGAACACTGAACGACATCGAGTACTGGTTACGGTATTGACAGAAAGAGGAGGTGTGTGCGTAGGGTAAAGACTTCACCAAAAGGAATCAACGAGCAGGGGTGAGAAGAAACAAGCATCACAGAAAAGAAAGTAAAAGAATAGAAGAATGTGTAGGTGAGGCTGAGGAAACAAATATGTAGGTTTACAGACAAAGACAGGGTGCAGGCAGTGCAGATACCTTGAATACTCCTACAACTCGATTCTCATCTTCAGAGTCGTCTCCGGTCTTTTTGCCCCTGTACAGTTCAAAAGAGTGGAGCCATTCTTTGAACTCATCATATTCCGGCACAGCCTCCAGCTCATGTGGATAAATCTAAAACAAAAGAAGTGAAAATATTTTCGTGCTTCCATAAATCGAAAGTATATATATAAAGGATTAAACAAATAACACAAATATTACATACCTTAGCGAGTGCTGATTTCGGAATTTCATTTTTCTTATTGATTGTTGGACTTGTCTTAGGTCTTGGAGACGTTGGTGGCCTCCTTTTAGACCTCTCTCGGTCCCTTTCCCTATCACGCTCGCGTTCCCTGTCAGATCTCGGAGAGTGTATCTCTTCTCTCGGTGATCGAACTTCATCGACATACGAAATCTGCGAGGGCTGCAAAAAGCCTTGCCTCTCCCTTTTAGCTTCCTTTTCTTCTTCAATCATGGCTTCCACGGAAGCGAAATACTTAGTCCACCAATCTTTGCTGCTTTCGTCATCGTCCAGTATGGACTCCGTACTTGCTTTACGTTTTTTCATGGATTCGCGTTTGTTAAACTTCTTGCGAATGACTCGAGGTTTCACACCGGAGCCGTAGGAGACAGCACCTCCCCTGCTGTTACGAATCAGCAGTGGGCAGCTTTCTTTTTCATTGTCAATGGTGAAATTGTCATCTTGAACAATGCAGTTAGCTCGTAAGTCGACGTTTTGCAACGGGATCAGTGACTTCTTCCTTTCCTCAATATCCCTCTCGCGTTTGCTCATGGGAGTGTATATATATTTGTGGATAGAATTAATTGTATGTGTTCCAACAAGCGTAATTCTACCGAAGCTGCGGCAGTCGACTACGCGAATAGTTAGCGGCGGACGATATAAGTCCTGGTCTGGAAGTTCTACATCAACAAACTTTATAGGATTGGTGAAATTTGGATTGCGCTTAGCGTTCTGAATGACCGAAGAGTACAGGATGTTACCTGCGCATTCAATATCAACACGAGGTTTGTCCACAGTCAAAAGGTGGACACGTTTCAAGTCACGTAATCCCCAGAATAGTACTTCAATACGATATTTTGACAGGGTAGGTCTTATACCTCGGGGCACTGGTAGGATTGGGCCTTTGTTAATATCAATCGGTGGCTTGCCGTTGGCCTCTCTTGGTGTCGGCAATTCGGGTAGGATCGACGCATCTTGTTTCGGGGGTATTTCGAGCAGCTCAAAAGTAGCTAGCAGCTCACCAGCTCTGTCATCCCCCCTAGTAATTTCATACCACTCCAATGAAGGTGGCCCGTTATGAGTATCTTCGTAGGCTTTTATATGTGGTTTCGCTAGAGTTCGGCCAATGAACTCTGATTTTCCCACTTTATCTTGATCAAAGATTTCAATGACTATTGTGGGTGGATCAGCTTTGATTCGTTCAATAGTGCTATACAGCAATATATCATCAAATACTAAAAGTTCATCCCAAGTTGGGCTTAATGTCTCATCAATGACTTGTGTTGTTCCGGTGCTCTCAGCGATTACAATGCGCGCAAAAGGATCAGATAGACCCGAAGAATCAGATCCGATCAGTGAGCGAGCTTGATATACGTAGGCTCGCATTTGGAAATTCTGAAAAAGAGGTATTTTATTAAATTGTGTCTACCTAAAGACTACGTTCCATGACTTAAGTTAATTGTCAAATAATTACATGTTTTTCGGCATAGAAAATTGTTGATGGCGCATTGGATCGTAGTTTATCTGCATTCCTCAACTCAGAACTGACTTCATAGCCCTGAGGTAGCCCATCAATGTAATGCTTCTTGTCTTGCAACAGACCAAGCCACAGATATACAGTGATCTTGGCTGGAATAGACCAACCACTTGGAGTTGTTGACTTCTTGCCTGGCCACTGTAAGTTGGAAAAAGAAAATTGAGTATTAATATATTAAAAACTTAACAGAAACTAGTTTTCATAACTTCAGAAATGTCAATTGCTTACCTTAAGGAATAGAGTCTGCATCTTACCACAATACTTGCCAGACTCATCTGTAAAGTCTGAGTATATAATATCCCTGGCTGGTATGCGATGATAGGCCAGACGTTTTCCGTTGCTGATCAGCCAAATAAATACATCAGGCAAGGTATGTTGGGACTGAAAGTAAATGTTCATGAAATTAAGTTTTCGTTAGATAGAGTATTAACAGCTATTAGATATAACACTTACGTCCTCGCAAAGATGTTTTAATTTGTTCAAATACGTGTAGGCTGTACGCAAGCGATCCTTGATGGAATGCTTTGTGATCAGAGCACGGAGGCTTTTCGTCATGGCTGCAATTTGTTCCTGTAATTGCATAAGTTATAAATTAAATGTTTGTTACAAATTGCAATGAAAGAAGGTTTTGGCCTTGCATTTGATCCACTGGTGTCGACCAATGGATCAAATTCATGGTCTGTTGGTCTTGTGGTGAGTGGCCTTGACTGTTAGTCCAGAGGAGGTGGGTTTGATGTCTTCCCAACACAAGGTTTTCCCTTTATAAGAAATTCCCGTAATACAAAGACTTGTTAACTTACAATTTCATAGATGCAAAGCTTCTGCCTTTCTTTATCCAGCTTGGTGTTGCCAAATGGCGGAGCATTGGCCATGTGTCGCACATAAGCGCTGCAAGCATTGCTAGCTGTCTCCAGCGCATTCTTGAGGGTGATCACACTGGAGCTGTCCGGTCCAAGGTCCACTGCAATAGCGGCTTGAGCATCGGATAGACCCTCCTCCTGGAAATATGAAATTAATCGTTAGATGTTTATAATTCTAAATTCACTAAAATAGTTTTGTACTGTGAAGGTTGTATGCCTGAGCTATTGTTCTAGAATCTAGATAAAATAGGGAATGGAACAGATGAAGAAAAGTCGGGGTTAAAAAGTAAACGGCACTCAAACTATTTACACAACAGGATTAGACAATCATTTTCAGCTTAATTTAAGGTTAAACGTAGTCTTAGAAAAATACTTACGAATTTTTCAATGATATTGGCGATCAGGTTGGAGTTGTACATGCGGCGGCGGTGGTCCGGCCAGATGCTGCGGACGTGCATGCACTGCTTGTGGTCCCAGAAGGGCAAATAGTAATAGTTCTTATCGTTGGACGAGGCTTTGGTGGCCTGCGTCGTGCTTTGCCAGTAGCCAGTGTCAGCACTGATCTCGTCTGTAGAATTTAGGAAAAAAACGTAACTGCTGATGTCATGGATGTCTCAGTTATTCTTCCATGGTTCAATGCAATCAAAGATTTATTAGAAAATGATGAAAATATTTTATACTACTATGAAGTTAGAATAGGATTCAATTCTTACCAAGTTCCGCATCCAAGTCGTGCGGACGTTTTACAGACTCGTTGTGTCCATCCAGCGAATTGCCAGAGTTACCAATGCTGAGCTCAAACTGCAAAGGTTTGTCCGTCAGACGTTTGTCAATCATATTGGCCTCGAAGATACTCGAGAAGAGGAAGAACTCCTCATTCTTTTCGAAGCTCGGCTCGTTGATTGGTGGGATCGGTTCGACCTCCACTTCAGATGCAGGGCACTCAATACTGTCAGTTATTTCAGTGCGGATGGAGATGAGAATCCTGTAACATTTTACAGTCAGTTAATTTATCTCAATTTTAAATGATTTTGAATTTTATTGCTAGGATAATAAAGTTGAGTATATGCTTTACAAACCTGCCCCTGTAGGAGACTCCTTCTCCCATACCCATGTTGAGGCCTGCGTGCTGGTCTAACAGGCTGTAGTCGCGGGTGGAACCGTACATGTAGATGTAGGCCGGGCCGAACGTAGGCAGGAAGCCTGAAATATTCAGCAAAATTGTTAATATTACATTTATGTTAGAAATTTAGAAGAATCCTGTACCAATCAAATGATCAATACTAAACCGTATTCTATATAGGATTAGTTTTAGCACACTGACAAGAAATTTAAAGGATGATTTCTTTAGTCACGAATACAGACGAAATAGGAACTCATTTTTTTATTATTAGTAGATATAACTGATCTTTACCTCTTTCTCCATCATTGGAGATGGACTTGAGATCAATGAAGTGCGTCCCGATGACGTTGGGGTGCACGGGATCATTGTCTCGCAGTTGTATCTTGATGCGCTGGCACAGCGGCGGGAACATCTCTGTAAAGACTATCTGCTCGTTCCACACGGGAGTGTAGGAATTTTTCTTAACTGAAGTACAGCCCTGGAAAAAGAATAATACGTGACTTGATATTTGATATCGTTTTCGAGGTAGGTATCTTATTATAAGAGATAGAGAAGGAAAATCAAGGGTACGAGTAGCAAAGATTTTTGTAAGAATTAATTTTATGGTATCTTTGTATTTTCAAGATATAAAGACGTGTCTAATGCCGCCTTAGAGAAGAAGCCATTATTACAGTGGGAGCGGTTATAGGTCACAATCGTGATTGCTAACATCAATGCGAGCATTTCTGTTTGAATTAACTGCTTACAAAACAGTTTACAGAAAAAAAAAACATAACCTACAATTGAATAAGACAGTATGAAAAGTTTTGTGAATAAATTGTCTAATTAATTGGTTGTCTAGTACTCATAACACAAGTTACTTAGTACGCTTAACTTGAAACTAGATGGCGTTGTGTGAATGTGGTGGAATATTATTATTTAAATGAGATATACTCACTGTCATGCCAGCAAAGCAGACTTGTACGTAAGGATCGACGAGATCTTGGCTCTCTCCTGTGAATGCTCGCTTCATGTTCGCCAGGATCGAGTAGTTCATCTTCGGAAGACCGTCGGCTTTGTGGATCTTGACGATGAACTTGGCGCGCTGACGCTCGATCGGAACGCCATCGGGCAGAAGCAAGTTCCTGAAATAGTAATTTTCTCAAATTATATGTAGGTACGTATTCAGATTGTTGGTAAATTTATTTTTACGTTCGACACACGATGTAATTTTCATCATTATGCTAATGATCCACCGAATTCTATATGGAGGACGTTTTTAATTCGCTGTCATCTATATGATTTTTTTGTATGTTCACCGATTACTCGAATACGCCTGGATCGATTTGCTAAATTATTTTCTTGCCAAATTTTAGGAAGAAAAATAATCTACCGAAACTAGTCATATCATTCCGATAAATAGGCCCAACCATTTCTTTTTCAAATAGTAATTGTATGTCTAAGAGTTTAGCTTTTATCAAAAAAGGATTTGAATTTCCTCACACATGTACCAAAAATTTTGCAATCTAATTAAATATATTATGTTATCTCCTTTCAGTTCCATTAAAATCATCTACAACCAGAACTACAAAACAAGGTGTTCTTCAATGTTGCAATTGAAAAAAGCTATTCAATCTACACTTTAACTCTTTACAAATACTATTATACTGTATACTGTAAACGTTGTATTGTTAAGAAAACTTTAAAGCGTTTTATGTGAAATATAGTGTTACAAACATAAGGACAATACATTAAGCCGTCGGTGATACAGGTGTCACTTATATAATAGTCCTTTGTTGGTACTCGAAAGAACATATGTATGTGCATGTAAGGTGTAGGACATTGTATGTACTGATTGCCCTCTACATGATTGCACGGTCGGAGTTCGATCCCTTTTTGGGGCAAGAAATTGTGGTGGTAATAGGTGTCTATGCATGTGAATTGAATGTCTGTGAAACTTCCCGCGATACAAGGATTAAATTCCTTAGTGCGAGTGTCGTTTAAAAAAAAAAACAACATATTGCTGAATGTCCCTGAGGATATAAATTGCAGTATCACAGTATAAAAAAATATAAATGCAAGGTGAAAATTAAAATGTTTACTGTAATAATGTAGGTACAAAAACAAAAAAAAAAGAAACGTAAGACACTTAAATTTTGAGATGCATACGTTAAAATATTTATTGTGCCCGGTTTACGATTTACAAAATATTGTCCACACATTTTTCCCAACATTAAACACGATTGGCTACGAATTCTTACACAAAAACTTTATCTATTCATAAAATAACCTACCTAAATGCGTAAATACAAATACAAAAGTAATAAATGAATAAAAAATAATAAAACGTAAGAAAGCCGACACGTGGTCTGTAATAACAAAGAAATTGGTTTTCGCAGTGCTCCCGCGAGGAGGCTTTTGGCGTTACACGCTCATAAAGCTACAAAGATCTTAAAGCTTTAATATTAAATTAGCTACCTACTGTACTCCCTTTATAATCAACTATACTTGTGTTAATGTGTAGCGTGGCTTAGACGCAACATATACAGAGTAAATAATGTTGACGAAATAACACGATAACCTGAAATTGTTAGTTCTGGCAATAACGCGATTTTGACCAGCCCTTCAACCCGGCTCCGAATGTTCAATCAATTTGTTACGTTCCAAACTGTTAAACAAGATTTTTTTTAAACTTTTGCATATTTTTTTTCAATTATTTCGGAAATGGCTCTTAATTTGAGTGACTATGAGCGGGAGGTTTTGAATCACACTAATGTTATAAAGTCGAAAGTATGTGCCAGTGTGTGTATGTTTGTTTGTTATCTCGTAGCCCTTAATCGATAGGACCAATTGAAATTTGTTTTGGGGAAAGCTGAAATAGGTACTGGATAGACACAAAGGCCTGAAAAGAGCGTTGTGTAAAAAGACGTTAATGTTTTTTTCAGTTGTAACAGACTCCTACGCGAGTGAAGCCACGGGAAAAAGCTTGTAGCTTTAAACAGCTTAGAATACTTTCAATGTAACTGTCAAGTCTTTCACTCTGAAAGAGTGCCGCGTCTGTTCTACAGGTTTAAAATATCTCAGTAGCACCTGTGCAAGTTACAGCGACAACAAAGAGAATTATTCAATTGAATTTAAAATTAGGTACGTATAGAAGAGGAAATTTACTAAAAATGTTGGAGCAATTTTTATGA
This sequence comes from Chrysodeixis includens, assembly GCA_941860345.1. Taxonomy (NCBI): domain Eukaryota; kingdom Metazoa; phylum Arthropoda; class Insecta; order Lepidoptera; family Noctuidae; genus Chrysodeixis; species Chrysodeixis includens. Next base: position 20,758,493 of record OW796090.1, on the reverse strand, counting down.
CAGCCTTTAACGAACTGAATATCATTTTGTACAAATAACCCTAGCATACTATTTTCGTTACGTAAACTGTGATTGGCAGTATGACGGACACAAAAAAATGAGTCGACAATTTCTTTGCGACGCAATTTCGAAAACATTTAATTTATGAAAACTGAGTAGTTGTCACTGGCTTTGAGCGCGGCTCGTGTCGAGTGCGAATACAGAGGACGGCCGCGTTGTGACACTGAAGCCTTTTCAATTTCAAAGTTTGACACCTGACAACAAATAAGTAGAGTTGCAACAAACAAAATAGACCGTACCTCGTGTTTATCAAACATTTACTGCACAAAAAAGTTTTGTTGCATAAAATCCTCTGTGTATTTTTCCACTTGGTTTGACATTCGAGAGTTTTGTGTAACGAGAGGGTGATCGAAATTTCGGAGAACATGTTGTGAATTTGCATTTCCAATAAAATTTTACTAGCTAAAGTTAATAGTTGAAAAAACGCTTTGTAAACGATGCTTTAGTTTCATCACTGAAAGGGTAATATAATCCTTAGTTTAAACACTTACTTTATGACATACGAACTACCAAAATCAAAATGTTTTTATTTCAATAGGCCTTTATAGACACTTTCAAAACGTTAAATTACTATTTTCAGATATACTTCTCCAAAACGTTAATCTTATAGAGAAGAACCGGCAAGAAACTGCATAAATTATCTACTCTTTGAAAACTATAAAATCACAAAATTTCGTTCACATTATTCGAATATGCAACAATAACATAAGTTAGCATTGTTATCGCAATTTTATAGTTAGACTATAAACAAAATTAAATATTGAAAGCTCTAGTACTTAAGTGGAATACTCGCCATACTTAATTTTTTACCACAAATTACCTACTGATTTAGGTTTCTTAGAACAGTATTATGAGTACGAGTCTTGAAGATGCCTGACTGCAGTTCTATTTGCGGCATTACCGCCACAGCGCCACCTTACAAAATAACACGCTTTTTTGGATCTGGACCCAGTCGAGCAATTCTATGAAATACGCATCGGTAAACTGTTACTGATAAATAATATAACTAAAGTATCAGGTGTCGTCAGGATCGACTCCAAAAATATTGCTTTAGGGTGAGTGCAGTCAAGACAGTTTCATGATAAACTTGTCTTACATACACTTTGTCTAACTTGACTTACCACACCGCTGTAGGAATTAGAAAGTTTTGTTTACGCTATGATTCAACACGTAAAAAGTGTGTCTCTTTTTGTTTTTTATTAATGCAAATGCAGGATAGAGAATCGTGAAAGGAGTTGGGGAGGCCTTTGCCTAGCTATGAGGCACTGCAGACAAGTTAAAAACATTGCCAAGGTCCGTCTTACTACTGTCTTAAATTAAATCCGCTCGGCCTTAGTTGTTGTTGCTGTCTTGCCATTGTCAGTTGCAGTGGAGTTTTTTTTTGTTTTCCGTGGTAAAACGCTAATGACTTCAACCCACACCGAAGCCACGGCGTTGGGATATGTCGGACTCCCACCGACTAAAACACTCCGGACCCCTTCTACTGCCTAAATTTTAGAATGTCACTTAGTATAGTTATTGTATTACTTACGCTTCAATATCGTCTTCATCCTTCTCGCTCTTCGGCGGGATTTTGATGGTGTCACCTTTCCCGATGACGCTGATATCGCATTTCAGGTAGCCTTTAGCTCCCGCAGCCACATCCTCGGGATCTGTCAGCAACGCCCACTTGTGGTAGAACTGGCGGTCTGTTGACAAGATTTGTTAACATACAATTATCTGAACACATAACTGTACCAATAGGGTAATTTTCTTTTATATAGGGACCTGAGCCTTTACCAAAAGAACATTTCATTCTTGTTTTTTTGACTACTGCTTAAATGATCCAGTTATAATAATTTGTCTGTATAACGCTGATCAATTTAAGTCTACATTAATTGCCCTATGTGTTCAGCTAAAGATGAGATTTTATTAAGTCCCTTCGAATAGAAAAGCTTCGGTAGACCAATGCATGAACCGAAGAACTTTTGTCTCTAGATACATTTTAAATTTAGAGACATATTTCCTATATCCAATGAGAACAATGTCCAAGAGACAATACTTTACCTACATAATTATAATATTATTATGTAGGTAAAGTATTGTTCTGTTTTCTTGTCACCTTCAATTCGCTTATACGAAAATATCTCCTAGGAAAACTGTTGTCGTAAGTCATTATATTTTATGTGTCATACTTACAGCCTATTCTTAAGAATTATATTGTTGAATAGGTGTAAATACTATGTTTAGAGGGGATAAGACTTTTTCTCCTATGTTTTTTTTTTAATCGAGCTTAGTATTAAGATTATTGTCAGAAAGTCTAGAAAGAGTGTTTCATTGTTGTATTTTTATCTTACAGTTTCAGACAGACTTCTTAGAAAGCTTATTTTGAAAACGTATCCTATTGTGAGCATGTTATTAAGGCTGTAACATAAAAGAATACAGAAATATACCTAATAATCCATTTTATAACAACGATATTTTCTCAGAGTAACAATAAGCCATAGAATATATCAAAAGCGAATGTATTTGTTTCTTTTGATATTGAAAATTAATGTTATTTGAATGTTAAAACATGTATTCACCATTTTTTACCAAATTGAGTTAAAAAAATTTGCTTATTCTTAAAAAAAATGCGAATAGTTCCTCCATCGAATTATAGAAAAAGAATAACATCTTCATAATGATCTACCTATTCAAGCGATTTATATTAACGTTTTAATCTTTAAGAAACATCACACTATCTATAACAATTTTACAGAGGTTTGCGTCAACCCAGTGTTTGTTCGATCATATTCTCTCCTTGTAACTGGATCACAACAGGAAATTCAATTTAACAGTTTGAACAAGAATTTGCATATTTGTTTAATCGTGCTCGCAAATTCTAAATTGATAGAGAACTATATTTGGCAAACACTACCGTCGCCTACCTTACTTGGTGATAATATGTCGGGTCAATATGGAAATTTAATTTAACAATCCTACAAATATAATAAACGTGAAAGTTTTTAGTATAGGTGGATGAATGTTTGTGACTCTTTCACGCTAAAACACCAAGATCAATCCTATCAAAATTTGACATGGAGTAAGTTGAGACCCTGCATTAACACACAGTCTACTTTTTAACCGAACGTTATTAAAATATTTGTTTAATATGAAAAGAACAACAGATCGCATTGCAACACATCACGAGCAATATTAGCCATTAGTAAGTACATGTTATTACAGTAACTCAAGTAAGTTTCTAAGTGTTCATTAATATTAACATTTCGCTTAGCGTAATATTGAAAGCAATGTTTCGCAATTGCAATACGAGAGTAGGAGAGGTCTTATAGAATATTTGCCTCACAACTTATGTCACAGTTATTAAACTTTTATATTCTTCTAATCTTTGAACTTATGGACTATATTTGAAGTGATAGTCGAAAATAGATCGAAGACGCGCGCTATTGTTGAAGCCTATGTCCAACAGTTGTCTACGATGGGTTGTCAATGATGATGATGATGAAATGTGGCAAGGTATACTCACGTCTCAAGTCGGTACAAAGGAAGTAGTGTATGGATGACTGCACGAATAACCGAGTGGTATAAGGTCACCACGCCAATTACCATGAACAACGTGTAGCGGTTTCGATCCCCGCGTCGGACAAGAATTTGTGCGTTCCACAAATGCTTGTTCTGTGTCTCTGAGCATATGAATTGAATGTCTTGAAACCCCCGCGATACAATGATTAAATTTCCTAGTGCGGGAGTCATTTTTATAAAAATAGTGTATTTAGGTGAGGGCTTGTCAAGGATTTTGTGGCGTTCAGAAACTAAATGTCGAGAGGTAATCGTTTGGTAAATGAATGAAAAAAAAAACAAATAAATTTTATCCTTACCAGGGTTCTTGGTTAAGTATAGCTGTCTAAAATCTGTCTAATCTACACTACAAAAAAAAACAACGTTTTTGAAAGCTGTATGTATGATCAATGCAACGATTACTTTGGCAACTTACATAGTAAGCCTACCGGTATCGCGTCCTAGTTCCTAATCCTACAAATTTTATAAACGCGAAAGTTTGTAAATATACATGGATAGATGGACGAATGCTTTTTACTCTCTCAGATTCAAACGTCTTGATGAATTTTAATGAAATTTACTATGACCTTAGCTGACACGCTAGATTAACACAAAGACTAATTTTTAACCGACTGCATCATCATATAACCGACATTAGCTCGAGCAAAGTCGCGGGCAACAGCTAGTGTTATTAGTCGAGGTAATCTTGCTTTGCACCCTGTTTCTAGAACTATAGTTATTAGCTTCACTAAGAGCCGACTAAAGAGGATTAAGATGACGGGTGGCTGTCTGCACCGACTCTCGTATCTATCAGCATGAGATATTAGTGTTATCTGTTTTGCATATCCAGCATTTGTAGACTAAGGTTGGAGTTTAAATTTCATGATTCGATAGAATGGTATTTATGCTAAGTAATTAAATAAATTTTGGTATCTAAAACCCACTAACTTCCTTCTGGCACTCAAAGGGCTCCAGTAGGAACATAGCAAAATTTATTTAATTACTTAGCATAATTTTATTTTATCGTATTATGAAATCATTGATTTTAGAGTCCCTCAATAAAATTTTAATTAACTCTTTTTAAAAAGAAAATCAGAATAACTACACACAACTTAAAGCCAATTATGCGAAAAGCTTTTGTCTTGTAAGCTAAAGTAGTAGGAGTTTGATGAACTCACGACGTCTTTGTAATAGAGTGTATGATGTACCAAGAATATCCATACCTTTGGCTAGCTATGCCTTGTTATAATGTGAAACTGTAAGCCACTCAATGGTAATACTAAAGCTTCTAAACTATTATTTATACTCATTTACCCCTAAAACGAACCGTAATTTTATGCAGCATTATTCAGGTACCTACTGTAATTAAAAAAAAGCTTTTTAGTATTCGTTTTAGCTACAGACTACATTTACAAAAATTCAGTTTGATAATCTATCTATCTATCACATGATTGATTGTTTTGAATACCAAAACAATTCTAAACGGTTAGCCAAGTTTCTAAAGCTTTTTAAAATTTATGTAATAGTAATAACGCGTCAAGTGACTGAATACGGCTAAACCTATATTTCCTTTGCCAAAAAAATACACATTACTACAAAATGGCGAATCCTCAGATATCTTGAATATAAACCAATTAGGTTCTGACACCGTGACTTTTGGGAAAATAAAATGACAATAACAGATTTAAACCAAGTTAAGTAGTTAGTTACTTCAATATTTGTTTTAACATCATAATAAATCTATCTACAAGTCTACAGGCTACAACTAATGGCGGTAATCACACGACACAAGCTTTTAGAATTGATACTCATCACTCAAAGGATTGCCGGGCCAGTCTGCGCTCAGGAAGGTCTGAAATAGCGTGAAGATAATCATAAAAGGTGCACCAAAAGTACCAAAATAAGTTCACATGCGAAATATGTTAAAAAATGAGACGAATTTAATGCAAAGAAGAGCGAAAAAGTATGATTTATTATTGTTTTCGATGCGTTATAACACGCAAAAACAGTTTATTTATTCAATCTTATTACTTTGCAGTCACTGAAAACCTGGTTTTATGTATATGTTTACAATTAATTTAAAAGTTAAAACACTATTGCATTGAGTTGCAGTTGCATTGTGACGCAGTTATTCTAAATTTTTGTTATTTTTATTATCAAACGATAAATCATTTGTTTTTCAATTTTTATCACATCATCAGAAGTTACTTAAAAACTAGCAGGATAACACTTTAAACGACTTCGGAGAAAAAATCATGTTTTATGAAACCGTATTTTACAACTTTTTTCTCCAATTCAAAGTCCAAATGAAAAGATAAATCCTTCGTACGAAGGCTTAGTTAGCAGGCACTTATAAAAAGTAAGCTTATTATTCCTTCTACAATTCTGTAATAAAAATACAGTTTTACTAGTCGTGTTTGTATTATTTAAAAGAATTTGCATATGTAGTAAAATTTTATACATAAAACACGGAGTCGAGTTTGTTTTAGTCATGCTAGGTGTTTTAAATATTCAACATTGGCCACGTTAGTATCGAAATATATTTGAATTTGTATGGTTATTTGACGCTGGATATAAAGAAATATGATAGAGTAATTAATGAGATAGAACGGGACTAATTTCTATCGTACAACAAAGTTACATTGTATTAAGAATCAAGTTCTAGTAGTTTTTAAGACTACAATGGCGGGTATATCGCTATCTTACAGATGATTTTACATGTACAGGAAAGACAAAAAACTAAATGGGTGGGATACTGATTAACAGTGGTGTACCATTGATATTAAGATAACATCTTTAGTAAGGCTGCGTAATTTTAAATAAAACGATAATTAATTAGACGTGGCTCGTAACGTTACAAGCAAATGCCTCATAAAGTATCGAAGTACAACTCAACCACCTTAATTCACGCTGAAATAAAGATTTTAATAAACAATACAAAAGATACAATACGAAAGATAAGAATAAAGAGTAATAAAACGTTATTGACGGACAGATTCGAAGTATTGCAGAATATTGCTTCTACGTTGCGGTCAGTGAACGAAATGATTACTCCACAATGATTGCGACTGACGTCTGACAATCTCCAACTGCTGTAATTTGACTTACAATTTATTTATTTTAAAGGGTCAGATGTACTCTAAAATACCGTCGTACGAAAGTACCTGTGATATTTTGGTTGTACCAGATATTAGATCTTTGATTGACAGATAATAAACTGGTAACATCATAAAAATCGAAATTCCTGTTTTATTCCATTTCGATTTCATCAAATATTTCTATTTTATGCGACTCTTGAAGTAATAAAAGCTATGAGAGCCTGTCCATCAATTTGCGCAAAATATTCGGAACTAACGTACCTAGCTGGGCACTTGAAAATTTTAATCTTGTTGTAGAAAAAACAGATGCGATGCTTTCGAAAAATAGCGGATGTAAAATATTTTCCTGTTCAAACTCTAATTTGATTCAGTCGATGATAAAAAAATATCGAATACGTTACGCCAAAATTTATTTATCCGCCTTTCATTATATTGATAGATGGCTAGATAAATAAGATATAATTTAGATATAATATTTTATATGATTTCATTTATTAACTAAAACCAATTTTTCTCTTATCTTTCTCTTCATCATCTACATAAACAAATTTCAGTTTAGTTGGATACTGAAAGACTGTTCTATTTACCATTTTTATGTCAAAGTCCAAAAACCTCATAAACTGTGAATGTTCAAACAGAGTTATTAATGAACTTAAAGAAAAATAATCTCCGAAAACTGCTAGCTGCAGTTTATCTCAGGTGATACATATTATGACCTGACATTTTGCTATACTTCCTCTATACTATTTAATGTAACGTAAAAATAGTTTGGTCTGTGATATTGGTACAATTATGCAGGACTCTGTGAACGTTTCGTATCTGTAAAGATACCTGTGTAGTCTAAACGGTGCTAAGAGGTTCCAATTTAACACGAATTACCTGTTATAACCAATCTATCACAGGCTCGAAGCCAAGCTAATAGGTCCTTTACGGAAAGTGACAAATTTTGTATAAGGTACCGTCTGAAATGATTTATTTTTTGACGCGAAGGGTTTTACTACCAAATATATAATTTTTTAGTTACATAAGTTTAGTTATAAATGTAGATATTTCTTGTTTAGTGTTGTTTCTGTTCAATATAATAACCTGTTCTGTTCAATAACCAAATAAATTTGATACAATGAAAAGAAATAATATTTTTGTTAGCTCCAAAACAATAAAATAAAAAATAAAACAACGATACCATCCCATTAGGCTCGTTACACCCAACATGTTGTATATTAAATAACAAAAGAATACAATGACCAAACGTTCGATGTACTCGAAATGAACACGAAACCAGGAAGACATTAATTTTGTATTTTAATTATTTTAACGAGCATACAAAATAAGTTGAAACGGGTGCTGCGAAATAAAAACAATATTACTTTAACCGAAAATAAGGATGGAGGTCAAACGTGCCCGAATAAAAAATGTGTTCCATTTTTTAAATTGTTAAAAGAGAATAAAAAGTCACAATTGTTTGGATAATAGATGTACTTGTAAAACAAGTGACTCGTACCTCGGTGTGTTGGTGTTTAGCTATTCATAAAGGAGATAATTTTAGACACTCAGAAGTCCTTGTTCTTAATAAATTCTGCGCCAAGTCTGAGAGATTGCTTTGGAAGTTCTAGACGAGATACGAAAGCTCATGTACGCCGCATTAATGTGAATGTTGCTTTGCGAAGTATTAATCTTTGCTGACTTCCGAAGTTATGTCATGCATTCAGTTGTTTTGGTTTTGAACGATTAAACATGTAGGTATGTCATCTCATTAAATTGTGTGAAAGATGATACGGCAGCAAAGAGTGTTACTTGCAAAATGACGTCAGATAGGAACGTGTGGAGAAAAGATATGCTGCGCTGACCCCAAGTAATTGGGATAAGGGCAGGGAAATGATGATATCATTAAACAGTTACGTAAAAATGTACATTACACTTTAGAAGTCAGCTAGTAGGAACCAGTTGCGAGTGGTTGAAAACAGACCTCAGTGGCGTGCACTTGGAAAGGCCTATGTCTACCAGTGGACTGTGATGATGATGTTAAGTAACATTTTTATTACTAGCTATAATGCTCATAAAGTAGCTCTTAAGTATGGCAAAGACATTCCTTTTCTGTAAGTACCTTGAGTGGTCACTTCCAAACATTTTATAAACTCGATCCAAGCTTAAGATACACCTCTTAACCATAGATTCTAAAACATATGACTGTCTGTTTGATTCCCTTAAAAGTAGATTTCAATAAACAATAATACACCCTATAAGGAATCTACTTAACAAATTACATTTGTAGGTGATATGTATAAGTGTTATAGTTTTGTGATAAAATAGAGTGGTATTTCGCTTTTATATTTATTTAGTTCTTACAAAAATATGTATATCTGAATACTCGTACTATAATAATTATAGTACAGCAAACTATATATTTTTCTTTCAATTACAAGCATTCATAAGCTATAAGGCAACGAACCGATTGATTTAAAAGAAATGATTTATATTTTATAATAGAATTTCAATAGGGTTCCAGATCAACTATTTATTGGAATTATAAGTTAAGAATCTTTGTCCGATATTGCTGATTTCTTGATAAATATGTTGTTATAGTATTTGTTTTCTATAATATCTGATAAAAGCATTACACAAATTGCAGTTATCACATTTTATGTAACTAAACAATTAAACAAACTCAAAGGCATAATATTAAAGCAGTAATTGTAAAAAAAACGAGTTCCTTTTATCTCGGCGACGTGACAAAGAGTTTTAATTCCGAGATCAGTGGTTTTAATTACAAATTCATGGTACTAATAGCATTGTGAAAATAACAACCCTATTCTGAAATAATAGACAGTAAATAAGAGAAAAACAGAGTTTTAAAACATCAAATGAGTTGCCTTTTGTGAGAACATTCTTTTGGTAAAAAGAAGGAAGAAATTAAAATATTTAAATTAACGGATGGGAGCTGGGAGTCAAATTTTATTCTTGCATTTTACTGCCCCGTAATACCTTTGAAGCGACCGCTGTAAAAGCACGGGCGGTCCGTGTAATCATAAATTTCTTTGTGACGCAACGCTAAATATATTTTAATAACAATTCGGCTTTTTGGATTATATTATTATTCATTGCATAATTTATGTCGCAACGTGTATCTATTTAGTTACTTGTTCGTACAATATTAAAGTATACTCAGGTAAATCAAAATTCTTTTACTTGCCGAATGGAGAAAAAAGTTTACCTAGGTATCGTAAACCTAAAACTTTTCTTGTATTAAAAGTGAATTTATGTCTCGAAAAATGTTCTTTGTACTTCTTTTGAATTGCCAATACACAAAAGGAACAAATTCAAGTCTCAACATAAAAATAATATAACCTTTTTCGTTATACACATGCAGTACAAGACAAAATCAACATAATGTTGGTTCGTTTCCCGTTGAGTGACGGAAAACGGATGTGTTTCTCATCAAGATGCTGACATCGTGTCAGGGACCCTACCACCACGTCTTAAAGGAACGAAGGTACCGGGGTGGAAACGAGACACCGCTATATACCCTGTAGTTCTGTTTCACTTCCACAATTTCAACAGCTCTACATTAAGGGGTACTGGCTTCCTGTATCTATTGTCTCATGTTTCAGGGCACGTCCAGTTCGACAACGTCTTTGCATGCCTGCTTGTGTAGGGTTAATATTATAGTAAAAATATTGTAAAACAAATATGTTAGAAACGACTGTCGTCAGTCCCGAAATGCTTTTACTATTCGTCGTCAAATATCGCAGCGTCAAAGGTAGTGTATCAAAAAATATACATATTTATTTTGCGACTATTGAGTTTTGATGTTGCTTTAGTTTTTACACGGTATTAGCATCAAAGCAAGGCGTTTTTTTCGTATCCCAATAGTCATCCTCATGGACTGTTCTTGTGCGCCAGATTTTTACCAGCTTAAGCGTTTTAATCTGCTTATGGCTGGGGGCACGGTTCGCTATCGTAATAGGAAGCCTGGATAGTTTTGATTTAAGATGATAAGAAAGGTTAGACTTGATAATTTTGTATACTACAGAAAGGTTTTTCGTCTTCAGTTTATAGCGTATTTATCAATAGCTGTACGATATTTTGTGATAATTATTGCTATGATAGATATATAAGATCTGTGCCAAGATCCTGCAATATAATTATGATTTTCGGCTTGAGAATAATGACAAAAAACATTTTTAAAAAACATTTACTTGATATATTAACAACATAAAGGCTCACATTTTACTTACAGTTAGATACTGTTAGGTTGACATACTAACGGCCATACAGCATTTTATAATGTGTCGTGACCGATTTCGGCCACACGTGTCTCATATTTTTTTCTTTTGTTACCTACCTACTGTAAATATAATAATGATACTTTACAGTTCTCTAGCTCCTTACCGTAAATTCAGTTTAGTTACTAATGAGAATGGCAACGAGGTTGCTTTCCTCAGCAAGCTGAAGCAGACTGACTACTTAAGCTTGACATAATTAACAGAAGTGGCGCTGTTTACTGTAAACTAATGTGTAACCCTACGAACAGAGAGTAGAGGGAAGAGGCATTATACTGCCGTATACAGTACTTATTAGTTCTTGTTAGTCTTTGACATCCGTGAAATACGCATAATATAATGAAAATAGAGAGAATGTAGAGTTGTTTGATTTCGAATAATAAAAAATATATTTGTCTATCTTCATTGGTTGGATGTTGACTTTAGTTATTAAATGGAACTCAAGCTAAATCACACAACTTTCATGGCTAGTTTTTTTTCATTTCTTAACTAAAGAGTGCACTCATAGATCGCGCCAAATCACCATGCCCACTTCCTTCTACATTTCTACGTTCTTTGGCAAAACCTCATAAATATTTGAATGTTGTGTTGAGGGCTTAGTTTCCTACATGTAATTAGGTGGCTCGTGTAATGTATCAAGTGATACCTGACACCTACAACTGGCTATTAAAATTAAACTGTTTCGGTTGGTGGAAGCGAGACATAGCTCTACATTTTGTAGAGCGGCATCACTTTCTCACAAGAAAAGCTGTCTAACATTAGAAGGTGGTGGTCTAGCTATACTTAGCGTTGTCGGTCACACTGGTACTTTATTTATGCCTGGATTAACCCGGCAACGGTTACTTGGTTCGGTTTTGAATACTAAAGAATTGAACATTGTTGTGGTCATTTTGGAGACCTAAATGTTTCGCGTTTTAGAAACAAAGAATTTTTTTATTTAATGTTTAGAGATGGTCATTTCACAGATTACTTCTGGTTTTAAATGTACTGATCTGTTCTGCTTTAAAGTTTAGGAGAAACAGGTTTATGACGTAACAAATTCTCAAAATTTATACGAAAGAGTGACGTTACGCGCAAGTTTGTGATTTGTTTTGGCGAGACAAATGAAAAAATACGTATCCAATATTATTCATTACTACACCACAGGCAAACCGAATGTTTTAAAAAAATGTAAATTGGGCATGCAATATTTTTCAGGTAAAACACAATATTTGAATGCTTTACGCACGATATCGCACTTCCGATACTTTTTGTTATTTCATAAAAACAGAAAATTTGACGTGTTTGTTTTTTTGAAGAGCTATGAATGTTACATTCAATTCAGTGTGTATTTATATTTTACTAGTTGTTTTCCGCGACTACGTACACCCTTTACCGCAAAATAAATAAAAATAGATGTGGTTCTCAAACTAACCATTTCATGAAAATCTTTAAAGTTATTTCTGAGGTGTGAGATTACTAACTTTATATCACACGAGAATCATATATTACACGAGAATTTTATATCTAAAACGTGAACACTTATTATTGTCTTGTGACAAGCCTTTATTTTTTTGAATTCTTTAAACATTTAATTACTTTAATAACGGTTAACTTCTAGCAAAACCACTGTGGTCGCATTGCTCCTCCATCTTAATTATCTCGAAAACTAACAAATACAGATACAAATATTTAAAAGAGATCTTTCGAGGTTTTGTGGAAAATATTTTTTTTATACTAATTCTTGAACTTTGGAAATATAATAGAGGTGTAACAATAAAAGAGGTTTATCTATTAGTTGATTAGCTTGTTTTTTTGAATGTTTCAAATGAATCTACATTAGTAAAATATTATCGAAAATGACAGTTAATACTCTATTGCATTTGTGAGTTTTGAATTTTCCAAGAAAAGTTTAGCGAGCTAAATTATAATGTAAAAATTGTAACGAAAATGTAATAAATAAATAAAATATGAATGCATAGGGTAGTCGTAAAATCTTGTCGACGAAGCGTAGTATGGGGTGCTGCTTAAACTAAAACTAGACATCATATCTCATTTTTAAGTAGAAATATTTTTTTAAAGAATAAGGAAAAGAGACAAAAATATTATAAATCACAATGAAAATTTAAAAGATGGCAGTCTCTCGGCAAATTTATAGGTTTGTCCTGGACCTGCGTCACTAATCTGTTTACTGATAACCGTTCCGATATTTAATCTGGGCCTGCCAAGGGTTAGTTTTAAAAACATTATTCATTTTTTAACATAAAACTGTACCCTGCAATCTTCTGTAAATTTTATAGCGTTAAAAATCCATTTTCTTTCACTTTGTCCATACCCATAGCAGTGTTAAGTACGCAAATACGAATGGATGTCCTAGCAATTAAATTGTATTAGTGACTTAAATTAGTTCGAAGACAATACCAGAGTTTGCTCTCCACAATCCTGAGATACGGAGAATTGCATTAACAAGTGAATTAGTGGAGGTTTCCAAGCTGTGATAAATATAGCTATTCCAGAAATGCTTGGAGACATTGCTTAGTTTCCGGCTTAGCCTGTGCAATATAATCAGAATTTACAGAACCCACACAAAAACAAAAATAGAAATCTGACCTTTTACAATATTATTCTTTGAAGGTTGATCATTTTAGCTTTGATTCATTTTTTGTTCTATATATTTACACTTCAGTGACCGAATAATATTAATAATTTAAGAAGATCTCAAGGTTAACTTGCATTATAGTTTCTGTACTCAGAGAGTCCAAAGTAAAATTAACCAGACGGAAGTAATTCCATCAGAGTAATTTCGTAGCAAAACTAGTGAGTCGTAGCACTCGTAGCCCGTAGCAGTATGAGGTTACATTAAAGCCAGTGTACACTACACACCTCAGGCTCATAAAGGTGATTTACATTCATTAAAGTTATTACACCTCATACTGAGCCTCTAGGCACCTCGTAATCCAGGGATATAAAAGTAGGCAACAATGTTTTACCAACTATTAAAGTTATATTCCCAACAGAAATTGTAGCGATATGATTTTTTTATTAGGTTACGGAATAACAGCCTTGTGGTGTCCTAGTGCGACCTTTTTACCTTTTATGTTTCTAAGCTACTGATATGTGGAGAAAAAACTTGTGAAAATTATAAAGGAAGATAGGCTGGATATAAAAGTGGAAAGCTATTTCGTTCGTCAGTTAGTTCATAGAGTAAAGAATATGAGAAATATATTTTGTTTTTTAATCATTGTAAAGCAAGCACAAACGTTAAAAGCGTCCATCTTAGCGCACTTTACAAATTGGCCAATTAGTGATTGGTGCCACTATTAAAAGTGCACGTGAATACAGTGTTAAGCACTTCACTTCTCCGATTAGTGCTTTGTACTTACTTAGAGCAGTACTTAAGGTGCACGTACCAACAATAACAAAATTCATTATCATTGGTCTGTATTGGCATTTGAATCCATTGCAATAATGGACAGCATAATTAAAACGTGATATTTTTATAATTCATTTTTGTACGCTTCACTTTTCATTGTTGATCGCGATCCAAAATTAATTATTTCCATAACAGGCAGTTTAATTATCTTTTCAACGTTTTGTAATTTGTTAAGCGTCTCTTTTGTTTGAAGGGAATCTCGATAAGGCCGTATATAATGAGCTGTATTTCCAGTTTATTCGGAAGCTGGCTTTATAGGTTAATGGTCCTCATCCTTCACATTTTTTACTTGACGTAGCCTAATAATAATGAGCATCTCGGAGGCTTTTTCCAGTGATGCCGACACTGGGACGATAACAAGGAAGAGATATTGCCCATATGTAGTCTCATTTCCCATGGCCGCGTATTTACTACAGGTCTTTGTATGACATCGGTGCGGTGGCCAGTTATGTTTGTTTCGTCGCGGCAACTGTTGAAATCGGTCGCAGTGGAGAAACGCGTGTATAAAGTGTAAAGACCCATTATAACTAACTATTAGCTATTCACTGCTGGCTTGCAGTAGTAATTGTAATTTTAACGGTCAAAAATACGACGCCCTTGAACGGTGACTTTAATGGCGTCTTAGTAGTACTAAAATAATATTTCCGTCACTAATTTACTTGCTAAAATTAAATAAATGTAATACTCTTTTCGCGATTCAAAAAGTTAGTGAAAACACATTTTGTTAGTTAAATATTTCAGAATGTCGAATTTGGATATTTCTGATTTTTTTTAATTATTTTGATTATTAACAGGCACCTAAATCCGATGTTTGATTGTTTTAAATTCGGAAGACCGAATTTAAAACAATCAAATTGAAGACGTAATTTTGTTAATACATTCTATATTGTGATTCAGATAACATCTATGTAGTCTGAATCGTGTGTCGGAGTTCATAAAGTGCGCATAATACACACACATGGCTATTATACTCGTAGGTCCATATGTTTACTGGACCAGTGGGTTTTTATTTCCTGGTGTTAGAGAAATAATGTGGGTGATGTTAAGAACGCAATACACATATTCGTTAATCTAATTTGTACTTACAGAGGGATTACCTGTTTTCGTATATCTGTTGTTGGGAATATAAACACCCACGACTTTATATAAATGTTATCTAAGTGCCGGAAAAACCTTGCAGGTGTGTGCCAATGTAAACTCATTAAAAGGTCACTTTTAAGTAATCCCTTCTCTGTCATAGGGATAATGATAACTTATTTTTTTAATGTCCTTCTTGTAGTTTAGTGAATAATATGGATACGATTTTTTTTATTTGCCCCGCAAACACAAATTGACCAAAGTACAGCTAATGAAACTTACGCGTGACGTCACTTTTTCGTATAAATTTCATTTTGCGAATGCGTTACGTCACAAACCCCCTACTAAACTTTAAAGCAGTATATCTTTAACATTGTTGTTGTTTTAATATTTTTTTACTATCTATCTGACGAACTAATTCGATTTTTACATTTCGTATTCTGTCATCATCTCTATTGAATAAACAGAAAAATTGAGATTTATGAACAATACGGTAAAATGTTGCTTATGAACACCGACGTTGGTGTGAATATAGTACTGCAACAAGCATTTCCCATTATATGAAGTTGTACAATGTTGAACCCAAGTTTAATATTACGTTTGACATGCACCGTACCGCGGGTACTTACACACCTATATGTGTAATGTTATAGCGTAATTATAAACTGCCACGATAGAGGGCGGGCTTGTTAATCGGTCGTAATTTGCACTTTAAGCCGTATGCAAGACCTATAGAAATTAAATGAAATAGTTTATTCTGTAAGTAGGACACTGATATCACTTTTACATGTCCTAAATATGTTTAGAGCTCGCTGGATTCGACATTTCCTAACTTACTACCCTGAGAAGAATTTCAGGGGTCCTTGTCTCTTTTAAAGTCCAGACAATTGTTGTTAATCAAGTGTGAGTGTATAAACAAATACAGAGTATTTACTGGTCTGGCCTTTTTGTATAGTAGAAGTGTTGTTCTGATGTATATTTGTTTCTACATTGCACTTAACAAAGACACAGTGAAGGGCAACAGTTTGATATGCGTCTGTTGTGCGTCGTTCTTGCGATTTTTTTTTTAAATTTATTATGATTTTATGTCATTGTTATTTTATACTAATTTGTAAATATTACCAAATTAAACAAATATACCTTTAGGGGTTTGATACAGTGAAACTTTATAATTTTCGTTTTTTACCATGTGTATTTTGTAATTAGCTAAGCAAACAATAAATAAATGATTAAGTTTATGATTATTATGTTTCGTCTGTAAGTTTCTTGGACAAATACTTAACCCTTTTTAAAAGGCTGACTGAATGTCGTGACTTTTGCCAATGAGTTTATGCAAAGTAGGCTTTAATGAAAGGTGAAAGATGTTAATTGTTTGATTATACTGTTAGACTCAAAGATAAACTTGCATGTATCGAGGTAACCTATAATATGAAATGTGTTTTTATGTAAATTCTTAGGTTAATGAGTGTATAGAATGTACACTAGTGTTACTCAAATTGAGATTAAAAAATGAGGGTACATACCAGGCTGGCTCCACACCGTGGCCACGTCGAGCTTGAAGCTGCCGAGCAGCTTGTTAGCGCGCAGTATATTGCGCGACTGCAACACCTGTAACAAACGTCACGTTGCATGGCACACGCAATGTACGACCTACACTTTTTAAACTACATCGATCCTGTATTACCAGCCTAGTACACCTTTACGGCGACATAAACAATATACAAAATAAACTTTAACGATAAGGAATTATGATTTATATTTATGTTGGCACTCCTGAGTTTTGAACGCTGCGCGGTTAACATTCGCTTAGGTGAGTAGGATATCGTAAACGTTTATTATAAAATGACAGCGTGTTTTTATATTGCCACATACGTTGTATAGCTGTAATAATGTTCCAAGTTTGTCTTCAGTTTCTGCCTAGAACTAAATTTCCGACTGCTCGAGTGAAATGTTGGCAGTTAGAGTTCGCCGAGTTATCTATGATATATTCTGCCTCTAAGATTTGCTTGCTATTTGATGAATTTATTAGAATATTACTGAAATTTGCTTGCTTCTTGATGACGTTATTAGAATATTACTTTGTCATTGGTTTCGTCATATACATTTACTAAGGAATTGGTACCTAATTCCTTAGTAAAAGTCCTTGACGAAACCGTTGTTCACAGGTATCAATTTTATCAAACCAAAAAATCGAATTACGTAGTAACATTACTGAAAGACGTTAATTCACTGATTCTAGTTGCGTAGTTCTAAAATATCATTGTTAAGGAGAAGAAACGGCTATAAATTTCAAATATACTCAAAACAAGCAAGGAAGACAATAAAAAAAAAATAGGTCCCTAAAATATTCGACTTTCTACAATTCAAAATTAACTAAAGCCCCAGTCATCGAAAAGTAAATTGAAAATTATAAGTCAAGTAAGTATAAGTCAATAAGTCAAGTGTGAAGAACGAGTGCTGGCTTAAAATAAAGAATTAAGAAAAAGAAGGTACGTTTTAGCAGGTGTGATATTCATTTATAACAATTATGTAGTACGCTGTGTTATATTTAAGGCGTGATAACTCATAATAAGGATAACAAAACTTCCTTATGCAGACTCATTAAAAGTTTCGCAATGTTAGATGATCGTGAGCTCCTTTCGCTTCGAATGTGTTGGGGCTCATAATAAGGTATATTAAAACACGTGCTCATACCTACTAGCATTGTGTATTGTATTAAAATAACCAACATAACCAACCACTCAAATAGTTTACATGAATGAAATAGAGTATTTTATTAAATAAAACTTTATTTTATAGCGTAAAAAATAAATGAAGACAGAGTGAAGATACAGTGAGAGTGCCGTTACTAGCCCCCACTTATATACGATTCAATACATCACTACATCTTTGAGTCATTAGAGTTTCACCCCGACAACCAAAAAAAATAGATCTACTAAACCAATTTCAGTAATTCTTTTACGAAAAAAGTCGCATCTATATTGAGAGTCATAGGCCAAAATATATTAAGTCGAAATACCTTTATCAGATGTGAATACACTGAAGTAAATAATAACGTTGCAGATAAAGCACATTAATTGAAAGCCAACTGTGAATTAGCTTAATCAAGGTGTGGATTAACTCAATTGTATTGGACGTGACTGATACGATACTAATTATAACGGAACTTACATTCGACATCTGAATTCAACAGAGTTTTAACTGTATTTTAGCAGGAAATAAAGATTATCATGATGATTTTAAAATAAATCTATGTGACATTTAGTTTATTTAAACTCACGATTACGTTTTTTACAATTTGAATATACGATTCTACTGTTTATTTCTTTAATTTTAAAGCCGGTACGAGAGTAATTTAGAACAATCGTAAACTTTTGTTACTAATAAAGACGAGTGAGAAAATCTTAAAACAAAAGAATTTATTTATTTTAGTTCTGTTAATAAAAAAAAGCTTATTTACACGCTAAGTCGTAAAACTCGTATCCACTTTTCGAACAATGACAGCAATTTAACTAGCAGGGTTATTAGGTAAGTTGCAAAAAAGTGCATGAAAACATCGTTAGGAAATTGAAATTAATTCTGAAATCGCCAACCCGCAGTGAGCTAGTGCGGTGATCAATGCTCAAACCTTCCCTATATGGAAAGAGGCCTGTGGCCAGCAGTGGGACGTATACAGGCTGGTCTATTTATTTATTATTTTCATATAACTGTTAAATGTATATTA
This sequence comes from Chrysodeixis includens, assembly GCA_941860345.1. NCBI lineage: Eukaryota > Metazoa > Arthropoda > Insecta > Lepidoptera > Noctuidae > Chrysodeixis > Chrysodeixis includens. The sequence goes on along the minus strand of OW796090.1, from coordinate 20,739,302 downwards.
TTGGTCTCATAATCAAACACATTGATTGCATCTTGCATTGTTTGTATTACTTTACCATAGGAAAACTAACTTTTCCTGTTGTGATTACAAAACAATGTATTTCCTCAATTTGTTCCGAGTAACAGTTAAAGCACTTAGCAGAACAAACTTTTGCGGGCTTTAACTAACAGCTTCATTTGTAGTGGTGAATCTAGCTTGGTTTAATCAATGTAGCGGAAAAATAGTTTGAATGTTCAAACAGACACAGTTTTAAATACTGAATTTATGCTTCGCACACTTTTGATCAACATTTTTAGAAAAATTGTCAAAGGCAAAAGGAAAATTTCTTTGCTGATATTTTTTGAACAATGGTAAAAATTTGCTTCCTGAAATTTTCAATCTTCTAGATCTTAGAAGCTTTATTGCAAATAAGACTAGAAACCTACCTATAGATATTTTCCTAATAAATTCAAATACTCAGTGAGTTTAATGACATATTTTTATAATGAACTAAAAATGATCTAAAAAATGATGAATTTTCATTTTCAAGCACTCGATCGAACTAAATACAACCGGCGTCTGTTTAAACGCGAGTATATCAGGACGCAGTGTCGTTGTGGGACAGCAAAAATACGACAGCTGGCGATACATCACCCGCTCGACCCGATATTAACTTGTCACTTTTTCACACTGTCACGCGGCGATATTGTTATTTCTCCAATGTTTAATCTGTCACAAAATAAACATCCAACGAATCCCTGTAGTAAATTTTGGCCTGGATACCGTAATCCTCAAATACCTATGAACGTTGAACCGATATATGTTAAGGGAAGTGCCAGAACTCCACCCTGTATAGTCTACAGTACTGAGTATAGCAGTAATGTGCTGCATCATTCTCTGTCATATTAAAAAGAATCTATGTTCGATTTTGACGTAGGTACTTAAAACGTCGCTAGAAGAAATATTTTTGGCTTGGGTAATATACGAACTCGTATCATGTCTGTCATATTTGTATATTCTAGACTAGTCGTTATTTTCTAATAGTAGGACAAATAGCCTGTGTGCCTCTTCCTTCTACTTCTCCAAGTCTCATGATCGTTGTGGATGTAAGCCGCAAGTAATTTATGTACATAACACGATCCTATCATGTCCGGACGCTATTGTTTTCATAGATATTGCTCCCAAATACTTAGGTTACCTAGACATTTTAGATAACAATTTGCATTTAGAGTGCCTACTATAGTAAAATTTTACCGTTATTACCTAATGGGTCATTTGTAAACGATCCTTGGGTTTTGAAGATACGATTATCAAACACGTGTGTCACGTGTTTCTTAGCTATCGTAAATAATGGCACGACTGTTGATTGTCTTCTGATGCAGTTTGCGTTCAATTTCATTAAAATCGAGCACGGAGAAAATTGCAATAAGTATTTCGAGAACAAGAGCAGCTTGTAGACAGCTTGTAAATCCGATTCTTTATTTTGATCCTTCAGAACGGGCAGGCGGTATATCTTTCAAATACTATTGGGAATCCGAACCCCTCGAGAGATAAAAGACGTTCATAAAGAATCCGTGCAAAGAGTTTCAAGGGCTTTCTGGGAACCGCAATCCAAAGTTAACAGGGAGACTTGTGGATTAAATGCGGTCGCCAAGCAAAGTTACGATTGCTTGTCTGGGTCTGTGGAAACTTCCTGCAACAATAATATCTTGCAATACATTGTCTGAAAAAGGAGCCAATTTCCTGAGTAAGCACTTTACAAAAGCAAATGATATCACCACAAGGAACAATGTTGAAGCACGAATGAGGAGACAAAATGTTTGGAACTACTTTTAATTTCAAGTTTATGTTTAAAATGTGCTTTACTAATATCAAAGTGTCGTACTCAACTGCACTTAGCGGTGCAACTTCTCACGAAGACTGAATTGGGAACACGCCGCCAAAACAATTTCATTAAAACGTTCCCAAGATGTTTGGAACTTGCGATAGACGACTTGAAGTTGATATTCCTCCACTATTTTAATCTTTCGAGGCCATCTGACTGAGTATCCCTCAGAGAAATGATGAAGCCGAGACAAAACGTGGTGTCGTTCTTTCGGTTCACCAACTTGCGAGACATACGAGATACGATTTTAAGCTTAATTATGAAGAAAAATAAGGTCTAATTTAGAATACAATCATGTATATGTAAGTAATGTTGAAAAGTTAAGCGTTAAAGGGGAACATTATCGTCTTATTCACAGGAGTCGTTCGAGCCCCTTTTGTTGTAAAGCAAGAGTTGGAACATATTCGCGATAAAACTCCAACAAAGTGCGTTAAGAGAGCATTTGTGAATGGCTTGTCTTAAAAAGTGATCAAATCATTTTAATCCTTAAATTCAGTCTGTTGTCGCGAGTACCTAATCAGCTACCGTCAGATATAGATGTTTGATGAGCCTAAGGGTATTTGGCGTAGTTACTTTTACTCCATATATCGAGGCCATGAAGTGGGACCTACGAGTACTAGGAGAAACATGGGATCATTAGGCAGCAACATGAAAAAGCAAACTTTTACCCTTATCATTACTTTAGTCTACATCGGTTACAGAACACAAAGTAGAAAAAGAAATAATCTGAGTAGTTACAAATATAATAAACTAGCGACCTGCCCCAGCTCCGTACGGGTAAAATACTTATATAGATGATACTGATTATACTTCTTCTAGAATCACTCTTCATGTTAAAAAACCGCTTTAAAATCAGTTGCGTTTTAAAGATAAAAGCGAATAGACAGACAAACAGCAACAGTAACTATGTTTTGACAACCGAAACACACTCCGTGTCAAAGGTTATTTATTGAAGCAACATCGTAAAGTAGAACCGGAGATCGTCAAAGGATTCCAGTGCGCAAGTCAGTTAGATCATGTATTAGCGAAAACCGGAAGAGAACCGGACGGCCTATTTCGGTGTACCGCAGGGTCGCATTTTGGGTCCAACCTTGTTTTGCTAACTAAAGGCTCATTATCCCACAGCTGCTCAACCGATGCGAAAATACATACACGGATGAAAACCCGTATGAAATAATCTTATATTTTTCCATACTTTATTCATGTCTTTCTTGGCAACAAAGTAGGTTACATCAGCCTTTACGTTAATTATCTGTAAAAAAGCTGAAAACATGCCGAGATAGGTATGTACAATATGTTTTCGTTCGACAACAAGCTTTTTCTTTACAAGTCTCGTTACACGAACCTCATTACTAACACAGGCTTACAAATAAACGAGCATAAAGACCGTTGGCTTTCTGAGGTCACTTTAACAACACTTTTCAATATAAACGTCGCTTCTTACGATGTTAAGTCGTCCGCAAAGAGGCTGGCTTTAAACTTTTCCTGTCTTTTATCTTAAAACAAAAAGCGGTCGCAGATTACACCGAAGCGAGGTACCGTAAAAGAAAAGTCATTTATGTTACTGATTTTGAAGTTAACAAATAACCAAGGGCAAGATACTTTTTTCCCTTATTTATGGTTGTAACAAGGTGTTTCGGTAAGGTCTACGGGGATGTTATAACTATACTGACTTAGAAGCTTATGTGCCCGAGTTCTAAAGATATTTGTTAGGTTTCACGGTGAAGCTGAGGTAGATACTCTGTGTAAGGCGTGTCTGGTTGCTTGGTATATTTAGATCTAGACATATTATAGGAAAGAACAACCTACATAGTGACATAACAAAAGAATTTACGTCCAAATATTGAAAACTTACGTACTCATTGCATTGTGATCATGTAAATGGATTTATAAAAAGTCCTAAAAGTACAGGAGGTTTTTTATGAAATCGGGTAATTTTTTTAAACAATATTTAAATAAAATTGTGAGCAATTATTATAATAATATAACAAACGATTGGATATCGAAAATAGTAGTAATGTTAAGCTATCGACAACATTTCAAAAAGCCTGATGTTTCTGAAGAGTTTTTAATTACCTATTACGCCGTATTTTAAAATTAAATTTTAAAACATGTATTTTTAATTATGATACAATATAACATTCCAGTTTCAAAGATCAAACACATCCTCGGGCTGCTGCAAAGCGTCTGTGTAAAGACCGAATGCAGAGTAAATTTGTGCTAGGAATTAATTGGTAATCCAATATTGACGTGCTCTTAATATTTGATTAGGATTAGGCAACAGCTGTATCGGGATTTCAACCAGAAATACATAGGTTCGCGAGTCTACCGTAAGCTGTCGTAAAGTTTAAGTTGAAGTCTAAAAACATAATATATGATACAACTCCTGATTTAATATGCAAAAAAGATTAAAAACACACTAATTATCGTATGGAATGTGTGCTTGCATTACCTAGCAAGTGTGTTTAAAATAGCATTGCGTTAAATCTTTACCTTTGTTCTCTACCTGTGTTCCTAAGTAATTTTTTTTTTTATATTTTAGTGACGAAAGCAGAAAAATAATCATTTTTGGATGACCAATGACCATTATCAAATTTTATTAATTTTGGTTAAAATTTTATACCTATGATTCTGTGAGTCAAGGAAAATTTGCGACATATTCTAAATGTTTCTTTCAAGAAAGATAAGTCTTTAAGCAGATAGAAACGTTTGCACATGGCAGGTAAGAATCCCGCGAGTAAACTTAACAGATATAAAACTTCGTGACGTTTAAAATGTGTGGCATATCGCTCGTATATCGTGGCGATCACAAGAGACGCGATATTTATTCGATGTCAAACAGGTGATATACGATGCATTAAAGTGCAGTTTATAAGGAGTAATGTTTAAGCAGCGGGATCACAACTCTGCGTCAAATCAACGAATGATCTGTAAATTTTATTTGCCAGCGATCCGTTTTTTGATTATTCAAAGGCGTAAATTTGCCAAAACGTCTGAAAACAGACCTCAGTGGCGTGCACTTGGAGAGGTCTATGTCCAACAGTGGACTGCGATAGGCTGATGATGAAACCTGAAATTATTTTTCCTAGCTATCTGTTGTACAGTAAAAGCGGTCGTTGCAGTGCCATTTTATTCCACGTGACAGAAAAGAGGGCTTGTTGTTCTAATAAATAAAACTGTGATTCTGAAATCTCCGAAAATGGGTATATTGAGGCACGTGACGTCACAGTTAGGCAGAGTACTCATGGAATTTTAATGATCATATGCTCAGTGCGCTCGGGGCTGTCTGACCCACTTTTGTCACGGAGAATGGCTCAGTGCGCGCAACCAAGCTCCTGTACCTACTCAGTTTGCATTTGTTATCAATGTTAATATTTGTTTGTAGTCCCACCACCCGTTACAAGACCCGCCGGACACTTTAAGTTTCCTTAGCTTTTCTCGAAAATCTTCCAAGAACTGCTTTTATGAAAGTGATATGTATATGTTGTGTGGGCGAGACTGGACCTTTTAAACATTACATCGTGCATTTTGTAGTTCTTCTACCGCAGTGCGGCTGCAACTAGTGAACTGCAAATATGAACAGTGGAGCGAAACGGTTTCAATACCAAACGTTTTCTGGTGTACTGAGTTTCAACGTACCGATATTACTTTTAAACTTTCTAAGCCAATATTTATTTACGCTAGCCCGCCTTGTTTCGAAATGTTAATAACGTATGTTGTTAATTTAGTGTATTTGTACCTACAATATATTGTTGTACCGGCTGAAAAATATTCGTTTGATACAAAAAATACAGCATTGTATTAATCAGGAGATGTTCAGATTAATTTTGACGGTAACGTAACATGCGGCCCCCCGGGCATTCTGGCTTGAGAGAGTATTTTGACCTTGACATAATATAATTTCATTGTAAACATATTATTGCCTAAGGTACTCTTATTTGTACATAGCTATTAGCTAGACATATTTTATGAGGCTGGAAGGAGAGACACACTGCGAAGGTAGCCTATGCAACGCTTACATTGCTAATAAGCATGTTCCTATTACATTATATTTTTATGTAAAAAAAAGTCCAGAAATAATCATCATTGCATGCATACAAGGTACCTACATAGGAAAACTTTCTACAATCGTAATTATTAAGTTTTAAGTTTTGTTCCGTGCATATTAATCTACTATTTGTACATATTTGTAAATATTTGAATAGTTGCGTAATAATACAATTGTCAAACGATATTTCACATATAATGATAGGGGAACCCCGATAGCACCTGTAATGACATAGATACCAGTCCTAGGCTAGATGGGATGCAAATTGCTTACATTAAGTGAGTTGGCACTTAACTCAATAACAAGTTATGCGCTTTGGAGCCATGACAAGGTGCAAATGTGCCTTTGAGTGTGTAGTTTGTAAATATATTAGCAAAGTTGCTCGGTTTTGTAGGCAAGTAAGACTATAGTCTGTGGTGGACGATGGTAGCATGGTGACTGTCTGTAGTATAAATTATTTCAAATAAAAATGTCAAACTTGTCTTAAAAAATATGTGTGATTTATTTATATTTTGTCCCAAGCCTATTAGTGTCCCACAGCTGGGCAAAGGCCTCCCCCAAGTGCTTCCAAGATTCCCTGTTTTGAGCCGCTTCGAACTAGTCCTCGTGGTGTATGTCATTTATATTTATTTTTTCTATATGACTTTAAAACTTGTATCGTTCATTGCAAACACAAGAATATTTAAATACTGGATGCACGGAGACTTTTCATACATTTTAAATCAAATTTTACATGATGTTTATTTTCGTGCGCAAAGCTTACACGATATGTAAATGATCGCGGCGGCGCAACATGTTCAGTTTGCCTCCCAACCTGTTGCACGTCCATATTTTGAGTCCGATGATACATTGTTGACAGAATGGATATATCTTTATTCGGACTTTTATGTATTAAAGTCACAATCAATCAAAAGGTTATTTTGAGAAGGCCTTTTCAGGCACTTTCAAAACGTTACTGACTCTAGTAGCGCGGTTCCAAAATGTCATTCGTATGGGGAAGAACCGGCAAGAAACTCCATAAGTTACTCTTTTAAAAAAAAAAAACAGAAAAATATAACAATATCCACATATTAATACGATAATAGCGACGAGAAAACATTTACGAACGCTTTGTAGTTTAATCGAGACCCTAGCACTAATGTCGTGGTGATGAATAAAGATATTTAACGCGCTGAATAGTAGCTTTATAAAAAGTCAGCCAGGACAAAACACGGAAATAAAATAAACAATTCCCAGCAATTTATTCCGAATTGTTTTAAAAACAACGATTGGTTCTTCCACTGTTAATTAGCCGATCGTCATATGTTTTTGAACACAATGCCATCTTTGTTGAGTTACGAACGTACGAGCACATTTTATCGTTCACTAATTAGCGCATACCAATTCAACAATATGACATACTTATCTCTCATTGTTATCATAGTCCTATTGACAACCAGTATCTAGACAAATACTATAATTAACTGTACAGGTCGGGTATGAGAATTGTAATTATTGTAATATAGTAGAAGTGCTTTTTGTCATTGTTTTTAATGCCATGGAATGTAATATTGTTGTCCTACTAATAATATGAGGCAAAAGTATTTGTGTATGACTGTCACCTCTTCAAGCTCAGACGGCTGGTTAGATATTCTTGAAATTTGGTATGGAGCTAGCTGACACACTAGCTAAATTTTCCTAAATATATTAGCAAAGTTACTCTGTTGTCACTGTGTCTGTTGTGGACGATGGTAGCAGTTATGGTAACTGCCTATAGTCTAAAACAATCAAAATTAAAGTCAGACTTATTACTAAACATCTTTTAAGACAACTTTTAAACTTGTATCGTTCATCATAGGCTCTTCATTATATAAAATGAAGAGTAATGTAGTTTTGTAGTTATATCCGATTTACGTGCAGGCGAAGCCGCGGAAAAAAGCAAGTAGTCTAGTTGTTAAAAATGTAATTCGTATGACAATAACCTTCGTCGAAATTTAATTACAAAATCGGTTTGCTCGTTTAGAAGCCACTTACCTTTCAAAAAGCACGTGGAACTCAATTTATTGCGTCACAAAAAAATACAACTTATATTACGTGTCCTAAGAAAAGTATTTCAGAGATAGTGACCTACAGGAATGAAGTGTTCTTAGAAGTGGGAGGTAATTAAAGTCGAAGAAATAAACTCTCGTCATAAGTTCAAATGAGATTCCGAGTCCTGTAACTCAGTTGTGGTATCTCGAGAACTTTGCTGGTGTTTCTGTTATGAAAGCATAAATCATAATAGTCACGGTTTTATGTACTTTTGTGATAAAGAAAAAGTATAAATAAGTGTTAAGATTTGCCGTCTATGCCTACGAAAAAGTATCTAATGTCTTTTTTATTTAAGACCATAACAAGTTTAATCACAATCACTTTAGCAGTTTAATCAAAAACAGCGTAACAGACAGACTAAATTGCCTTGTCATTCCAAAATATAATACTCTTGTAAAAGGTATAACCGCTAAATAAATTCTTCTGTTCTGCCAACGATTTTTTATGACACTCGAACGGGAACATGCACAAAACTAATTGGTGTTCGGGAATCGGGACAAAATGAATGCCGACCACTGCAAAACGACCGAAATAATTGCCCATGTGGAACTATTGCATTTAATCTGACTTTTGAATGTATTGCACTTGGTTTCATGACGTTTTTTATCGATGAAATAAAATAATTTTGGTACTCCGATCGATTTGGTCGTGTGAAATAAAACCGGCTTTTTTTTGTGTATTTCTGTTTGACATCTTGATGAGAGTATAAGTCAAGGATTAACGAAAGTAATTATTTTAAAACAACATGTTTTTTTTATTTTGTTTTTGACCATTAATGCATGTCAAATATTATAAAGCACGTTCTCTTTAAAATTCAAAGACGTGACGTTACAAAAGTCATTTTTACCTTTATTTAGTTATAAAAATGAAGAAGTGCTCAAAATAATTATATAAACGTTCCCTTTTTAAGCATCCTTGTTTAGAAAAAACGTTGAGATGAATTTGCATCAACTGAAAAAATATTTGGTGTTGTTTTTAATTAAAATGTAAAGGAAATTGAAGGCTCAAGAGCTATGAGAAGCGGCGACGGGAATAAGATACATAACAAAGTTTTTAAGAGTCAGTAAGATTTTGAGCAATACAATTTTAGACTCAGGTATAAAGGTTAGTCTATCAATCCTGCAACCTAGGTCTTATAATGGATTTTTTACCAAGTGAAGTAGCTTATGGAGGCTAAGTAGGCTATACAAAATAAGGTAATGAATAGAACTCAATAAGAGGGGAAACCAAAACATAGTGTCACATAAAACAAAGCTACGGCAAAGGTGTGGCTTTAGTGAGAGTCCTGCATCTTCAATAAAAAAATTGTCTCGATTTAGTTAGTATAATGAAGACTTTTTTAATGTGTGTCTCTTTTATCAAAAAATCCTAACTGATTTTTGGACGATATATAGGACGATAGCAATAAATCTTATATAGTATTAGCAACCCGCCCCAGCCCAGAAATACTGACGTATTATACATATATACCTTCCCTTGAATCATACTATCTTTAATCGCAACGGATTTTAAAAACCGCCTTAAAATCCAGTGCATAGTTTTAAAAATGTAAGCAAAGACTCACACATACAACGACATAATTTTATACTAAGTATAATATACATTTAAAACCATTTATTTTCCAATACTATACAAATGAACAATAATACTACCCCCGCCCCCCGATTCCCGTCAACATTCTGATTTCCTTTACATTGAAGTGCATTAAGCTGTCTGTCTGGTAGGAAATTCAACGGAAATGAAACTATATGCAAATACTTTTTAAACTAACGCATCAACATGGCAGGATACATGTTAGACTGGTTACGCTCGTTCCACGCGATTGGAAAACCTAATGCAGTTTCACTACTTTTGCATATAACTTGGCATTTTTATCATTTTCCTTGTCTCTCACAGTAAATATTCTGCATTTGTTTTTACACTTACATTCGTTTAACAATAATTGTCTGGACTTTAAAAGAGACAGTGACCCCTGAGTTTGTTTCGACATTTCTTTTCAGGGTAGTCAGTTAGCAACAAAATAAATGATTTCATTTCATTTCATTACGAGTAAACTAGTCAGTCATGCTCATTTTCTGTAATATCGTTTTACAAGAAGTAAAAATTGTGTTATTTTTTAATTTTTGTTTTGGTTCCTGTAGGTTGTGAGGTTCTTTGTTTAATAGCTCTGGTTTGGTAAGAATTCTCGCATCACCAAGAGTAAAAGCTTAAATAAGCCGTAGTATTTCCGACTCTCTAATTTACTTTTACCTCTATCGCTTGTATAAATAAACTGTTCACGCAATGGCGAGTAATTCTTTTTTTGTTTGATATCTTGTAACTGCAAGGAACATGTACGAGGATGTTTGATCGAAAGTAATTCTGTGTTTCTCACATAACCGTGGCCTGTATTGATAAACCCCTTACGTTAGTTTAAGTAATGACCGTTTTGTACAAAAAAAATAGTTATTAACAATTCCTTAACATTTTTACAAGCTACTACGTCGACAGCTTTCAGCTTTTAAGCCTAACAAAAAGAATGTCAATGTCTTCCTTTGTATCGAACAAAACGTTAAAAGCGTCGACATGGCTTTCACTGCAAAAAATCAGTCCACAGTCCAGTGTAGCACTGCCAAATATCACTTTGCGTTGACGTATTTCACGGAGGAAATTGGGATAGTAGGATATTGGGATAGTACTTGAATAGTGATACTCAACTGTCGCTCTTGCATAAACACTATCTGTTCTGCTGCAGATCCGTAATTCGTGATTTTCTAATATTAACCTTATGATAGAGCGTCAAGGATCATATTTGTAAATCACTGTTGGTAATAAAGTGTGGCGTTCGTAAACGTTAGTAGGCCTGTGATTGAAAATGTGTGAAATGTGGTTGTGTTTAGTATTTGTCTTTGGTGTCTGTTTTAGAAACATTGCAATGCTAGTATCATTTTTTATTCTAATGAAACTAACTGTCTGTGTTGTAAGGTAGGTAGAGTCTGTTGAATACTAAATTTAAACAAATTAGCTAAGCCTAAGCTATCATTACCTCAAAATGTAGAATGAGAACTTCTTGTTGGTGAGACGCAATAACATCAGTCAATCTTAACCTGTCCTACGACAGATACCTTTAGCTTTGATCATCGTGCAAGAAATCTACTCTAACCTTACCTACAATTTTATGGCATCTCCAAATAAATTTGACGTTCATGTACAGTCACGAGCAAATGTATATACGACCAAACAATTGAAGTTTAAGTCCTAGTCAAATAATTAATGAAATCGTGAAATTTTCTTTTGAATTAATCATTGTATGTCTAGTTTACAATATCAGTGATATTCAATAACAACTTCAGAAATTTCGCCTAAGAAATCTACTGCAACTGTTTGGCCGCGTATACATGTTTTTGCTCGTGACTGTACCATAATATAGCGTATTCTATTTATCCCAACAATAGCGAGCACTATCTCCAGGGTATCTCGAGTTACCCAAATAAACATTGTAATAATGGATTACTATTACATCCAGTATCTCGCTTTGTGGGTTCGCCTGGGCATTTTGCCGGTGTTAGTAAACCTCTTCGAGGCCAATATATTTCGGTGGTTTTATTTGACCTGGATTTGAGAGCTTCGGTGATTTCTTAGTTCTATCTTTGTATTGGTCAAGAGTAATTTACTCTTCCTTCATTTTTTTGTAATAATATTATATTTCTCAATAATACTGAACTGAAAATATATTAACTGGTACCTGATCCAAAAATATCAATGATGCTTTTACAGATAACCTTAGGAACAAACATTAATAACAACCTTTAAACCTATTTTGATGCTTCCTAATATAAACTGACATTTAAATTGAAATAGGTCCTGCCTTTAAGGTTGACGTACTAATGCCTAATCCCAAAAGGTATCGAATTAACTCAGTTTGGACTTCTTTGAAATATTATACGGGGTATTAGAGCTAAAGGATCGCTTATCTTGGGTAACTTTGTATCACCGTACTTTGAGGGTTAACACAACATACTAGAAATCGTTAACGTGTGAATATTTTTTCTTTTTTTGTCTACTCAGTTTGAAAACTTAAATATATTTTAGAGATATGTTATCAAAGCAAAATCAAAAGGTTTTAAAATTTATTAAACAGAATCAGTACTAAACAAGAAATATCTACATTTATAACTAAACTTATGTAACTAAAAAATTACATATTTACAAAGCGTCGAAAAAAAGGTTTTTATTTTAAGTAGGCACTTTTGAAACAGTACTGACGACTCAAGTTGCACGGTTCCAAAATGTCATTTCTATAGAGAAAAACCGGTAAGAAACTCCACGAGTTTAAAAGGAAGAGAGACAGGTTGAGAGTTAAAAGCTTATTTGATCTGATTAATGTTTCAGAATACTATATATTGGGTATTTGCACATGTCTGTTTTTTAAACACTTTTTTTTTTAAATTTGGCCTAAAGTCTAAAGGGTAGAGTAGGGTTTAGGTCTAAAAAAACAATTGAATATTCGATTAAAAAAGCTACTTGATTTTTAAAAAGACATTCGTAACGGTTTAAATAAATAGGAAAAATATTGAATGCCCTAAATAAACAAAGGGTTATCCTAAACACACTTTTATATTTCCGAGTATCATAAATTATGTATTGATGAACAGAATTTAGTTGTATGAGTATAAATTTATTTAAATAGATGTATTTTTTCATTTAATTTAAACCATTTATCATTAGGTAGGAACAAGCATGTTATTTTGTTATTATTTTTAATTTTTCAATCAAACAATTTTGATGGATTTTTGTATCGTATGGTTGGTTGGTTTACAATTTGGTGTTAGAGTTATCAACCCAAAAACCATTTGAGCGTTAACATATTTGAAAAGATTTGTCATTTTCATTTTGTTTTTCGAATTATCTTTGGAAGTATTGTCTGTTGAAGTATTTGTCGTTTCTATATACCTAAATTTTATATTGAGAATATAAGCATGGCAATACAACGCGGCATTGCCGTCAGCCTATTGGACACAAACTCCTAGCGGACAAATTTTTTAATGCTATTTTTTGAATAAGTTTTTTAAGCGTTTGTAAGTTCTTTTATGCCTCTCTAAGTTACTTCGTATACTGAAAATATACATCTCCTGCCACAACCGAACAATATGCTCTAAATAAATAATCGCGCACTGGTTGTACCGTAATGCTATATGCTATCGCCTATCCTTAACCCAAAAAAATACTATATAAAAGTATATTTCCTAAGATAATGGACATTCAATGAAACAGATAATCTTTCTCTGTTGGTAATATTAGTGAAGATATCTACGTAAATAAAATACCTCTTACCCTTTTAACCTCGAATGTCAATGAACTACTTTCAATGGGTATATTTATATTCTTTATCATATAAGTAATTGTTCCGGAGTCAGTGACACTAAGCACAAAATGATTATCTACCTACTAATGTGTATCAAAGGTAAACCACCTTTTATAAAAGTGGTATCGTGTTCCCTTTTGACAATATCTCCGGGAGTATGTATTGGTATAGAATACTAGAATAAGAGTGGACCTATTTTGTTAATAAATTGTGTTGGTAATTACTTGATTTACAAAAAAAATGGGTTTTTATGAAAACATTTCTTGTTTCCCTTCAGATCACCGTCAGTCTAACCGTCATACCACTATACTCCATTTGTTTAGGTAATTAACTAAATGTAAACAATTTTGGTATGTCTTTTAAACAAAATGTGATGTTTAAAAATGTAAAATACGTTTTACAACTTGAAATACATTCAGATTTTTTAAAACTGTAGTTAATTGATTTATAAGCAGTAATATCCAAATTAAAAATTATTTTTTTGGGTTAAAAAGTAACGCCAAGATTGTTTACATTTAGTTACCTACCTAAACAAATGGAGTATAGGTTATTACTTCTTTTTGATTTACAGTAACAATCTGTTCCATTCGGCTGTCTGTGAATTCTTAGTAAAATATATAACAGGAATTATCTCTTTAGAGCGATAGAAAAACCAAAACACAGTCGAATGCAAAATGCAGTTTAAAGTAAAGTGGAAAACTCGTTTGAATCTACCGGAACCTATTTAAGTGTCCCTATAACAAATAGCCGTTTCACGTGAAAACCGCATTTACTAAAGTGCCTCCAGAGCAAAACTCCTTTATCCCGTATGACACTTAATAGGACCCCAGGTGCACTCATATCCGTTCCTGCGAGCAAAGAGACGTTCATTACAAACGAAAGGAGTTTAACTTTAATGATCTTGTCTTCGTTGACAACAAAGGGACAAAGGCTTCTCATCTATCGATATTGTCTTTGTCTTTTTATAGATCGGAGGCAAAGCAAAGCATGTAACTAGGAAATTATTAAAATTATGCGTTAAAACAGTGCTCTCCAGCTTAGTAGTAGGAACATTGGAAATAGCTAAATTGGAACAAATATTTTTCGATTTGTATCATTAATTCTCACATGTAATATTCGGCATTCCATTATAATCCGATATCGGGAAGTCCTATAATTAGAGAATCCGAGAGTTAATTTAATTATTCATTTCCATGCGGTGGTATTTGACATATAGGCTTTTCTCGAAACCGTTGTTCAAACGAATTTCATTAAAATTGAATTTATCCAACTGTAATTGTGTTTCAGGATGTTATTTGATATAATTAACGTGTGCATACAAACTGCATGCGGGGCTTTTGTCTTTAGGAGCACTGAGCTTTGAAATCCGAGTGAACTCGCTTTTCCGATGTAAAATGCTTTAACATTTGGACCTATTTTCTGAAGTGAAACTTTAAACTTTCCCGGATGTTTTAAGCACGACTGTTTGTCTGTGAGGATTTTAACTGAAAATATGTGCTTGATTTTCTGTCCAATTTATACAGAATGGGAGAAAAGTTGCGACAAGTTGCCTTTGAATTCTAACACCTCTGTCACACGTTAGTGTTAGAGTATTTAGTCTCGGCTTAGTGGCTGGTTTTGTGGCTCAAACGCACGACGTTACATTCAAACGAAAACCAGTGATCGATCAGAGTGGAAAGGCTTAGACATACAAGTTCAATAGACGAACAAACTCAATTTCCTCAAACGTGTCACGAGTTCAAAGCTCGATAATAACTCGTTATTATACGTATTCTTAAACATAATCTGCAATAAGGTTGAATGCTGAATAAAAAACTCACACCTTTTGCTGGACGATTATAAAAAGACCATCAATTATACTTTCCAGATAGGTCATCTGCAGATTGTCCGTAGTACATGCAATTTGTGGAAGTAAAACAAACGCAATCCGCTTCCAACGTAAGCGGTTTATTGGGGCGGTACAGAGACAACCAGGTTGCCTTCTGCACTATCCCGTACAAATATAAGAACGACTTGTGTCAACGCTCAAAATCCTTTTTTGTTGTTGTTAGCTTTAGTATTGGTTTATAATTTCGAATTCGGTATTTAGCTTACAATATCGAATTCGGTACTTACCTTAATGTTGAAGGTGGTTACAGTATCAGAATTGAGAAATAATTGATTTGAATAATAGAAAGTTTTGTTTTAAGAGGCAGTCACAAAACCGCAAATATGAGGTTGAATTTTGTGCCAAATATGTACTCGTATTTCACGCATCATTCGAATGTTTGTTGAAGATCCTTAAATACAGAAAGTCCGGTAACCGTAATACCGTATTTCAATAGGAAAAGAAAATACCTTTTAATTTTGTTTGTTAACTCGTACCTTTCTTAAAACGACACTTAAATAAATTCCAAAGACAACGTTTCAAAACTAATACAGCTAAAGATTGAATAAGCAACAAGATACCCGAAGATATTTATATTCATTGTATTTAATTGAAAACAAAAGTTCAATAGACAGTTACCAATTCATAAACGTAAATTAATTAAATCAGTTTAAACAAAGTTGTTTGGACTGTTGAATTGGAATGTAAGTAAGCAATGAACTTTAAACTATCTAAGGAACAAAGGTCTTGTGGAATTGGTTTGTAATAAATATACGCTAAGATCACCATTGCAATGGTGTTTTGGGCAGCGTGGAAAAGGAAAATAGGAAAATTTTCCTCTTTCGAGTTGCCCAAAACAACTGCCCGGACTGTTTTGATTAGATTTGGAAAAACCCAGAACCTTACTTAGTTATTGCTATGCTTGATTGCAATTTTACTGTCTCTATTCCGGAATACATTTTCAAATACGATTCGTTAGTGATGTTATTTATCGTTGTCGTTCCTGACCTCTCGTTATCTGACTATCCAGGGCTATGCTGTTCCAGTTTTTAAAGACGGGTCTTGAGATGTTATCAATAACTAAAGATTTTTCTCACAAATTGTTGTGACATAAGTTGAAATTCAGATTTAAAATATACAGAAACGATTGAATCTCAATTCACAATTGAATATAGTTAAGTACTTTTACTTCAAATACAATATATTATTTTATTTTTACCTTTCATATTGACAATGTAAGATGTTTCAAGTAGCTTGAACGGGGACTTTCAGTTCAATCCAATATACTTTTATTAGTGCAGCCATCCCCTTTTAAATAGCTTCTTTTCAATATCTAGTTTCAATTATTTCTCAACCGGTATATTGTTTATTTTTATCCTTGAGCTGGTTCTAGCTGATTAGATTGAGCTTCTGGTCTGTTTCACTCTATAACATTGGCTTTTAGCACGTTTCACCACAAAAGTTTCTTATTAGGTGTTTCAAAAGTGTCCGAAAGAAGTCTACTGAATTAAAATTATTTTGTAAAACTAGTTACTATACATTCTACTCTTGTTTAAGCGATTTTAATCAAGAATTAATTTACAATAAGAAAGTGCGTCTTCCGCTTACTTATAGTGTTTTACAACTTTTAATAAACCTGGTTAAAACTAAGTAATAACTTTAGTTTTTTCTCAATTAAAATAATTAATTGACAAAGTTTTAATAGAAAAAGGGAACATCGGTTAGTGCTATAAAGTCATTAAACGTAGTAATAGGTAGGTACGTACATATTTTTATTTCACATTTTCATATCTCCATTCAGCATTCGTTCAGAAACTGAAACTAAAGGTATGTAGCCACTAAAACATGGACGATTTCTCTAGAGAGATATGATTGCATAATTTATGAATGTTTTGGGTGAATAATCTGAGGTCGGATAGACCTTGGATCCACCCCAAAACGAACCCCAACGAAGGGGCGGTACTCTAATTAATATTATAAATGTAAAAGTAAGAAAGTTTGTTTGTTCATTTATTTCCAGTTTCATGGGCTGACTGGCGAGCTGATATATTTTAGATGAATACATCGGATCCTGAATTTGGACTTTCGGTTTTTGTGAGCAGATTTAATTATAGCTTGACCATTACCGCTGTACCGCGCCTTAGGAAGGCGCGGGGCGAGACGGGGGAAGCATCGGCCAATGCGATTTGTCTGTTCGCTAGTGTCAAATTCGAATTCAAATTCAAATTCAGATCGAACTGTCTATGTCAGAAACACATGAGATTCATATTCAAAAATGGTTCTTGCGATATCTCGTAATGTTAAGACATATTGAATAAATTGTTTACGGCATTCAATATTTTTTTTTTTTTTGTAAACCAAGTCCTAATTTGAAATAAACTCAGTTAAATCTGACTATATTTCAATGATATTTAACTAAATGAGTAAAATACATAATATATAGTTAAACGAAGTGAAATATTTAGGTATTCTTATTTAATTGATTTCAAATTAAATAATTAACCTCAATTAAATAATTTAATATTGTCGTGCTTGTAGAACAGTAAACTGATATCGTAAGATCTATCCGACAAAATGAATCTCATGTGAACTCGTGCACTTTTTTTCCCGGCCCCCACCTCACCGCGCATACCTAAGGCGCGGTACAGCTGTTGTGGCCAAACTATAGGTCTAAATAATACTCGAAATAATCAAATCCAAGGAACGAAATTCTAGTGTATTCAGATTCAGGCATTCC
Organism: Chrysodeixis includens; assembly: GCA_941860345.1. NCBI lineage: Eukaryota > Metazoa > Arthropoda > Insecta > Lepidoptera > Noctuidae > Chrysodeixis > Chrysodeixis includens. The sequence continues at coordinate 20,721,372 of OW796090.1, read as the reverse complement.
AAAAATGCCTTTCCGTACTAAACCAGAAGCAATACCTATTTTATATTCCTACGTTTATTGTCAGTTTATAGTCCTTTAAGCTTTATTCCCGAACATTACGGAACAATTGGCTAATTATATGCAAGAGAAACATTTAGGTGGTAACAAAGGCTGGCTCCCAAACGATTACAAAAGAAACATTGCCGGGGTTATAACAATACGCAGGTACCAAACAAAAGCCTGCACAATTACTACTGAAGTAATAATTATGCTATTTCAGTTGTGACTTGAGAATAGTTACAGTTACTATTATAATTAGGTGTTTGACAAAACAATAATAATACTAAAAACTACTGGTACTTACTCAATATTGGACACGTATTTTGCAGAAATGTTTCCACTTCGTCGGCAGGATAGTTTGCTGGTACCATCACGTCGGTTACATACCCCACACTTATACATATAGTTACTGTATTAGCCAGATACATTTGCTCAGTCTATCAGTTACCAATTAATAGTTATTCCAATGGGCGCCATTACGATTATGTTCTACGTGAATTACTCTGTACGCTCCATCTTAGGTAAGTACCTTGCTACTGTTTCGGCTATATTAATATTTCTGGAGCTATATGAGATCGCTACACTTCTACACGTTATATTATTTGTTATTTTATTCTTTTTGATACATTAGACATGCCTTTTTCTTTTCTGTTCATGAGTTAATTATGTGTGATGAGAGCGAAACACGCACGGTACCATTTTTAAATAATACACATATTATCTTTAATAATAAATTATTAATTATCATGTTTCATAGTAAACATGTTATTATTTATTACAAGCTTTAAATGTCCTACTGATTTGCGAACGCCTCCCTACTCTTCTTCCACTTGTCTCTCTCAAGAGCCACGAGTGACCAGTTTGGTAAAAATAAATCTAGATCTTCTCGCTATCTCCGCCTGAGTCTGCCTCGCTGACAATTATTTTGTTCAGTAAACATGCAGACTTGTAATTTGTTATATAAAGGAGTAAACATAGCCTTAGTTATCAGTAACCACAATTTTCATGGCGTTTGTAATTTTCATCCTAAATTAGATACATAATTTATAATCAACAACCTAAAACAATAGTCATAAGGTTCATTATGCTCTACCAATATTATAAGGCTGACTGGTTTTGAATATGAATGGAAGACGAAGCTGCATTGACATTTCGTGTTTCACATGTAGGAACATTAGTCTGAGTGCGTTCATTGGCCTATCACGTATGCTGGCGTGACGCCGGTCCGATTGACCATTATACGGGCTCCTTCATGCATCAGAGAGCATGGTGAGCCATCGATATGGCTTGTGTAATGGACATGCCCATCTGTGTTTGGTGACGCGAGAATTGATAGGAACTATATGTGTGTATTGTATGTTTGAAGTTTCTGGGTTTTAAAATTTGTACGTGACTTTGTTCTTTGAGCTTTTCAATACTTTATTTCGCTCCACAGTGTTTAAAATAAAATTTCAAGCGGTGTAAGAAATTATTGTGGTCTTGTCATTGTGAGGCAATTGATGTATGATTATTAAAGGCCTCAGCGTTTTCTCTTATTGTCAATCTGGCCATTATTTGATACATTTTATTAGCCTCAGGGCCGATTAAGAACTGGGTATTTTAATAAAATGGTCTAATTAATCAGACAGATTTCCAAGAAATACTAAATATTTTTTTGTGTTCATCAAATCAATTAAAAAAACTAAGTTTTAAGGCATTAAAGATAGTAAATCATATGGAAACGGAGGCTAGTGATTTCGACAAACATTATCGTATTCTATTACTTTTTTTGCGACGAAACAAAAAGTACGTGCCCATTTTTTTTGAGAATCTATCTATAATCTGAGTAATTCGTTCTTTATAATCAAATACCTAATTGTGGCGATAAGACGTAGGGTAAATTTTCCAGTATAGAATTTCCTGTGCTGTGATTCAGCGTAAACCACTGCGGTAGTTTCGGTCTGGCCGACTTTATATACCGTCTCGGTCACCTTAAACTGTTCCACCGCATTTGTCGCCATATCGAGATGACACAATGCAATTTTATTTATTTATTTATTTATTTATTTATTTAAATATACATGCACAACATTACAGTTACAACCAATGCGTTGTACAGTTAAAATTAGAAAAATAGAAATATACAAATAGAAGATTAAACAAAATAGCATACAATGAAGAATAGGAAAAAAAAAAAAGCAATTAAAATAAAATTTAAACATATTTAAAGTAACACTTTACTAATCTTTCTTCCATCTTCTATCTCACAAAACTTTAAGCAATCATGACACACATCTATCCATCTCGTGGCAAACAAATCACACTCTGGTGCTGATGTCAGTAGAGCATTCAGCATAGTAAGCGCTCTGACAAGTGGAGAGTTGGCACGCGACACTGTGCGTGTTGACGGCACGGACAATAACCTATGGCTTCGTGGTCGAAGATGATGCTTCGGTACATCCGGGACAAAAAGCCTAACTACCTGAGCCACAAGTTCCGGGCAGTCGGATTGACCACGCATGATCCGACAAGCAGAGATAAGTAAGCAGTAGTTACGCCTTACTTCAAGAGAATTGAATTTTAGCATGCCAAGAAGAAATTTTGTAGGGTAGAGGAAAGGATAGTAACCATACATTTTTTTATATAAAAATCTAAGAAATGTTTTTTGTACTTTCTCAAGAAGTAAAGCGTAAGCACTCTCATGCGGATTCCAAATAATTGAAGCAGTCTCTAGCTTACTCCTAACTAAAGCCATGTAAATTAATTTAATGGCAAGCGGATCATTGAACTCACGCATATTTCTAATGACAAAACCAAGTCTCCGGTATGAATCCGCAGCCAGTGACCTCATATGCTCGTGGAAAGTTAGTCTTGTATCGAAAAAAACTCCAAGATCTTTTATTGAGCTAACACGCGTTATTGGTTCCGCTCCTAAAAAGTATTGCATATGCCGAGGGTTACGTGCACGACTGAAAGACATAACACTGCATTTAGCACTGTTAAAAATGAGTTTGTTTCCTATACTCCAACGAAACACTAAGTTAATGTCCTCCTGCAGCGTTAAAGAATCGGAGTTTTCTTCCACGCCATATATTAATTTAAGGTCGTCAGCATAAAGTAAACATCTAGAATGTTTGAGGACCGATTCAAGATCATTCACCATAATGCCGAAAAGTAATGGTCCCAAAACCGAGCCCTGACTGACGCCGGATTGGGTGTGATAAAGGGTGGAAACAAAGCAACCATGTCGAACATATTGCTGACGATCCTGCAGGTAACTCGCAAAAAATTTGAGTAATTTTGGTGAGAAGCCGATCTTACTAAGCTTTGTAAGTAAAACGTCATTGTCTACGCGATCGAACGCTTTTTTGAAGTCAAAGTAAATAACATCAACTTGTACACCTTTGTCCAAATGCTGTGAAATGAGATCCACTAAAGTTAAAAGGTTAGTATTTACGGAACGATTTGATCTAAAGCCGTGTTGTGAATCACAAAGAAATGGTTGAATCTGGTAAGAAATGAGGGTCTTTAATATTGATTCAAATAATTTTGGCAGTGATGAGAGAATGGCTATTGGTCGATAGTTTTCGACGTGAGAAGTTATATTAGATTTGGGAATTGGTTGAACTCGAGTGATTTTCCAACGCTGTGGGTACTGTCCAGTAGAAAGTGACATATTAAATATGTGAAGTATAGGTGATTTTAAGTGGTTTTTACATCCTTTAAGGATATAAGCGGGAACATTGTCAGGACCTACCGCTGAATTAGATTTAAGTTTATTAATACCAGACTCTATATCTCGCATTTTTATTTCATTAATATGCACAAAGTTTGCAGAATTACTGTGATCGTAATTTTCATGATTATAGTCAAGAAGAGGTCGATTGGGCAAGAAAACACTAGCAAAGAAGTCTGAAAAAGCCTGTGCTGCATCTTTGCCGACATGGTCTTTTCCATTATAATTTACACGAGGCTCGAAGCCACCTCTGGCTTTAAGGCTATTTACATGCTGCCAAAATGAATTAGGGTTACGTGTCAATCTATCTTGAATGTGCCTAATGTGTTTATCATAATCAAGTGATAATCTTTGCTTAATATTAGTCCTAAGAGAAGAGAACTGATTGTAGATATCTCGGTTTCGAGAAGATTTCCATTTTCGGTGAAGTCCCGCTTTACATTTAATATCGCTGATTAATTCTGCTGAAAACCATACCGGGTAGCGCCTACTTGGTTTACTAGGCCTTTGTTTTTTAGGTATACATTCATCGAATACACTATAAATGATATTATAAAAATGTTCTACAGCCGTGTCTACATCGCGAGCTAAGAATACCTCATCCCAGGATACTTCAGACATTAATTTGTACATTATTTCGTAATTTCCTTTCGTGAAATTCCAATCCTTCTGTGCGTCAAAGTTACTAGGGTCAAGTTTTTGAGAGTTAGGTTGGCTTATCGTGTCATTAATTGTAACGCCTACTTCTAACGGTGGATGATAAGCATCTCGTCTCGGGACAAGACCTCCTCCATCAATCTCAGTCACGCTTACACTACTTATGCAATCTGACACCAACACCACATCTAACTTACCTCCATACGCATTCATAACTTTGTTCCTTTCAGACAATCCACAGACACTAAGAAAATAACAATAGTAACTTAAAATGTTATTTGATGTGTAATTTGGATTTAAGTTTAAATCACCAACAATAATCACTGCACCTTTTAAAGAGTCAATAATAGATTCCACTTTTTGAAACCACTGCAGGTATAAATAATTGGAAGCTCTAGGGTGAATGTATACAACACATAGATGAAAAGAAGAATATTCCGTAGTGAAACGTGCCCACATGTCCTCGCCAGTTTCTGTCTCTAGTTCATAACATCGCGACATTATGATACCGGGTCTCGCAGCAAGCAGTACTCCACCACCGGCACCACTAATGCGGTCACGACGTAATACGCTCCATCCGTTGCTCGTGATTTCCGAATCCAATACTGAACTGGTCAGAAACGATTCTGTTATAGCTATAACGTCACCACTGAGAACAAATAAGTTTTGTTTGAAGAAATTCAGCTTAGTGTTCAGGCCCCTCACGTTTTGGTAAACTAAGTCAATTGTCCGTTTTCTTCTTAGGTTAAATTTAGGATTAAGATCGCGTTTGTTGGCTTTTATTTGGTTGTCTTCGAAAAAACCATTCTTTCACTCTAGCGTTGGTGGGCCATATATCCGGTGACATGCATTTTTCGCAGAATTCGACTGGAACACCGATCTTAAATGATTTATAGTCGCCCTTGGGTTTAAGCTCTTCCACTGTACAGATACCCTCAGGATACAATTTTTGTAAGTACGAAAGAATGTCATCAGCTCCAGACATCATGTTCCACAAGTGAATATATTTGCGAAATTCAACAGCTTTAAGTGAAGTGATCTCAGGCCCAGCAGTGCCTCGGACGGAGCTGTATCGCTTGGTCTTACGGTTCCGGACCTCTACCCACTCCTCATTAGTAGAGCTTTGGTCAGTTTGTAATGAGGTCGGTATCTCAACTTGCTCAACCTGTGGACAGTTCACCGAAACAGAATCAATAGACTGTGTAGATATCGTTGTTTGCAAAGGTTCGTTTATTTGGTCACCTACTATCTGGGTGGATTCGGAAACACAAGGTGGTAATAACTCCTGTTTCTTTGTCTTCTGCGCAATACGATGTTTGGGCTTAGGCTTTGGTTTAATTATGTTTCTATTTATTTGGTTTCCATGCCCGGTCTCTGGTAGGGTAGGCATAGCTGGTCTGGAAGAATGACAGCGGCTGCACTCTGACGCTTGCTCGAGCTTAGCGAGTTTTTCGTTGAAAGTTTCCATTTTATTAACACAATTCGTGAGTGCGGTATGATACTGTGCAATAGTAGACATGGCGTCAGTAAGTTGTTCTGTTAACATGTTCATTTGCTCACGGAGAAGGTGTACCTCTAGACTTGTAGACTGAGGCGAGGCCTCCGGGGATTGAAGCGGCATAGGGTTACTTTTATTACGAGCGGATACATTTTTCAAAGTAAGAGGTGTATGGATCGGCATCTCGTAGTTACGGCCTCCTTTACTCGCAGCACAGCAACACTCTGGGCACACCCATATGGCTCTTTCTTCTAACGTAAGCTGACGATTATTACATAAATAATGGTACACTTTATTACAAGTTTCTGCCGCGCATTCAAGAAAAGCGTCCCCAGATAGCAATTCGTTGTTACATGCAGCACAAATCATTATCTCTGCTTTATAAGATAAAACAATATTAAATATGTATGAAGATAATAGCAAGTACAATTGCAAGTAGAGATTTATAAAGCGTCTTCCATGCAAAGCTTCAAGGTCACGATGCACTTGTGTCTCGCGCCTGTATGTGTCCTGCGCCTGTGTGTGTAGCAGCGGGCGAATCGCGGGTTGTCGTAGGTCAGTGATAATATTCGTTATGCAATTTTTTAAATAATTATTTTCAAATTACTCACGAACCAGAGGGAGTTTTTGGATGGTATAAACTGTGTTTTAAAGTCCTTTGTGATAGCTTCACACTCGTATAACTCACTTGTATAAACACTAACTTTTTACTACTTTTATAACAAAAACATTACGGAGCAAAATAAAACGGTGTTGTCTCAGCGAGAGGCGTACGGCGAAAAAAGTAATATCAATGACATAGATTATGGTGCACTAGCAACCAACTAAACTAGATAATAGTGTGTTGTTAGAATAGAGTAAAATATTAGGAAAAGCTACGTAATATATCGTTATGTATATGTATTTTTCAGCCGATAAACCGAAAAATGAAACTAACTTTAAAGCTAAGATAGTATTAAAATATTTCGTTATTTTTTGTTTTAAAATAATCTTAAAGGCAAGTGCCTCTTAAAAGCAACAATGTTTATATACTCACAAAGTACGGGCTCGTTTTTTTTGGGAGAATTATTAATGTGCTACAAATCAAAATTAGACCGAAACTAAAATAATTCAACGATTATTTGTACGTTAATTCTGTTTTGAGTTTTTTTATCTAGCTAGATTAGTGCGTGCTCCCAAGAGACACTTTATTTAGGTAGCAAGGTGGTATCTAATAAAAATAAATATTTACTTTTTTACCAAACAATATTATATTATCTACACTAAACGAATACAAGACCACAAAAACAATATTACAGAGATTTCTATTTTCTTTTAAATTACTAGCTGTTACTTGATTTTTATTAGTTGTATTTGGTTAACTACCTAGTAGACTATTCCGTCATAAAACTAATCACTTAACTTCAAAAGGTTAAATCGATAAACCATTGATGACAAACTACAAAACCAAGTAATTTGACAACCTTGTGCCCCGGTGTGGACTTACAATTGTAATAACAATGATTGAAATATGTCATGGTTACCCGATTTGTATGATAAAATTGAAACGGTATATTTATTGACGATTTTGAAAATACAAACATGAAACCGTAAAGTTAAGGTTTTAACAGAATGATAAGAATAATAATTTCGTATACAATATAATAATAACTGTGTTTTAAAAACACAAAAAAATATCATTCCTTGTTCCAACTAGCCTACACCAAAGTGCTACGAAAAGCTACGTCGTAGTAATAAGCTACACACCGTAGTATGGCAATAAAATCATAGATTTAGACGCTCTCGTAACACGCTGTCATTTTATATATTATGTAACGCCTATATATAAAAATACACAATAGTGCTAGCATCTGTAAAGTCGCGTTGCATTAATAAATTCTCTCGCTTGTATTGATTGTGGTATGACGATGTACTTACCGATAGTGTGATGATCTTGTCAAACAGCATTATCGGCGGCATGTGGAAATCAAACACGAAATACTGCGGACAAAGGGAAAAGAAATGAGGATAAAATATGTTAGAATTTATTTATGGTGACAGGTTAAGTAAAGAACATTTTGTAGAGCAATCGAAATCGAAAAAACTCTGTGTTTACATATTTTGTTACTGTTTGATATATTTTTATCTGATAATCTGTGTCTTTTATAATTTATTTTTATACTTAATTTGCTTATATGAAGTTTATTGTCCTCTCAATCTGATCAACGAATACAAGTACCTACAGAATATTTTGTTAACATCATAGAAATACAATCCTTTATGATAAACTCAAATAAACACGAAAATCGATATACTGTGGAAAGCGTAACACGATAATCCGTATCGTTTAACACCGCTGCCACAACAAACAGGCACCGGATCGAAAGGTCTTTATGAGTGTTGCTCTCGCTTGTTCAAACACACCCAACTAGAGAATTAAATGTTTTATATTAACCTACTTATAATGCTAATCTAAAATAATAATAGATTAAAAGAAAACTGACAATGATAACAACCTTAAAAACTGCAAGAGCAAATTAAACGACTACTAAGCTAACTAGCTGTAACACGCGAATTCGTTCGCGGAGAAAAATAGATTGTAGCCAATTCTCAGATCTACTGAATATGCATAAAAAATTAAGTGAAAATCGGTAATGCCGTTTCGGAGGAGTACGGTAACTAACATTGTTACACGGGAATTTTATATATAAGAAGATAATACTTTTAATTTTTCAATTGTGTATTGAATAATGGCCCTTACCTCATTGTAATAAGGACAGTTAGTGCTCTCCTTAACACTCGTGTATTTGCGGACGTCGCCGACTTGCACGCAGACGACGGGGTCCATGTTGAGGCCGGCCAGCTGGCGGGCTTCGATCACTGTCACACAGACTTGGAAGTCAGCTGCCTTCAGCGCTGAGGGGCAGCTGGTGTCGATGATGTGACGTCTGGGTGGGAGAAGAGAGTATTAATGGCACCAATTTCTTTGAAGTGAAAAAGAAAGGGTTGTAATTAAAAATGTTCAAAACATCTTGTTTTAAAAGATGGCAAGTTTAAGGTAGTGTAAAGGTTATAGTGGAAAAAAAATCTGAGCGTCTTGTTTTAAAATATAAGTTTGAGGCAGAGTAAATGAAAAAAGGTGGTATCAAAATAATGCAGGAGATTTAAAAAGGTGTCAGCAAGGAAACTGAATTAGTCAGTCAGTCCTACAGGCATAGATATCAACGATGATGTATGGGCTCTCTATTACAAATGTAGAAATGACCCTTACGTTGGCTGGAAGTTAATGTATACTTACAGTTTTTTAATCTTGGGAGTATCTGTCGGCGAACGGATGTCCACCAAAATCTCATCTGATGAAACCGAGATCTGGCTGCAAGGGCGATCCGGCTCTGAGGAAGGTCCAGGGGTGTCCAGTAGACCCGCTTCCTCATCGCTGCTGCCTCGGCCGGGACGAACCTTGCCAAGTCTCATGAATGTCTTTACCGTCTTCAGGGTAGACGGTCTCTTGCGATCAGGCATCTCAATCAACACCTTCTCGCCGCCAAGTGTAAATCCACGCCTAAGAAGAGAAAATTTACTTTTATTTATCTTACAACGTAATGTCGTAGTTGAAAATTCATTTTAATAATACATTTTTCCTCACAACCTTTTTTACGAGAAAGGTGCTAAACACGGGAAATTCGGTCTTTAGGCAGGGTCGCACAAAAGGTGATTTTATCGTCCATTCTCGTGCTAATCAAATCGCGCTGCTTCTAAAACCTCTTGCGTCTACCGAGAAACAGTATCCGAGATTTTCCTTAAATAAAGTTTCAAAGGAATTATATTATTCTTTAATATTGTATAAAGTAGATTTTCTTGTAGATATTTCTGCGTTGACAATCTTTTCTTTATTTCTGAGTAGGATGTAATGCGAACTAAAGCCTTTTCATAACTTTAGGTAATACATACTGATCTCAAAGTTGAGTGAAATAGGTATGTAATAATATAATATGTTACTTTTGATTTTTATTATTTTAGTTTACCTTAAAGATGATTGGCGACCAAACGAAATCCGTCTCAGATATGAATCAACCATAAAAGTACTAACAATAACAAACATCCGTCAAAAAAGCATTTTTGTCTCTTGAATTCTCTATTATTTTGGTAGTCACGAACTTAGAAGGACTAATTTCTCTTAGTACCAAAAAGGACTAAGATCGATACACTAACTCAACACGTCTTGTATGGCCCCCGACGGTCCTTTAAAACGTGCGCACATAATATACCAAGTTAAATGTAAAAAAAGAAATGTTAAAAGGACCTTGACCTCTCTAAGTGCTCACTTTCATCTCTACACAAGATAGCTATTGCCGTGACGACGGAACCAACCATTAAATAATTCTAAAGGTATTTGTTGATAGACAATCCAACTAAAAATCTAACAAATTTTGAATAACCATCAGCGATGTCGTTCCGCGAATCCTAACAGCTGATTATTTTCTTAGAACTTGTTTAATATTCTACTGGCGTTTGTGTTCCATGGTGAGTATACCAATGAACTGGGTGTTTTCGAACTTAGATTGCGGCGTAATAGTTTTATTTTATAATTTTTCCTTATTCTGAACAAATCGAGTCATTCGTCATTAGTTCGATGTTAGAAGTTCTGTATTTTATCGAAACGAGGAAAAAATACAATACTTACTTGAGCAATCGCCTTCCGGCTGATTTCAGCTTGTGAGCGCGGGATTCGTCAGAAAATTCCATATCGATTGCGACCTCTTTATTGCGGATGGACTGCTCAAGGGACGCGATGTTGCGTTCGACGTCAATCAGTACGTTTTCTTCGTCTTTGGGTGAGGTTCCGGCGATGGAGCCGCGGGACGAACCGGGAGTGGACGCGTGGGCAGAGCCGGGCGTCGAGCCGTGCACGGGCACCGGGCCGGAGCCGTGGACCAATGGGATGACATTGTGGCTGGAACCCCTCAGGGAACTGGTCTCACCGCGGATCAAAGGATCATCGCGGATGGTGATAGCTGGAGGATGGTAGTAAACCTCCATATCGACAAAGACCTGAGAACAAAAAACACGAGAATTTAAACAGGAATATTTCCAGGAGTATTATTATAATGGAGATCAAAACATGCTTTGAGATTATGCGCCTTACATGAGCTTGGTACTAAAGTACCGCCCTTGATATTTCAGTCAGGCAGTTCAATTTATATTAGCTGTTTCCCCGGAACGCAACAGTTGGCTCGTTTGTGATGCCGCACATAACCGACGAGTAATATGTTCTATTTTGACCATTTCTTTTTAAACTGTTCGTATACTAAAGTATAATTGCTAGATACAAAGTAAGTAACTTATCAATATTTAGTTACTAGTAGTTTTGTTTTATTAATTTTATCTTTTTTTTTAGGTCTAAAGTTAACTTAAATGCATTTTTCTTATAATTCCATTTAATGGCAATTAAGTGATTTTATCATGTTTTGAGTTTTTTTTAATTAAAATTATATATTTAGAACATCGAGAATCGATACAACATCATTCGAAAAAACATTGCAATAAATCAGTTATTTTCTAATTGATGTCTTAAAATATCAAGCAAATTATTCACAAATCGTTTAAATTCTCTTTTACTTAGTAAAACCAGTAATGACGTTATCAAAGACTCTTAACTGGCTTTGACCTATATTTGCCAAAGTCGGCAATAACTTTGTCTTAATAATGTAAATTAATATAATTAATTTATCCGGCACAATTCTCAAGTCCGGAGTTAGAATGCGAATTCCTGGCAGACAAACCAATAGATTAGCAGTCATTTTCGTAAATGATGTTGCTCAGTACCGTTGTTAAATATCTATGTGTCCATTTAGAGTAGTTTAAAGCAACATAGCTTGAAATACAAGGGCGACTTTGTTTAAGTAATGTTTATTAATACGTCGGTAAGTCGAACAAATAATATTCGTTTTCTGTTCTGTTCTTCAACAAAATTTGTATATCATAAATAGTCTAAGTGTTGTTCTTCATCAGTATTAGTTTGTCACAAATGGTATTAAGAATGTTGTCCTAATAAAAAACTAAAATTTAAATTGAATTATGCCGATTGGATTTTGTCTAACATCTCTGCTCTCTCAACATCGACAATCATGTTTACGATTTTCCGCAAATCGAGCAAAAGAATTTCCCTGTTCATTTTTTAGCCCTCATGCGCTCGAAAATTGACGTCACTCATACTATGACGCTCTGTACATGGATTCTTTGTTCAGCTGTCAGCTGACTTCATTTCCAACCTTCACCTGCCTGTACGTAAAACAGAGAATTTGACGATCAAACGAACAATGTGGAACGATCTATGTTATGATATTAGTTTTTTGCAATTCAACTTCGGTTTTGGTATCTGAGATTTTTTTCGTATGAACTATCTAGCTTTTGATTGCGACTCTGTCTGAAAAAATTGTCTTGGTAGGTATATCTTTTCTTGAGTTTCAATTTATCTTTATAAGCATCTTAATCACAAACCGTTGATTGATTCAGCCATGAAAGTGTAACATACTGAATACAGACAGTTACCTTCAAACTTATTATAGATGCTTGGATGACCGAGAGAGGACTGAAGAAGAAGTTTCTTCTAAGTATTGAAAGAGTTCCGAGTGACAATGTTGTTCAAAGTTTGTAACAGTATCTATGTTCTCCGTATGACAAAGGTCTATTTTACATGAAAAGTAATATCACTGCCATGGAAACTCTTTAACACAATACTGATATTAGAGTTTAAGATATGAAATCAACGAAAAATGAAAAAGCACGTGTAGAAAAAGGGAGTAACAAAAAACAAATAAATAATTGATTATGAACATAGAAGCTGGTTAGAACGAGTATAGTCGAGCCATAAATGAAAAAAAAATGTTCCTACTTTTAATTTTATAAGCATGTAAACTATAGCGGTAAATTTTCTTTGGTCCATCTCAACGTCGACTATCTACTAAATCATGGGTAAACTTATCTTTGATTAATTAACATGCTTCAATAGTATTCTCTTGTAAACTGAACTTTTCGAACCTTTAGTACAGTTTTAAGTGTCTTAACCAGGATTCTGCTTTTATATAACTAGTACAATAACTTTAATTATTTATTTAAAACACATATTGCAAGTTTTCCTAACTGGACATTCTTGGTTTGGTTCTCATAATAGTGCCAGTTTCTTTTCCTACTGTACTTCGTTTAATACGAGAGGTCACATCTTTACAAAAACCGCATGCAGCTATTTTTGAAAGGCGTTGCTTTCATAATTCAACTACCAGCTAAGCGTTAAAAGCAAAAATCTCAACGTTCATATTTAAATGAAATAAAACGTTGAAAAGGGTTTCTTTATTTTAAATTTTGAGCGACGTTCTTCGAATGGCTGTGGTTTCATGGTCCTTATAAAGGCATGCTAACATTTCGAGCTATTCATTTCTACTTACAGACAAACTTGACAATAATGTTGCTAACATCTTATTATACCTAATCCTAGAAAATGTCGAGTTACAAAAATATGAATTTGCTCATACCGTTAGCTATTTTCTCTAGCAAGATTGCATAATTTAAATTTACAAAATACTCCGCTTTAAGAATTTTTAAGCTTTATTATAATAACTACCATAAGATAAAATATTATATTTATCCTGAGAAATAAACGTGAGTATAAAAAATAAGCTCAAGTGATAAATAACTATGAATTCTCCTCACTATTTATAGTTGTTATTACCCTACTTAAAATTTTACGTTACATTATTTACCATAAAGTCAAAGACAAATACTTATTGGAGCTATTTACAGCAGTTTAACATTTTATAAGTTTAATATATTATGATGATAGCAAGATCGCAATTAATTCCAGGTTTTTTGAATAAGATGAGGCAGTGGTAGATCTCCATAGCTAATTTCTCTGTGCCTAGACTATGGGGATAGAAAATAGTCAATTTTATCCAAGACGGCGTTTAATAAGTTTCCAGTTCTCCAGAGTGTCTAGACAATTAATTAGCTCTAATCGCTTTACTCATGATAATCAATCATTCCCTAAGGAGTCGCGGCTAACCATGTGTTCTAGTCTTGTGGTTAATTTACTTCCAAACATTTTATAAGATTAATATCTGAGTACATAATTTTACTAATCCTGAAGTGTGATTTCATTCAAAAATACAATTTATTGAAAAGAATAATAATTACGAATAATGGAAGTAGTATTAAATTTCGTCGTTCAAAAATGTGTTGAATTTCTTTCGTGACCAGATTCAAAACTCATATTTATAAATTTAAGTACAGAGACAAAGCATTTACCTATGTAGGTAATAAAAAACATACATGTATCTGCACTTAATATATTGAATATGCTACTGATTGCCAGGTTTATACAATTTACAAGTACACTTAATAAAGATGTAAACAGAGGCGCAATAATAAACGATTCAGATCAGGTACCGACAGGTGTAAAATTTGGTATTCCGCCCAAAATAGCCTCGCAAAACAGGCTTGATTTCACGAAGGTGTTCAACTTCAATTTCGATTCTGAATAGAGACATTATTTATGCAAATAGATTACTGCGTTGTTTCGCGTTTCGGCTGCCTAATTAGTCCATATTTCTGCGTAGCCTTTGAACTAACGTACAATATACGTGCGACCAGAAATATTTGGCCGGAACGTATGTATGTTGAGCTAAAATGTACTGGTTACCAGAAATGCGTCAGGTTTCGGGCGACAAGCTATTTCTGACACAAAGGTGTACGTGTTATTTACAGGTATCTGAATTTTGAATAGAAATAATGAAGCTCGTTCCTGTGGTTTACTGTGGTGCATGTTACACGTATGTAAATTGGAATAAAACTACATGGCTTTGGATAGAGTTTGTAGTTTGATGTAGAGGAACAACCTCAGAACAATTTTATATTGATTACAAAGTTACTCCTTTAATCAATAAATGTTTTACTCCACTTAGTAAGTTGGGTAATCGAAATGCCCAAATATTCGACTTCCTACCTTTGATTTGAGTTAAAATTATTCACTGTCAATTCGGAAACAGAGACTTTTCAGTTACAGTCCTATATCCAATGACAAACAAGTAAAATGTAATGTTATTATTAATTACAGCAATAACATCGTCCCTATCTAATACAGCGTTTGTATATACAACATTTTTATACAAAGGTTCCTTCCTAAAGACAAATATTTAGATTTATTTCCCTTTCCTTGGATTTTTTGTACAGTTTTCCTCGTTGTAGGTTTGTTCATGGGCTTGCCGCATGTGACCTCATGAAAATGGGTTGATTAGATGTAGTTATCTTATGAATAAGACATTATTATGAATATGAAAGTTGGTGTTTTTTTTATAGACTGCTATCCTACACATTGTCATGACTATCGTTGCAAATGTAAAGCTATTTGTCACTTAGCAGATAAGTCGTAAGTTACAAAGGAATATTCAAAATAAATATGTTATTAGAGAGCTACGTTGTGAATATAACCGGTTATACCAGTGATCAAAGTTCTGCTAAATCAAATTTACAAATTAACTTGCTTTGATTTTTATAAATTAATCCCTTTGATTTGTTCAATCATCTGCTTTATTATAATGAAGCCTATTCAAAGGGTTCATTAAGGTGTATAATTGAAATGATTTGATGTTCTATATTTATACCTTCATAACTAATGATATTTGAGTTCCGATCCCATTTGAATGTCTACTGTTATTTAGATTTATTATTTGTTCGAAATTAGGTACGTTTTCAGGCATTTAGAAATAACTTTCGCATACTTCCTGTATTTATTCGTTGCGAAAGCAAATTATTGACGGATGAATGCAAAGATGATTCGAATTCCCAGTATTTAAGATGATGTAGGTTAGTTATAGCTTACAACTAGAATTCTGACTCATTTTCTGAATTTTGTTAGTGTGCATATTATATTTATTGTAAGGCAAAAATGACTTAAAAAATACATATTTGCTAATAACTGTTATAGACACTTATTTACCATATTTCAGATTTTATCAATTATATCACAAAATTGAGTTTTATACTACATATTGCATCCTCTTTCATGGAATCTCTGTGATGACTTTTCACGTCGTGACATTTTGGTAAAAGTCAAGCAGAAAGTTTAATTATGAAAAGAATTTGAGTATTTAAGTTGTTAAGTAGTCATGGAGACGTGAGTATATGCATATTGCTTATTCTTTTTGTAACTAGCGACCTGCCCCAGCTTCGCACGGGTGAAATACTGATGACATTGTGCTGCTTATTTTATCCGGCTTGTTAGTTCAGTCGTTAGTGGCCCTGAGTATTATACCAGGGGTCGTGGGTTCGATTCTCACCCCGGACAAAATTAAATGTTCATGTGATGAGCACGATCATTTTTTCTATGTCTGGGTGTTATTTATCTGCAATATGTATGTATTTAAAAATATAAGTATGTATTATGTTTATCACTTGTCTATTACTCATAATACAAGCTCTGCTTAGTTTGAGACTACTTGGTGTTGTGGGAATGTTGAGGAATATTTATTTATTCATTCAATTATTAGTAGCCAGTACCATAACAGTATTTATAGGTCCCATACTCTTAGAGCATGGAGCAATAACAAAAACACACAATCACACTTTTGCTTATGTATATATTGTATATACGGACTATTAAAGTGTAAATGGCAGATTCTAGAATGATTTTTACGTTTTTATTTTGAAATACGATCTTTTTTAATCTAATTTATTGACAAATCATAGACATAAAAATTTCTTTAAACTGCCAGATGATCCCTGTAGAACAAAAGAAACAGACATTACTTCTGATTTTTTTTATAGAATTTTTAATATACTTATAATTGTTAATAACGATTTGATTTTTGTAACCACAAAATGAAGGGTGCATTTATTTGTTTACCGCTTAGTAAACAACCTTATTTCAAACGGATAAAAAATTCGTATTTGATAGGATTGAGGAGAATGAGCGCAAAGAAGGTAATATTTCTTTAAATTCATTTAATTCTTTAGCTTAGAGCAAGACATCGAAGTTTTACTTTGACAGTGTAGGGCTCCCTTTAGGGCTCCGTGACATTGTGTGATGATACCAGTGCACGTTCGACAGCTTGTCTCTCGCAACTATTAAGAAACTTGTTTAATAGCTGTGCTATCAGGTAAGAAGCCCCAGTTTCAACCACTTTAGCAGATTTTGTTACTTTGCTTTGGGATTGAATTGCTTGACAGGCCTGTTGGTCTAGTGGTTAGTGACCCTGACTGCTAAGCCGGAGGTCGTGGGTTCGATTCCCACCCAGGACAAATGTTTGTGTGATGAGCACGATCATTTGTTCTGTGTCTGGACGTGATTTATCTATAATATGTATACATTTAGAAATATATAAGTATGTTTATCAGCTGTCTGATTAGCATAACACAAGCTTGGGATCAGATGGCCGTGTGAGGATATTGTCCCAAGATATTTATTTATATTTTATTATTGGTCCCGAAGAATTACTCGACTCTCCGAGAAATCGGGATTGCATTTTCTACTGCTGATATAGCTCTAAGGCTTGCCAGCCCGACGCCCGGACTTGAATCGCTTCTGAGACGTGCTGAAACGTGGTTTCAATCCCGGATACTGGCTCTAGCTTTTAGAGCTACGAGTTTCAAAATAAGAAGATTGGGATAAGATTCCTTAAGATAGCTCGTAAGATCAAGGAATACGAGCAAGTGGAGGAAACGCTGAGTGTTGAACAATAACTTTGATTGAACTGTTTAGCTGTGGTGGTCGCAAGTTAACAATTCATACGAAGAAAAAATATCTGTTAAATTCTCAATTAATTGATGAATTCCAATAAATTGCCATTCATTTTTATCATCATGAATGCACTTTCAATAAACACGCCTAGGAACCGGGTTGGCGTTATTAATCTAAGATATAACATTGGTAGTTGTAAGTTTAATATTTTTTGAGAAAATGAGAGTTCCAAGGTAGGTAGTAAGTAGGTGGCTCGGCTGATTTGCTATCCAGTGTAGTTACAAAATATTTTTAACATAGTACAAATATCCAGCGTAACACCATAAACTACTGCAAGAATATGCCCAGTTTTGACCATATTCTAGCACTACTTTCGGCCTTAAATAAAACATGGAATGAATCGTACAATCTTTTATAATTATTATAAAATATCACCGGACCAACAAGATCTGTATAAAAAACTTACAGAGAAGTACCCAAGTTTGGGTTAAGTTGTCTTCAGATAAAAAAATGAAATTGCAATGTATGTTTTTTTTTTCAAATTAGGGTGGTGGTGCTGGTGATTTCTGCGGCTTTTTGCCAACGATACCTAGTTATGCTACCACTGCCGTTCATGTCGCTCAAGAGCCAGAAGACCAAGGAGGAGCAGTGGTGCCACCTATCACTATGTCGAGTACATTCATGTTCAAATCGGTGACTGAGCCGTACCACGTAAGTTTATGTCACTTCTGTTAATGATAAGTTACGTAATCATCATCATTCCTCTCTTTTTTTTCTCTTTGATAAAGCGGGTGAGTCCTCATGGACACCCGCGACCCGGGGAGCCGCGGGCAGTGTCAGACTCTTACTGACCAAACCTGAACCGCTGTGCTACGTCATCCGCGTTTTGGTGTCGGTGCATGGCAGCGCTTAGCATTACTTCATTCACCATCATCATTCCCCTGCCGTTATTCCAATCATTATTTGGGGTCGACGCAGCATGTCTTCTTCTTCCACACGTTCCTATCTGACGTCATCTCGCAAGTGACACTCTTTGCAGCCATATCATCTTGCACACAATCCATCCATCGTTTTTTTGTTCATGTCCATTACCTTCCTTACCGTCAGTTACGGTAACAGTTACGGTACATTAACTTATTTAATTTGTATTTTTAGAAATTTATATACGGGAGATTGGGAAATCCTATGAGAAACACCTTGGAAGACTGCCTAGCTGCGTTGGAGGGAGGAAAAGTCGGTTTCACTTTTTCATCTGGCATGGGAGCGATTTCAGCAACTCTGTTATTGCTTAGTTGCGGCGACCATCTCGTCACAACCGAAGATCTTTACGGAGGAACATACACTTTACTCACGTATTGTAATATTTACTAAGTCTATTTAAATCTAGTTGACGAAAATTGGTAGTAGGTCACAATAAGTTTAATAAAATAAATAATACGTCATCAATTAGCAACTGAATCAGCAGCTTAGTCTTTAATGATAACCTTATAAGTAGTGAATAATGTTACTAGTAAGAAAAGTCCTAAGAGTATACAAAACGAGTTTTGATGTTTATCTGTTAGTGGGTATGTATGCAATTCTTTACAAAATTGAGAGCCGAATTATTTGCTTAGAGGCTGCTACTTATTACATATTTCTTCGTTGTATTTACAGTTCAATCGTATGTCGATTCGGGATTGAAGTGACATTCACAGACATTACAGTACCCGGAAATTTAGAGAAGGCAATAAAAAAGAATACGAAGGTAAGTTTGATATAGATTTGCACATACATGTATGTACTTATACACTATGTATAGTAGGAATCTAATCAATCACCATTGTGTATGTAAATTGTCTTGTTTCCACCAAAAGAAGGAAAGAAATTGTCCTAAGAGAAACTCAATTAACAATATCTCCTTACTAAAAACAATTTTATCTCGTTTTAGATGGTATATTTTGAAACGCCGACGAACCCTTCTATCAAAGTGGTTGATATTGAAGAAACGGTGAAAATAACAAAAAAGAAAGGCAAAGACATTTTGGTTGTTATTGACAACACGTTCCTCGGTTCATACTTACAACGGCCTCTGGATTTCGGTGCCGATCTGGTGGTATACTCTCTATCAAAATTCATGAATGGCAACAGTGATGTGATAATGGGTGGAGCAATATGCAACGACCCCGACATAGCTGAGAGGCTCCGATTGCTACAAAGAAGTAAGTTTCATATTTATCTATTTCTAGAAGCCCTAAGTATGATCGTCTAATGAATATCGTAAAACATTTTCAGTCCTGGGCATAATTCCGTCTCCTTTCGATTGCTATCTGGTCAACAGAAGTTTGAAAACATTAGCGATTCGTATGGAGCGCCACAAAGAAACAACACTAGCAGTAGCGAGATGGTTAGAAACCCATCCTAAAGTACAAGAAGTCATGCATCCAGGTACGTTTGATTGCGTTTACTTATACACTTATGTTTAGATACCTTTCTGTACATAATAGTAATGTCCTGAATAGTCCTGGCTTATTTCGGTCTCGGCGACTAGTGTTAGTATGGTACCAACCAGCCAACCAGCTATGCGGGACTTATTAAAGTGCACAAGCGCTTGCTAGACACAGGTGCACTCTGAGCTCCCTTACACTCATTGCCCGATAGGACGGCAATCCAACCTGAATTGTACTCCAATAGCTAACAATAGTTTTAATATAAATTTTTATACGCAGTCTAACTTTCATATTCTCGTTTTAGGTCTTAAAAGTCATAAGCAGCGCCATATCGCGAAAAAGCAATCAAGAGGACACTCCGGAGTATTCAGTTTTAGACACTGCGGTGATCTAAAAGTTTCGGAAAAATTTTGCACATCATTAAAAGTCTTTACTCTAGCTGTGAGTTTGGGAGGCCATGAAAGTTTAGTTCAGATACCGTAAGTATTTTTATAATAACTTTCGTGAGGATGATTCATACTTAAAACGTTATAACGGTTTACTCACGCGTATTTATCGGGATAGCCCGACTAGTTTCGGACCCAACCGGAGTCCCTAATCATGAGCTGACGCGGCGGCGGGGTCGCGAGTCGAACCGCCGCCGCGTCAGCTCATGATTAGGGACTCCGGTTGGGTCCGAAACTAGTCGGGCTATCCCGATAAATACGCGTGAGTAAACCGTTATAACGTTTTAAGTATAAACCGTAAGTATTTCTCTACGTAAGATTGTGTTACTGACGTTTTACTAAATATCTTCGTTTCTCCGTTGAAAATATATTGTTTGCAAAAAAGCAAATATGCGCAAGTTTAACGTTGCTAGACTTTGTGGTTGCTCTTTCTAGGAATAAGTCAAAAACTCAGGTAAGGACAAATATCTCAAGGTTCTGTAGGATTGTATCGACCTCTTAAGGGATCGGTATTGAGTAGTCCAGGACTGAGCAGCATGATGGCTATTTATTTATTACATTTTCGTTACAATTTTTACATCAAAATTTAGCTCGCCAAACTTTTCAGTTTGATGGCGAGAAGCTAATGATTATATTATTGTATCTACCTACAGGAGCCAAATGACTCATAAACTTGTGCCCGATGACGTGAAAAAGCGTCTCGGCATCACAGATGGAGTAATAAGAGTTTCAGTTGGACTAGAGGACTGCGAGGACCTCATACAAGACTTGGATCAGGGATTAAAATGCGCGTTTGGATGCTAAAAAAACGCGCATACTTTTTTGTTTGTACTCAATTTTTTTCTTGTATTTTTTACATTTTATTGAAAATGTTTACATTATTTTTGAAGATGATTACTAGAAACCGGATTATATGCAATTTGATAACTTATTTGCATGAAGAACACGTGAAAAATGCACGATCCTGGTAAAAAAATCAATTGATATGGAACCATGAACCTAAGTAACTATCTGTCCGAGTTTGGTTCTATTCCTAGTTTAGATAGCGGCTATTGAGGACGACTTTATTCTTAGTCCAACCTTTAATTATTACCCCGACTTTCGAAGTTCCCGCTGCGCCTCTTTATCTAATAAAAAACTCGCGCTAAAGGACTATTGACATATGGGAGTTTTGGGCTCAAAAACTGGTATTTTCGTTTTAAATAGAATTTAGGTAAAATGCGCTGCTATTACTAAAAATGGCTGAAATATGCAAATGCATATGCTAATATGCATTTGCATATAATCCGGTCTCTAATGATTACATTGTTATTTTACCTAATATATTATTTACACTATAAATGATTTCATGACTTTTTTTTACGTAGACTAGAATCTGGTTTCAGCGATTTTAAACTCTTGTCACACTGTAACTGTAAAGTGGGTTTGAATTAATGTTATATAGAAAGTCGCCAAACTTTTTTTTAACTAGCGACCTGCCCCAGCTTCACATGGATGACTACATAAACGTTCCCCTTGAATCACTATCTATTTAAGAAAAACCGCATCAAAATCGGTTGCGTGGTTTTAAAGATTTAAGCGAACAGACAGACACAGACAGCGACAACGGCTTTACTCTATACTATATGTAGTGATAGTGATATTTAGTTCCAACTATTGACTATCCCACAATGGTGACAGTTTACACTATATGAAAACCTAAAAATATATCAAATAAATAATAAATATCTTGAGACAATATCCACACACGGCTATCTGATCTCAAGCTAAGCAGAGCTTGTGTTATGGTAATCAGACAGCTGATAAACATACTTATATATTTTTAAATATATGTATATTATAGATGAATCACACCCAGACACAGAAGAAATGATCGTGCTAATCACACAAACATTTGTCCTGTTTGGGAATCGAACCCACGACCTCCAGCTTAGCAGTCAGGGTCAGTAACCACTAGACCAACAGGCCCGTCATATTTAAAACAATGTTAACGTCCACGTTGAGTACCTCGTGCCTTTTAACATACCCGAGAGGATAATATTAACTTATGTATGTATAGTTCTAAATAGAACCTATATTTTTGTTTTCTTGATTAAACTTACATAAGTTAGTAGTACGCTAGTTGATTGCCACGCTAGAAGAATTTGACAACTGGAAACTTTATTATTTCGAGTCTAAATAAAACCGCAGTGCGACTGCCGAAAATGGGAAATAAGGTTACTACTATACTAGGTATTCGTGTTATAATATTTTGCAGGCTCCACAATAACTTTACAAATTGAAGTTTGAATACGAATATAATATTTAAATTGATAGATTTATGACGTCCAAGAATACGAGTTTCAGTGGGCTGGCGAAATCACGTGATAAGCCCTGTTATAGTGCTATAAGGATCCTTTAGCACGTGGCCGAAATCTGATCAATACCATCTTAGAAAAAAAAAACCATCACGTTTGACAGATAGTTGAGTTGATTCTTGTTGCAAATGTGCACACTAGCATTAATCTCATCTGATGTTAATGTCATCCACATGCCAAAAGATCCTTGTAGCTCTAGATCGTCTTTTTCCGCAATAAAATACTTTTTTTTTGCTTAATCGCTCATCAAAGCATTCTATCCGTCATGCTTGCAAACTTTTTACTAAACACTAACATCAAAGACACATTCCAAGCTTATTCTTCTCAAAGTAATTCCTAATGGTTGTTTTGGCACTAATAAATGAATTCAGTAACTTACCTGACACTTTTTTAAGTATCTTGGTAACGAAGATTGATAGCGCGAGAGTATTTACAAAGGTCTTAAACCTACATTTTGTGTTTGATATTTCTTTATCGCGGGTGAATGATGTGTTGCTATACGTGCTCATACTTATATAATAGAAAGCTTTTAACACTGTATAGTGTATGAAAAGGTGCGGAAAATCAATAGGTTTTTCATTGATGGATTATTTTTAACTTTTTTTGTCTTGGAAAGGAAAACATAAGATCCTTATTGTACCTTTTTGTTTTCCATTTATCTCTCTTTATGCTTAAAGAAAAATGCTTAGAGGTTTAAAGCCGTACAATTGTGACTATGCCATAAAACATGTAATTTATAAAATAAAATAGAGGATAGAATATTTTGGAAGAATATTGTATGTAGGTAATAAGGCCCATAATATTCTGCCTTTTTCAGCGTTCAAGATATTGCAAAGTATAATCTTTGTTTAATTTAAGCTACTGACGTAAGATAATTTAGTTCTTATTATTCACAATGTAATATAAATCGCACCAATCTTGGTCCAGTTCTCCGCAAAAAAATGTCATTTTTTCAATTACTAAGTATTAGAGAACTGCTTAAAACGCTTAAGACTCCGTCGGGCACATCGCCCACACCGACGTCTTTTTGTCTAAAGTTACAAGGACTACTTCACTTCAACTGCAAAATCACGGCTCCTAGCAACTGGGTCGAGACGCGAGCGCATTGCATTCGAAGCGAAGAAATCTCAAAATACTTTGAAAATGAGAACCAACTTGAGATCCAGTTAGAAAACTGAAATAATTAGCGAAATTTGAACCAATTCGCACGAGCTTGAGTGAAAACTTGTGAAAAACTTGCCCCAAACAGTCCGTCGGCGTCGTAAACAAATGTAGGTACCTAGTATACTGCATTGTAATTATTCTAGTGTACGCGGGATAAGTATGATTTAATATGCCTCTGTAAATTCAAACAAACGACTGTTTTGGGACTTTCAAATGTAGTCCCAGTAAATATGGCTATTTTATTTTGTTTCAAACGAGAAGGCTTGAATCATTGATGCTTTGAGCTACAAATGCTCTGTGAATTATTCACTATTGTTTGTTTTGTTTAGTTTGAAATGTAATGTTTTGTTGTGTTACACTAGAAAGTATTTAGCATATATTCAGGCGCTGGTTTCGGTTAGTTTTGTAAATTGTGGTTATTGCCGAGCAAATTAGTTAGGAATAGTTACCAATTTTTGTATTAAATTATAGTTATTACACTTGTGTCTCTAGTATGTACTTTAAACAGTAAAGAGCAAAGCTCGTTCTTAAGTAGCAGGTACTTGCAAAATATATTTTTGAAGTGGCTTGTATTGAAGTTCAATAAATATTTTTATGTGTTATATTTGAGCAATTGTAGCGTCCTTGAAAATAAATCTTTACTTATTACGTTCACGAACGAGCTCGACTTAAATTTTACTCTAGATTGACAAGAATACAAAAAAGATAGGCCGTTTAGAAACGTTATGTTGCTGTGGTTTAATGCTCTAAGTGTTGCTGGTACATAAGATATTTGATACAGAATGTGACAGCAAACGTCTTTCCCATCAAATTTATTTTGACGCGCGATATATATCTAGGATTTCTGTCTACGTTAAAAACAATGGTTATAATGGTAAAATTCTAAGCTTCTATGACTGTAGGGTTTAGATTTTTAATTTTTACTTTTAAATTGTCCGAATGAAAACGTCCTGAACAACTTAATCGCAATAGGACACGACGGACGCTCTGTCCGCAAACATGTGCCTTTGTTTGAAAATAATTAAAAACATCGTGAACAAAACAGTACTCAACATTAGATTAAATGTTGCTAGATATCATCAATTGTTGGTAACATTACAAAGCGTGAGTATAATTTAAAAACTGATATATTTCAACGAACACTTTGTTCCGTGTTCATATATAATGACCATTTTTTAATTCACGACGTTTTAGCACGCACAAGCAAGACGTACCCTATTCCAACAACCCACAGTGTCAATTCAGAAGCCTTGTAAATACGAAAACAACTAACACTGTGTCGGCCTGTGTTCGCTACGAAAAACTACGAGGTACGGAGCTACGGAGCGGATTTTCTGAATAAATCTAGCATGTTGAGAGCGGTTAGTTATAAAGGGCTGTACTATTAGATTGATGGTGAGTTATCAGGTGTGCTAAATGTCTGGCATACGTCATGCAGGGTACGGAGCTCACGATATCACAGCGTTTGTTTCCCTAATTGGCAGGTTGTTTATTCAGTGGATCTGACAAATGTTACGCAGCGACGTTTGTTTTGTGTTACGAATGAGAATAAATATAACTTTTTGGTTGGATCGTTCCGGGTTGTTGGAATGTGGATTTAGGCCTTATAATAAAGTAATGATGTGGTTGATAACTGGATTTTCAAATTATAAAGGATGTATAATGTAAAAATCTATTTAGTCGGATATTTGTTTTTTTTCTACATGCATATTTCTTTTTTAAAATAACTTTATAAAAAACGAACCAATGTTTAATCTTACACAGTCATGACGTTATTAGTCGATGAGGCTATACTCAAAAAATAGTTAACATCCAACAATTTGAATGTACATTAGTAGTACCTAAAAATATAAACCCGCCTGCTCTTAAAGTTAAATACCAAGAACCCATCATATCTACAAAAGCTATTAACTATTAGTGCAGTCAATAGAGAAATAGCAGACGTTTAGTTAAATAGAGCTCACTGAATCAACACGATAGTCTGCTAACAATAGTGCAACTCCGACTGTTACTGCAAGTCAAACGTTTCAAAATGAAGCATTATAACTATGAGAAAATTTTGTGTTAGTCCGTTTGTTTAGTTTAGGCTAATATGAGGAACTAACTGGTTTGGAGTTGATGAAACTTTTGTGTTGGATGGGCTTCCCTACGCTATTAGGTACACTTTATTCGACACAGGCGGAGACGTAGACAATAGCTGGTATTAGTAAAAGTATCACTCATATTACATACATGTACATTCTCGTCCTCACGGATAGTCAGTTCCAGAAAATCTGACAGCCAGTCTTACTCCACAATTCTGGTTGCCAAATTGCATCCCTCCAACGTAGAAAAGTGAGTTCAAACTTCCCAGTATTTTCATAACACTACCTCATAAAACAGTGACTGGGTACTTCCCAACACGTTTATATTCCCTCCTCCCCCGTACCCATTACTTTAATAATAATATTAACTGGCGCATAGAGGTTATCTCCGCGATGCAGCTAATTAATTTAATCAACCTACACTACGTTAAAGCTAAATCTTGAAAGTATTCATAAACTGCAGCAACTGGCGAGAAGAATATATCCCTAACAGAATTTATGATGTTTAATACATCAAAAGGTTGAAAGTACTTAATAAAGATGATAGGGGTCAATGACAAGAAGTCGCTTTTGATTAAAGAAGCAAAGTATCTGATGTAATGGGTCGAGTAATAATACATAGGGATACATAAATATAGAATATGCTCAGTATTTGTACTTAATAAATAGTTTGAATAGTTATACCAAGCTTCTACATCAAGTTTACTCAAAGAAAGCCAACTCCAAAACCAACTTAATCCAGCTAAATGAAACTGCAAGAGACATCGTGAAGACAATAAACCTAGCTTAGGAACTAAATCAACTTAGACTGCCACCCATTATTTCCTAACTCTATGCAAAACTTAGATAAGAGAACCAACTCTACAATTATTTTCTTAGCGTTTCCTTTCCAACGTAAGTGCTCCTAAAATTCCAGGGAAAAGTTTCCACAAAAGTTATACAATCTCCAGTATTCTAATTAGTCGGCCACCTGTTTTCATTTAAGAAGGTTCTCGAGGCAAAAAGCACCGAAACCATTTAGCTTTGGAGAACTGCACATTACAGCGACTTCACTCGACGCGAAAGGTTTTGAAAGCACTAAGAACTTACTTTGTTCGTGTGTGAATTTCTGAGTAGACACGACTGCCGATAGTTACTACTTACTTACCAATTATGCACAAGGCTGCATGAACTGAAAGCCATTTAACCGAGGTTATCTAGGTTCAAACAGGCGGCCGTTTATCAGTTCCGTGCAGACAGCTTATCATTATCTATTAATGTGAATTGTACTACAAGGATAGATCCTAATTTATAAACAGACGGTTTTTTAAAAATTGACCACTCTAAAAGACCTATTTGTTTGGACTTAAAGTAACCACAAATTGCCTGCTATTAATTACGGCATCTTTATTAAATTCTCAAAGACTTTCTTACTGTTGAAAAATATTAAAATTCATGCAAACAAATAGCTGTCGCGAGCCGCGAGTGAGAACAATAAAGCTGATCTTGGCTGGCTGCCAAGCTTCGTATAAGGTAGGCAAAGTGAAAACGGTCGACCAGCTCAAAGCAACAAGTACGAAGATCAGTGTCGAGACACATAAGTTCCGCTGAATTAATTCCAAGAGGAAATATCTTTTCGAAATGTATTATGTTTTTACAAGAATTTCTGCGATGTATCCAATGGGTTATATCGTGTTTTCGGTACCTGAAATGTTGTTATCTCCACTCAACGGCGGAAAAGGTATGGTTATGATTTTTGTACAAAATGTTGGTGTTTTCGTTTGTTTCGTGATTTTGTTGAACGGGTTATCAAGTAGGTAAATTGTTATTAGGGATTGGGTGACTGAGGCTACATTTTAGGAAATTTACAGCCGGTTTTCTAATGTGACCCTGATGATGAGAGAAAACCTTGAAGTACCACAAGAAAGAGGCTCCACTTGAGAAATGGAGATGTCTCACACTACTTAGATTATATGGTATGTACTACTACAGCTGCACCGCGTGAACATAAACGAATGAGAAAACTTTTCATTAAAAGTGCCAAAGTTATTTCCCTGCCTGTTTACTATATTTGCTTACTGTTAAAAAGATCAAAATAAACTTCATTTTGAAATAACCTCTGACCGAATGGAGCATTTTTTACCATCAATTTGCGAAAAAAAATCCAACAACAGAAATAAAGAGCCAATAAATTCTCTTTTAACATGTTGTAATGAACAAAATGTTTGATTTATGCATTTTTAAAACAACAATCACCGATTCAGTCCGTGAAGTGACTCCGAACAGTTCATGAAATATATTTTTGGAGCATAACGGATGTGAGAATTCATTAATACAAAGTGGGCATGGATTCAACGAAAACTCGCTCCCATATAAATATAAACAAACATTTTTAAAAGCCTTTGTATGATTGAAAAACAAAAATGTATTTTGCAAATACATTTGGCCTTGCAGGTAATAAATCAGATTCTTTAGTGAAACACGGATTGTGTTTTAATAAAATTTATTATTTAACAACATTTTTTACGAAAGTAAAACTGAAAATCGTGCGAATCATTATAACCTACAGTTTTATTTTGTATGGAAACACACTGAACTTATAAAATACGTTGTTTTCTTTCTAGCTTTCCTGACAGTGATTTTAATGGCAGTACTACATATTGCTGGGTTAATAGATGGTAATAACCAGTTTTACTGCTCTCACACATTAACCTCTCTGTTCCAATTACCGTGGATCATATAACGATCGGATACAGATTGCAGATTAACAAATTACCGTGATAGGCCTGTTATTAAATGTAAATCTAGTTTGATTACATAATGATTTTGTAACTTGAACAGGTCGTTAATTCGTTATGGCTTTAAACTTCGTCACATGTTTACTTTTATTTAGTGTTGTGTGAGTAAATAAAGTTTGAGTGTAGTTTTGGAAGCGCGATGATGATGAATGTGGGTATTTTATGAGACCTCAGCTCTTGAACTATCCTGACCGAGGATGTATTGTTTGCATTCAATGATTAAGTAGAGAAAGAATGTTGACATATAAGTGAATAAACAATATTAATAATACCAATAAATAACATTTTTGTAGCAGTGATTGACTGCTGCACAATATGTTATTTATTTGCCGTCTTTCCCATAGCATACAAAGTAAAAATTTACAGGAGAACGGTACTTTATATTGTCAGGTTAATTAAGACTCAGTTCAAAACCAAATGAAAAAATAAATAACAACAGATCAGACTATTACCAACTATTACCAACACAATCAAAGGCTAACCCAAAACATAAGAGCTCAATGAAATAAAAATACATCAAAACTTACAAAACAGACGATATTCCTCAACCCAGCCGAACTCAATCTCGATACAATTGACCAATTCTTTTATCCATAGCATATTACATGAGGGTTTCAAAGGAACACTAGCTCAAAGGAATCACTCGGCAAAATTTACAGACAATCTGTAAGACTCTACAAAGACTTTATCTGCTCTCATCTTTCTAAAAGAAACGTGATCGCAGCATATGGGATGCAAATGCATCGTTGGAACACGAGAGTTATTCTTGATCGTAAAATAATTTATTTGATTGTGATCGTTGAGACTGACTTTAGACTCTACGAAAGATTTTCTCAGAATCTATTTTACATACGCCTCTTTTTGTAAGATTTACTTATCATTTTAGAGTTTGAATGAAATTCCTGCGAATATTATTTCCTTGTACCTGGGCTTGTACTTCAAAGGGGATACTGAAGCTTGTAAATAAATGATGACTTGATGTTCTGTGACAAGACTCGGTAAACATTTATTCGTCTCTGCCAACTCGAATCTCTGTCCACATCAGTTCAGTTTAAAGCCAGTAGCGTTGCAAAACAAGCCGTTTGTACCCAACCTGTGGATATACGAGTTTACTTGTGTCCCATTTCGGTCGTTCGTTGTTTATATTTACTGCTTAGTTCCTAAAGCCTACCAACAACTCTTAAAATAAGATTGTTGCTAGCGTGGAAGAGAGACGCTGCCATACTGTATGTAGCGCGCTTTCTCGCTTTCACATTTCCAGCAGCCTTACTTCAAAAGCTTGGTCTGTGTTCGAGTTTCTTCATAAATTGCTCAAGTGAGACTCCTGAATATTTTGAATGACTTAACTTGATTTAATGCTGAATGTTTGTCGTGTCAGGAAGGTCCTTCTTTGAAAGTGTAACAGTGTAGTTCGTTTGCTCTTACGAGGTCACTTAAGTGAGTTTCCGTACTGAGTTTTTCAAGTCGCGCCTGGATTTTAAAGTAACAGTAAGTCATTTTTAAAAACAGTTCTTCAGTCAGTTTTATTTAGGCACAAAGCACGAGAGTTCATATGGTTAATAACTCCAAAATTTTTGCCAAGACTGGAGTCTTGGCAAAAATTTTGGAGTTATATTAATTTGATAAAATGTTTTGATGAATAAATACCACTTATAACTTCACCACCAGAACTATTTGTATCCGAAATTGCTGTCATGACCCCGACATGTTAATTTATAAGCGATTCTGTACAAAATGTTTTAATTGCACAAACATGTTTTAGCACTGGTTTTGCATAATTAAAAGCTGTTTTATGCTTTAAAAGGTATAATTGTAAAATATTTGTTGACGTTGGTGAATGTTATGTGAATTGCGGTTTGATGCCTTTGTATCGTCATTATCAATTAATAGCGTTTTAACTGGTAGTCTATTTCCAGCACAGTCTAAATATATTATTGTCATATTTCCAGGTCATCTATACTTAGGCCACTTCCAAGCTCTGCTACAACTCCGATATTTGAATTATAAATCTTAAAACAACCAACAAACATTGTGGATGGTATTGGTAGTTACTGGTTGTACACCATGACATCAATTTTTGATACAAATAGTTCTGTTGGTGCAGTTATAAGTGGTATTTACTCATCAAAACATTCTATCAAATTAATATAGGACCAAAATATTTGACAAGACTGGAAACTATAAGAACGCACGTGCTTTATGCCAAACGGAACAGACTGAAGAACTGTTTGAAAAGGACTTACTAATGCTCAACCCTAATTCATCTGAAAAGAGGCTCTTGACCGCCATTTACCGGCCAGTACACTAATTATAACAAATAAGCTGAGAGAAAAGATGAGAGCTAATATTTTTGTAGGTAAAAACCAGCAGTAACAATATTGAGTTTGAATGAATTACATTAGGGAAAAGGAGGTTCAAAGCAACAATAAAAGCAAGACTTTCAGTTTCTTTGACCTCATTTCCTATAAAATAGCTTCTAGTTTCGGTTTATATTATTAACTAAGTTTACAGGCGTACAGCCGTCGATGCCGTAGCTCTCCCAGTACAGTCGTTTGCTAACATGTCGTGTTCGTATAATGCAACTCGTTTCGGTGTTCTAGATGGGAATTACGAGACGACTCCCCAGTGAGTTAGCCGGTGTACGGTTAGACTAGGCAGCCTAGTGGCCGAGATACAAATAACAAAAAAGTTTGAAGTTAATTTGTAACAGGCTGGTAGTAAAATTTGAATGGATCTCGAATATAACCACCTGCTGACGACAGTGACAAAATTTTTATTTATTACCTGAATGCCTAATAGTGGAAAACAGAAAACTCCACTTACATTTTCTACCAATGAAAAGCAAGTGACACGACTATTTGTACTTTTTTAGTTATTCTACTAACAAACTGGAAAAGAAAACACCATGAGGAAACTTGGATTCCAAACATTATTTTCCCAGGGAGTTAGTGGTGATCAATATGACCAACCTTCCCTCTATGGGTAGAATCCTGTGTCCAGCTGTGGGACGTGTATATTCGTGATTTATTTATTTACTTTACATTCATTCAGCATATTGTTCGAGACAGAAACAAATACCATTTTATGATTGGAGCCTGGTCATATCCGAATCTGACTGTACCGCGGGATTCGTACGAGACATTTATTATACGACAGGTATTGATGCTCTGGCTCGAGATCGTGTTGTAAATATTTATGAAAGTCGTATGAGTTGAGTAGCACGCGGGGACGCGAATGGAGCAGTGTTGTGGAAACAAGACAAAAGTGTTTCTAGGGGTCGGGTTTTGGTTGTCACATAACTTGGAGGGAGGTCATTTCCCTGTTTTCTATAGCAATTTGTCACTGTTCTTTTTTCTTATCAGATGTCGAGTATACCTATCTACTATCTAAATAGACACCCAGGGAGACAACTTGCTTTTATATCATTAATTTCAGTATAACAGCCATTCAGAAATCATGGTATAAAGAAAACCTCATCTAAACACTCTTAAATTTAGTTTATTAATTTATGGTCGAATAGGATAGTGAGATATGATATTATTTAGGGAGACTTTTGCCCTATATTGGATGTGTATAAATGTTTTTAAAAGCGCAAAACTTTAGTTTGATTACAAAAAAAATCTTTTGTCAAACCTCAATTCAATGAAATATCTATTTCGGAGATGCCTAACCAATACCTAATTAGTTATCAATGGACCTATATTCGTTTGAAACCACACGATCTATTAGCAATAACAAAGCAATATCTACATGTTAATTGCAGATTAATCTAATCAAGGAAGGCAATTATGTACGGTGTTCAATTGGAAATAGACCAGTCCTCGCCTTCGATGTCTATATTGGAATGATAGTCCATATAGTCGTTAGGACAGAGAGGAATTCTGAGAATCTGTTGATTGGACCGTCTATAGAATATTATACGTAGATGTGAATGCGAATTCTGGAATGCAGAAGTTTAGATAAAAGCCAAAACGTAAGATCAACTGCGGTCTTAACGTTCGGAACGAATGCCGAACGTTTCTTCATACGGCATTCTCGACTTGAATGGTGGAAACATTTCTCACTCCTTTTCATACTCTTTTTTTGCTCTTGGTAGTTAGTTTTGGAGATAGGACTAATTACGCAAAGCTGACTGCCACTGACCTGCTTAAGCGAAAGGGACATTGAGAAGAAGTTGAAATAGTAAGTTTTGTCTTTATCTTTGTAAAAGTTTCACAAGTAACGTCTTTTGTGGCCTACCTATGAATTAACTAGAATATGTTTCTAAAAAAAAACAATAATTTGATATTCAACCTTGTAGAGTAATGAAACATACTCACAAGCATAACATAATCAACAAAACAAACTGTTCGTCAAATGTAAACCATCTTCGTTCATTCTCCCGTAAAAATAAAACGGTGTACAAAAAGTTAGCGTACACCTTGCGTACAGCAGCTTCACCCCATGCCTTTGTTATAAGAAAGTAAAAGTTAATTTTTAAAATTCAATCTCTCCTTTTATCTTTAAAAAATACACTCTAAAATTCGTTACTTCTTTAAAAACGATTTTTGTTCGCCAGAAAATCAGCTTCGATGTTTTGAAATATGTTTGAAAGTTGTCCATAAAATAATATTCTATACTCATCGTTATATTGGTTTCTTTCATTTGAAATTGAAGTAGATAACAGATGTACATGAAAGCCGCACTTAAATCTCTTACGAGAAGCAATATAACTTTGAAATCTTGAGCTTATGAAAATAGAAAGTAAATTACGTATATTTGTACAGAAGTACGTTATGTAGATATTGAGTTTCAGAAAATAATGAAGGTTTACAGAAATAATATTATTGACTGAAATAAATGTTTTGATACTCTGACTGTGACTCTCGCGTTGAAGGCAATTGAGAAATTGTGGAAAGAGAGAGTGAAAACAGGATTAGGTAAGGTCCACTTGAAACGTTTGTCAAGTCTGTTTTTTTTTAATTTCCTGCATTTGGTGCACTAAATGAAAATTCATCTGTTTCGCATTTAGACCACTAAAAGTTTACTGCACCGACAGGTAAATATATTTCTTAAAATAGTCCTTTACGCATTTGACTTCGCTATAAGGTACTGTAAAACTAAATGTAGACATCCAATACAGTTATGTCTAAACCATTTAAAGATAAAAATTGAAGAAGAAAATCGAATCTAAATACTAACCTTGACGTTTCCATCAATTGAAAATAAATGCAAACTGCCAGAGACGCAGGATATTCAATTTACAACCGTTTGATAAAATAAACCGCACCCTAATATGCTGTTACCCTTTACAGGTTCCAAGGTTATTTTAGATTCGCATTTCCGTCGCCATTTGAGGGCATCGGTCAGGCACCTAGCTGACAGGAAATTGATGCTTTATGCAATATTTCAACTAGCTTTCATCATTTGAATTCTAAGAGACTCTCTTAGCACTTTGGCCTTTAAAATCAGAAACAAGTACTTGAACTCGATCAGATTTACGAGGCTCTTAAGTGCAATCAATTAGTAATAGACTAGACTACATTTTTACTGAATAGCAAATATCCAGAAAAAATCATTCATCACCAATATTACCTTTCAAATAATTTTGACAGATCGTTAATCATTTTTCATGGCTGATCTTGCTAAGAGTTCTTAAAAGGTCTGTTGAGATTATGAGAGCGAGAAACTACCTCATGCAGTGCAATGCGCCCTCTAGTTTCTATTACAGTTTTGCTGTTAGTGTAGTAAAGGTGTAAGCGAGTCTAACTTCAACCCGCTGTGTATTGAATATTAACTATTTGATTAAATAATAATATATGGAAATAACGGGATTCGTGTACAAATTCATGTTCAGTGAATTTACATGGAAATTCAATATTATTTGGTTAAAGTTATGAATTTTATTTATTTGTACCGTGTTTGCAGAGCTAAATATGAACTATGAATTTAACGAAATTGATATGTTTGTTCGAATGTTCGTGTTTAAGCACCGAATATGGATTATTTACTGTGTCATGACCATTTTTTATTGGCGCGATAAAAGAAGAAATCCGCGTCAAATATTTTTTGGAAATCTATCTGATGGACGAATTAATACTTTGAATACTCAAGTTAAACATATACCAAGTCGTAATTATTAAAGGTTTTATCATTACGGAGTTAAACTGGATTAACTACGGACTGCGGTAGATAATGTACTTGGTAACATGCGTGATTAGTTAATAACACGTTATAACGTACTGGGTTCGTGTACAAACCTCTTTGCGGGTCGATAATGAAGTGCTCGTTTATGTTACACTACCTATTTGATAAGTTTTTAATGGTTCGACGGCAGCTTTTAAGTTATTTGTGTTTTATACAAAAGCTACAGTAAATCTTCGATTGTTTTGTCTAATTAGAATAATGCTGAACATTATACAACATTGAAACTGAGTCTATGTCGCACTTGAACCTGTATTCAAGTGCAAGAAAGATCATTAAGCTTTCGAATGACAAAAGAGGGTGTGAAAATCAATTTATCTATCACAAATGATCCTTTTACAATGTATGACTGGATTAGTGACGATTTCGGTCACATAACATAAAACCCTTGTGCAATTAGTTGTCAAAACAATCATTCTGATGAAAAAAAAAACACTAGAAACAAAAGTTGGGCCAACAGCAAACCGTGTACTTCTTACATTTAAACCTGTTGTACACAACAAACTAGAAAATAATTCCGTGGTTTTATTTAATTAGAATTAGCTGTACAAATATAATTCCTAGTTTTTAATTTCCAGTAAATTTCTGCTCTTTGTGAATTTGCAAACAAATTATATTATTTGCCTAGGTGTAACTGTCCGACTACTAGTGTACACGACTAACACACTCACTGCAATTACCACATTATTTGCTATTGTGACCACACTAACCAAACGGTCAACATATTTACTGGAGAGATCAGACCCTGTTCTGGACATAAAATAGAAAACAAATACTCTTAAAGAAGGACTTGATATGAAGGTAAGGTAGTATGAGACAGCGCTGTGAAATTGTTTGTTGCGAATTGTAATATTGGTTGCAACTACTTGTATACCTCAAGGCTCAACATTATTGTTTATTTTTATGCGCAATAAACTTATTAATTTAATATAATGGAATGCAGCTTAATATAGCCCCACGGTTTTTATTTTATATCAATGATCATTTAGTTTGTGTTAAACACGGTCCAAGGAGTGAACAATTATGTTACCAATTAATAGCATTTGTGCACTTTTTTAATAAATACAATAAAAATATACGTAACGGCGCTGCGGTGTCTCGGTCACATTTAAACAGCTAATGCCATGATTTGAAATCTCATAGTAATTGTGTTAAACTGAGGGTTAGTAGTCTATAGCATTATGAAGTAATTTTACGACCATAAATTATCACCGTTACGAATGAAATAGGTTCCCGAATAAAAGTTTATGTCAATACTTTTGTACCTAAGTAATGTATAATAATTATTAGGAAGATAAGTTTTAATATTATCTAGGGCAAAAATTATGGAGTATACTCATATGTTTTCATAACGTGATTGTATAACTGTAACTGTATGTGACGTGTGACTTAAAAACAAATGAACACCGCACGCCATTGTTATTATAATAAATAAATATTCCTCAACATTCACATAACGACATATAGTTTCAAATTATAATAACAAATGAATAAATAAACAGGGTATTAGGAAACCTAACTAGTCCGCCAGATAGAAAATTAAAAATATTACACAAGTAATATTTCTTTAACTTAATAAAAATTGTCAGAGAAAAATGCATACCAAGAAGTGACGTTACACGTAAGTTTCATTCCCTATACTTAAATCAATTTATGTTTGCGAGAGGAAGAAATAAATATAACTAAACGAGTAACACAAATAAGGCTCCTATTACCATAACGACATGATTGCACATCGGGAGCTTATCACATGCTAAATCAGACTGTAATACGACAAACTACTGTCGTTCACTACGCCTTTTACCTCCGCCCCATCTAGCGCATTCTGTCATTGTCTGAGGCCACTTAGCATGATGGAATGTGCGTACTAACGACTCTAGTTCCTTCATCCCTTTATAATGGCTGGAGTCGACTTACCTGGCTTTCAGGTTAACTACCTCAGCCGGAGCAACTGTATTACCAATTATTTCTGCTGCTGGAAATGTAAGGAAATTTAAAGGGATGTTGCTGTTTTCTACCTGGAATTTTTATTCTAAGATTCTTTGTGAAACTGTTTCTTTATGTATCGATGTATGAAAGGTTGTACGGGGGAAAAATATTGAAAAAAAATTTAGATTATTGGTATGTAGAGGATTTAAATCATCGTGAAAAATCCCAGTTAGGCTTACCCTAAAAACGATTAATACACTAAAAAAGCATACTCATATTTTTTAAGGTTTCTTCCATAGTAACGAGTGTACAGATAAGATTTAAAGTATTGTTTTGAACCTAAATAGTTTGTTATAAAGCCCAAATTGGCCTATATGGCTCATGTGCACATAGGCACACAATACATCGCTCAAAGACATTATGGCCCAAAGCCGTTGCCTGTGAATTCCCAACATTATCATGATTTGTAGGCACAGTATATGGTCACTAGTTAGACTCAGAAACCCCTAAGGTAGAACGGTCAAACGCCTGGCTAGGCTAGCCTTTGAATAATATCGTATAGAACCCAATCACAATAGTACAGGCTTGCATACACGTAATGATGTCACACTCGTATATTACGAGTATATTGTAAGGAGGGTACTACCCAACTAATATTATAAACGCGAAAGTTTGTGAAGCTGCTTTTGATGTGGTGAGGATTTGGTGTGGAGTTAGCTGACATCCTGCTTTAATACGTAGGTTACAGACTGCGTTAGAAGGAGATAAGTTTTTGCAATTATAACTGACTAGATTCCGCGCGCGGCTCCGCCCGCGTGGTGCGTTAACTCGCAATAAAAAGTAGCCTATGTCACTCAGTGAAGATGCGGCTTTTTAATGGTGAAAGAATTTTCAAAATCGGTTCAGTAGTTTCAGAGATTACCCATTACATACAAACTTACAAATTTTACCTCTTTATAATATTAGTATAGATATTCGCGCGGGAGAATTCGCAGGTAACGGTTAGTGTTTCATAATATATTCGGGCAAATGCTTTGTAATAGCTGTTTTTAGTTTTGAAGTTCGCAATATCGAAATATCATATTATTTTTGTACAAATTTGTGTCAAACTAGATCAGGGCTATAACTACAGCTACAACACGGATAAATGTTTCTAAATAATATACATCAGGAGCCATTTTCTTTTTACGAAATAATATCATTAATATTGTATCATTTATTCGAGACTTATCAAAGGTAAGAAGTAAAATAAACAAAAGATGATCTGTTCTAAGCAGCTTATATTACTATTTTATTAGGATGAAGTATTACTCCAGAATAATTTAGTTATTTATAAGACAAAAGCCCGTTAATCATAAAATGTAAGAAAAATATCTGACATTAGTATAAGAAATTTTCCACAATTCCGTTCTTAGTTTGATTAAAACATTTCACAGTACGTACAATAATTTATTATAATGATTTCACTTTATTATAATTTCTCCTAGTATTCAAAAACACGAGGGACAGTTCTGTATGAATGTGCAATTATGTCGTTTTGCTCCAAAAAGGTTTGTTCTTATGAATAAAAGATTCACGAAACGTTATTTCAGTGTATTCCGCAGACCGCTTTTTAATGTTAAATGACTTTTAATCAAAAAGTATTCAGCGTTAGTGGTGTTTCAAAGACAGTCAAAATGTTAACAAGTTACAGAAAATTCAATTCTATGATAAATGCATTCAATGTTTTTCCAAGACGGAATCTAAGAAAATTTGTGCTCTAGCGTATCCCTGTCTTAGGTTGACTTGAAATCGATCGATCGGTTGATGAGAAAATCTGCAACCGCGTAAAAAGTGGAAGTTGGTCGGTCTCTCTTTTCCCCGTAAAGAAGTGAAATCTTTCTTAATATAATTCTTCATAGTGGTATTTTATCTGGATATGTCATATGACTTGTAACTTGAAACGTGATGCCATAAGCATTAACTTTTGTAGAAATATCATTTCATCTGGATAACATCAGCTCTTCTCCAAATTATGAGAAACGCCCGTCATCTCGCTACCAGAACTGCAACAATCCTAGCTTCAAAGATATCGGTCCTTCTAGCTAAGAATTTCTGTCCTATCGCTACCGCAAATGCAACAGTCCTAGTTTTCAAAATCCTCTAGCTAAAAATAAGGGTACTTACCGGGACAGGCTTGTTCCGATCATCCACCAGGGTATCGGTGATGCAGAGCTGGCCGTCAGCGACCACGATCTGCAGCCCGAGGCGGTACACGCCGAGGACGCGCGGAGTGCCCCAGCGGCCGCGGGAGAGGAGGTGCAGAGTGATCACCTCGCCCGGGTCGATGGGACGCGTCACCGTCCATTCGAAGCGCTGAGGACAAAGAAGAGGGGTAAATAAATATTTGGTTAACAGTATTATGGGCCTTTTGGTCTAGAGGTGGCTTTGACTGCTGTAAAGGAGGTCATGGGTTCGATTCCCATCCCGGGCAAAATGTTTGTGTAATGAGCATGATCTTTTGTTCTGTTTCTGGGTGTAAATTATCTATAATATGTATGTATTTAGAAATATATAACACAAGTTATCCTCGTGTACTTAGTTTGAGACTAGATGTCGTTGTGGGAATGTTTATTTGTTTATCATAAAGAGTTTGTTTTTTACTTTGTAGAAGATTTTCAGGATCTTTTGATCCGATTCTGGATTTATTTTACCAAATGAAAGCCACAGTATTTGTGAGTGCCATACGACATATACTGCCAAAAAAAAATGGGCAAGGGTTGAGCTAGTTGGTATTTTATAAAAAAAGAATAAGACTATATTTTTAGTGCCAACGTTTATTTTGATTTGGTTCTTTCCGAAGTGCAAAGTTAATGACTTCAACCCACGCGGCGGCACGAAGCGTGGGTGGAAGTCATATGTGTGGTTCCCACAGACTAAATCGCCTCGGGCCCCTTCTACTGCCTAGCTACGTCCGAGTTTAGACCTAAGTCACAGGACTGTTCCCATAATTATCCGCTGCACAACGTGCAATCGGACCTCATAAATTTTAAATCACTACGCCTTGGAAGTTAGCCATTTTGGTTTAATACGTTCATTATATTTGTCTTTGACTTTTGCATAATTTTTATTTTTATACTTGAAAACCTGTAAATTGAGTAACGCGTAAGTTTCTTTAGTAAAAAATCCGAGGACTTCTAGGATAACGATATTTTCTCAGATCCCATTCAGCTTGATAACTTACATGTTCATAATAATATCGACTATGAAGTCCATAATGAACCGACTTAAATTCATTGTAATACCTACGCCAGATCAAGTCAAACTTCGAAGTACGTGTGTTTGGCCTATCTTGTACGGAGTCAAGTTCTCAGTTCCGATAACAATAGTCAAGGAGTTCAGCGATATCAAACTAGCGCAGAAAGTTTGTGCTAACGTGGCTGTTGCTGCAACTCTATTAACTTGAGATGTATTCGACCCGTATTATGTTACGATCGTGTTAAATGTCAATTTTGTATTGTATTGAAGAGATTGAAGGTAGAATAAGCATTGAATTGATCACATCATAAAGCTTTTATGAAGCTAACAAAATCTGAAATCAGTATCCCGCAACAGTGATCTCGTATGTGTGGTTTCTGATCAGTACAAATACATCATCACCATTCTTCTGCCCTTATCCCAATTATTATTTGGGTTCGGCCCAGCGTGACTTCTTCATCCACACGTTCCTATCTGACGTCATCTCGCAAGTAACACTCTTTACAGCCATATCATCTTTCACACAATCCAGCCATCGTTTCTTTGGACTTCCTCTTCCCCTATATCCATCCACACAAAATTCATCCATCATCCAGCACCTTCCTTACCACGTGATCCTATTTTCTCCGCATGACATGACATGTCCACGATAGGTACAAATACGCCATAAACGTTTTAATTTTATCAAGAATTTACGCTGTCATAAAATTACATTATACAAATTAATTACTAAACCTTCGTTGAAATCTAATAAAGCTAAGTTAAAACAAATTCTCCAAGCTGCTTGTTAAGAGCTTACAAGTCTTTCTTAATATACATATTAATTACTACCACCAATAGGCCTCGTTCCTTCGCGTCATCTTACGTGGGGTATGATTAATTATATTATATGAACATGCGGGTTTTCCTTAAATAATACTTCCTTAATATCGTCGTGGTGACGTGGTTACATGAATGGATTTGTATACGCGAGGTGCCGGTTCGATCCCAACGCAGGTAAAAAGAAGTAGATTTTTTCAAATTATAATATGTACTTTCTCAATTAATCTCAGGCACAACTGAGACACGGTAAAGGAAAACAATAAAACCTGGATTACAACTATTGGAATCTGACATCGCCAATTCGCAGTGAGTTTGCGTGGTGTTCAATAGTTTTGACTTAGGGGATAACTATATGGAGTAACCATATGCGAGGAAGCCAGTGCAAAGAGGAACATTATATAGATGGGTAGTATTATTTATTAATAATGTCAAAGGAGGCGGCCTTTGCCCAGCCGTGGCACACAACAAATATAAAAAGGAGTCTCATTTTTAATCAAAACTTTACCAGTAAACTCTTTGTATGGACTGTAACACATTATTAAGACTGAAAATTTCTATTCGAGAAGTCCAACGACCTCGTTCTGAAATCCAACTACTGTGACGTCAAAGCAATGTTGAAGTAAAGCCGGTGTTTGAGTAATCCAATGTATATCGATTCTTGGTGACGTGTTCCTAATTTAAATGCGACAGTTTTTTGCTAGACGTAGTGCACATCACAAAATTTTAGTCCCAAAAGACTGCCAAACTAAAATGGGATTGGCGGGTCACGTCAGCCGCATGAATAGTGACTGCTGGGCGAAGGCCGCCACACAATGGGAGCCAGCAGATGGACGGTGCCGCCGAGGCCGGCCCAGAAAGCGGTGGCGGGATGAACTCAACGTACACCGCCAGGATTGGTTCGAAGCGGCGCAAGACAGAGACTTTGCCCAGCAGTGGGACACTATAGGCTAGGAAAAAAAAAAGTATGAACACTAATGCTGCCATTATTTATTACACCGTAAAAAAAGTTACATAATAATAGCTCTTTGCGGTAGATTCGTAATTATTATATGAGTGATAGGGTTAGTTCGTGTCTACCGAGCGCCCATCCCGTTTGTTTTATGACCAAATGAATCAGCATATTCTACGCGCGTAAATTAATATAATATTAAAGCAACACCTTTGCACTGTTTTGTAATTAATTAACTCTATAAAAACATTTTGTAAACCTAAAATCTACGAGAAATTTGTATGTTAGGAGTACTTTTGAACCTTTCAAAAACCCTGAAATAGAGGTGCTTACGATTTCATATCCAAAGGCCGGAAAAACGGGATCCAGGACCATTTTCCAAGCAGTTTGCCCATATGACTGTGTCATGACCAAAACAACATGTCAACATATCAGAAAGTATATTTTAGGTACTTTCATTTATTTAAATATTTTATACAAATAATGTACATGCGCGGACTTAATGCCTGAGGCATTCTCTACCAGTCTTGTCAACCATAGAAAACAAGAAGTAGGAGCATAAAATACTTTTATGCTGCATATTTTTGCTATGAAAACCTTTCCTATTAGATATATCAAAATTTATTTGATGAAAACTAAGGCGTATAATCTAATTGCAAATACTGGTATGTAATTGTAGGATTTAGAATAGTAAGAAAATCAATAAGTTTTTCCTTTCAAGTACTTTTGAGAGGTTACAAAATATTTGTGATTCTTGTTGCGCGGTTTCATCATTTAATTCTTATGGAGAAAAACCGGCAAGAAACTCCCTATGCTATCTTTGCAAAAATAATGAAAAATTACAAATTGCGCGTTCATTATTCAAGTATGCAACAACAACGTAACAAACAAAACGCCTTTATAAACTAGGAACAATTCTAATAACCGTTCCACTCAGAGTTGTTCTGTTAGTGCTTTGATCTAAACTATACCAGGAAAGTAATCCTGCTAGGATTTGTACGGATCATATGAAACAGAAGTTCTCAGGTGCAACTAATTAAACGATTTGCGCTTTGGAAACAAGACCGCTTTGTCCTGAGCACCAGTCTTGCAGATAAACTAGCGTATACATTAGATTGCACAAAACATTCCTAGATATTTGTTTTCAGTAAACGAGGAATTTTAATAAAGAAAGAAGTGGCGATCAAAAACACCGGTCAAGTGCGAGTTGGGCTCGCGCACGAAGGGTTCCGTACTACTAGGTACGTACTGTAATATTAAATCACGTTTGTTGTCGGTATTCTAATTTTTAGTCTGTTTCTTCAGATCAAGTAAAAATTGCCTTAAAATTTGTTTTAAGAAAAAGGAAAGGAAAAGAAAAATATTTGTTGCTATAACGGCAACGGCATTTGGAAAAACTACAGTTTTCTAGCTATCACGGTTTATGAGATATAGCCTGGAGACAGACAGACAGCAGAGGCTTAGTAATATCGTTCCATTTTACCCTTTAGGTACGGCAATACGTAACGTACGGTAAATAAGCAAAAATAGCAAGCTACAATTATGTAAAACAAAAGCCAATTATTTGTGTATAAAAGCACCTTATCCCGTTACCAATAAGGGTTGAATTAATTAAACATTCACAAAACACCAAGAATCAAGCACGTGTTAATTTAGAATACACTTCTCGTCTGTCCTAATTTCATACAAATCCGTTTATCCGTTACGGCTTAATTGAGTAACAAATATCTGAGCCCGAGCGCTCGCATTATTAATATTAATGAACTCTCAAACGCTGAGATACGGTAGGGCCCATGCCCCGACCTGTACCGCGTTATAATGAGGTAATATATTAAACTAACATGTCACAATAACACCTGATTCAAACAATTTGAGGGTATTTTTTCAAACTGAAAATTTATATTTAGCATTTGTCATAAACTGTATACAATACTTAAACGTTTTAATGATTTACTCTCTGTATTTTTTTTTCGAAACACTAATTAAATAATTTAACTGTATTTCACGTAAAATATTTTTTTATTATAAAGATAGCTGTTTTAGCAGTAAGTATGCTCTGGTGCTTTATACTCAGTTATCAATTTGACAACCGATCAAAAAAGCCCTC
This sequence comes from Chrysodeixis includens, assembly GCA_941860345.1. Lineage (NCBI taxonomy): Eukaryota > Metazoa > Arthropoda > Insecta > Lepidoptera > Noctuidae > Chrysodeixis > Chrysodeixis includens. The sequence goes on along the minus strand of OW796090.1, from coordinate 20,677,272 downwards.
CTAGTTTGGTCAAAGATGTGTTTAAATTATTAAGAGTATAGCAAATTCAGTAGCATCGATCTAAGAGACCACAAATTAATAATGAGTAAAGGAAGGTTCCTTACTGGGCATTCGGCATCATTGCGAACTACTTCATTCACAATGCAGTACCTCGGAATGAGAGCTAAGAATTTATTTGCAAACGTTGGCGGGCTAAACTACCCAACTGTTGCGTTGGTTAGAAAAATGACCATCCCTAATATATTGTGAGCGGCTAAAACATTTCAAGGGCTCACGAATAAAGCGTGCTGGATATTTGTTCGATGAATTTTCTCTTTTTTATAATCGATAATTGCAATCATAATACCAATATATCGAAATTTTATTATTATCTTATTAATATACTCGTAGGAAACGCGAAAGTTGGTAAGTAGAGTTGAAAGAATGGATGTATTTTGTGCTCGAACGGCTGGAGAAATTTTGATGAAATTAGGTATGTAGTTAGTTGACACCCCGGATTAACACATAGGTTAATTTTTAATTAACAGCGTCAGACAGGGTCTTTTCTACAGCTATAGCCGACATGCGCGCAGGTGAAATCGTGGGCAACAGCAGACATTTATTTTTATGGGTTCCGGATAAATAACAACTCAATCCAAAGTCCTATTATCCAACAGATAGAGAAACCCATGTCGTGAAAGTGGTCGCTATAAGATTACATTAGGTAACAGTCCGGCATAATCTTTCACCCTTCATAAATAATAAAAGAGGGTACGATATTCTTGTAACCAAAATACGTAAGCTCTCAACCCCTATGCCATGTACTCTCAAAGGTAAAATCTTGGAGTTAGAGTAACAGAGAAAGCATGTGACGTTTTGTATACCGGCATCTCTTTTCCACATAGGCAAGTCATAGATTAAGAGTAAAATAAGCTCTGAACCACAACAAAGCAAAGCAATTAACAGTAAATAATAACATAAGCAGAAATTACAAGTTAACAGATATTAAATACAAATGTTAATTGAATCAGGAATGTATTTGATATTAAAATAAACAATTGAAACTAGACAAAAGGATTATAATTGAATGTCTAGAATCGCGATCTGTGTATACTAATTGAATGTCTAAATGCTAATTAAATATTATTTCATGTAACTTCCATAAACGCGGTGTTTCTTTGTTACTGACGTCTTGAGTACGTGCCCTTGGGTTATTTTATCCCGGGTTAATGATAAACAGTTAATTAATTGTAAGTCGGCACGCAATAACAATTATAAATGGAGGTTGGAACTCTGAACGACTTTTATGAATTGTTCTACAATGCTGTAACTGAAGTTATTTTTAAGTATAGAGACGGATAGTGAGGAATGTTGCATCGCTTCGCCGATGAAGAAGTCTGTATCAAGATAATGAAAAGATTCCATTGATTTTCAAAACCTACGTTAAGTATTGAGTGCGTATCCTAAGTGGAAAACCCAGCCATGAAATCACTTTGTTTGAGTTGTAAGTAATTAACATTTTGATTTTTCAACTATAGAAGAATGATGCGCAGAAAAAAAATCAAATATTTAATGTTAAAACAATTTTATCACGTTCAAAATACAAAGTGGAAAAACCAGGTAATAGATAATAAACATTTGATATGATAGAAAAGAAGGAAAAAGCTAAGTAAAACATACAAGTTACATATACATGTCAACAGGTCCAACGCGAAAGTAGTCCCCTATACATCTTACATAATAATAAATGTAAAAATATTCTTCTTCCCGAATTGTATATGACGCAATAAGGAAGAAGCACGTTCAAGAATTAAAGTAACAGTAAAGTGACTGTACGACTCAGGTGTCATGTGAAATGTGCGGAGATATTAACAATGTACATTCGGGCACGAATACGTTTATACATGTCAAGAATATTCCCGTTTTTTTGTATTCACTTCGATTTAAGTAGGTAAGTATTAAGGTACTTAGTGTCAGTTATTCTGGGCTTAAGGAAATATTATATTTACAGGCAGGAAATTATTTGATTACGTGAAAACTTTTTGAATGATACAATTACTTTACAAGGTGGTGGACATGAATGTGGATGGATATACGGGAAGAGGACGGCCAAAGAAACGATGGATGAATTTTGTATACGATGTAATGGCTGCAAAGAGTGTCACTTGGTCATAGGAACGTTTTGAAGAAGAAGACATGCTGCGCCGACCCCAAATAATAATTGGGATAAGGGCAGGGAAAAGATGATAATGACAATTACTTTCAACAGGACAAGAAAAATGAACAGGATTTGAGAAGCGTAGCTGTGATGCTCAACTGTAAAAAAAGCATTCACCATGCTTAATACATTAGCCACTACAGTTTGACCACAACCACATGCTCAACATTCCATCACCTTCCACGTCTCACGCCTCATGTACCAGATTTTTCAATTACTTTTACACAACCTCCTTTCGAGATTGTACATACATTTTCAAGAGACAAGCAGCCCGGGCGTACCGTTCACATTTATTCTGTCATATTATTAATAAGGTCTTATCCTTTTAAATTTCGTATACGAATCACGTTCTATCCATTATAGGCTCAAGGAATAATTATTGTTGTTATTAGGTGCCTCGCGGCGCGCAACAAAACTTATTTTGATCCCTTTAAAGGTCGCATTTAAAAGGAAGTCTTTCAAATTAGAATGCTTACAAAACGGGAGAAAGTTGTCTGCCTAATTAACGATGTTAAATGATGAGGAATCTCACTGGGAAAACGAAGGCAGCTGTTTCTGCAGTTAAGGTTTAAAGAATTTTGCTAAATAAGGTTGTTTTACGAGCAAAATGATTGGGACACGGTGATTGCTAATTAAGTAAATGTTTAATGTGATTTCTGGTGTCAAAAAAAGAGTAACGTAATCTTTGAGATGATTTCATGCATGCCTTTGAATATGGCATTAAGGGAAGAAAAGTGTTCTGCCTACCACGGTAGCTCACGTGCCAATAATGGCTGGAATATCCATTTCCCAGATTTTTCCACGAAGCTCTTTTGTAACCTCTCTTTCTGAAATGTATGAGTACAGCCTCGTTTTCTCTAAGATTATAGAGCTTACAAAATCTTCGTGGCCTTTTACATAAAATTACTTGGTTATTAGCGTGTCAGTCATTGTATCTAAACAGGCTTTTATCTTACTAATATTATAAACGCGAAAGTTTGTATGTATGGATGGATATGTTTTACTCTTTCACGCACAAACGACTGGATTAATTTTGATAAAATTAAATATGGTGTTAGTTGACGCTTGGGCTAATACAAAGGCTAGCTATTATAGATTTTTTAACCGGCTGCGTCAGAGGGAGAAAATATTTGTTATCGTTATATCCGACAATAGCACGGGTGTAGACGTGGGAAACAGATAGTGTTAATATAAAGATCATTTTTTCCTTCTTCGGTAGGTCTTATTAAGGAATAGTTTCAAACGAATCATGTTTTCAATTTTCAAGGAAATATTTAGTAGTTGAACAGCACTCACTATTTTATAGTACTTAATTTTTGGATCCAATGCCTCTATAGTTGCGAGACAGCACAATTTAGGCCCTAACCACATAACGTTCTCAAACTAACGATCCTGTGATTCCTAAAACTGACATTTTTGAAAACATTCATCAAATTGCTTTACTTCTAAATATCCATCTCGCTAACCATCATGCATGAAATGGTGTTTTTTTTTTATTGCGAGGCTTTTAATCTTGCCCTAACGTCTATACACAACCTGCCATCTGTGCGTGAAACAACAACCTACCGGTGTTATAAAAATATCAACTTTTATTCCAATTATTTTAATTATACTAGAAATAGCTTATTTAGAAAGTCTTAATACAATTTACGGACAGCCCTAATTCGCTTTTTGTCTTTCTGTAGCTAACTACATTTACTTATTTATGTAGCTAATATATTTACAGAAATATCCAATTTGTTTTTGAGATCAAGAAACTAATTATATCTCAAGGGATGTCAACTTAACTCAGCCAGTTTCAAGCACTCTTAACAAGAGGCTACATTATGATTCTAAGGCCCTAAATATACAGAAGGCAACAGAAATATTTCGATATGTAAGGATTTTTTTTTATTCCGCTTTACAAAATTACAACGATTTTTACTTAGTGTTTTTACTCCGTAACGGAAACTAACGGGTAATCAAAAAATAAATCTATCAAAATCATAACTACAAAGAAGTTTTGAAAAACTTCAAATAATTTATAAAACAGGCTGCATCCAACCAAATCGATAATCTCATTAAAAACAAAAAACTAAAAATCAGAAACCCTGTAATCATCCAAAAATAATTTTAATAACCAAAACTGTGACAGGAACCAATTAAAACATTCTCAAATCTTTATGCTGTTGCCACAACAACCGACATTTAATGACGTTATTATTGGCACGTGTACGAAGACCCTAAAACAACACCCAAGGTTGTATTCGCAACAATTCTCCACGCCTACAAATTTTCATTGCCCTTGGCTAGTATTTAAGGGTCTATTTTGGGCAGAAAATAGATCTATCTTGGTTTCTGCCGTTGCTAAGCACCCGATTAACAATAAATGTCTCAATGGAATTCTAGAACTGTTATAAGTAAACTGGTTTATGTTATTTACAATTTTGTATGAGTACTGATAAATGGATCGAGGATTTTCACATCGTTTCCTCACTACATTTGAGATTGCAGTATGCTGAGCGCATACCACGATCCGAAAGCCCGAACGCGTAGACATAACTCGCGTTTCATTCATTTTCATGATTCACAGTACGGTATGATGAGTTATCATACGATAGTATTTCGCTGGTACACCACACCCTCATTATTCAGCTCCGAAAACAAGTTAAATATAAATTAAAATTAATTTTGCAGTTCATTAAGCAGTCTTCACACATTAATATTTTTGGAGCATTGTAGCAAGTTAATGAGGCACTGCAGGTCGTTATATTTTGGTAAATTTAACGAAAATTTATAATTGTTTATTAAATATTAACCATACAGCAAAAACTATTCTTGCCATGCTGAAATTACAAAGTTATTATAAAGACTAGAAGTTTTCAGAAAAATCGAGGTACCAAATGTTTTAAACTTTTCCATTAATCATACAAATATAGCGTAATTTATATCTACCTCACGATCTAATCTTATACCTACCTTTACCTACCTACTTATATACCTACGTTTACAAATAATAAATGATTTTGAAACAAATAGACTCTTTAGAGAGACACTTTACTTTTCAGGCTATTAAAATCGAAATCAATATCTACCAATATATTAAAAATCTTATTTAAAATAAGACATAAAACTCAACAACATCCTAATTAAACGAGGACGTAGTCAATTACGCTTGCATTTCACCGTACTCCATATTATAACTACATCACCTTAATTGACATTTAAGATTTTTCCGCACACGATAAAATCCTCGTTCCGACGTTCAGTGAATTTTTAAACTTTGACCACACACTGTAAATTAATCCCGCAGGGCAGGTGGCAGGTGGGATAACATGATTTACTTGCTAGCTTTTTAACCGACAGGAAACGTTCACTGGTTTTTAGGGTTCAGTACTCAAAGGGTAAGACGGAACCCTATTACTAAGCCTCCACTGACTGTCTGTCTGTCTCCAGTCTCCAGGCTCTTCCTCATAAACCGTGATAGCTAGAAAGCTGAAATTTTCACAAATGATGTATTTCCGATGCTGCTATAACAACAGAAACTAAATGTTAAAAAAAATGTTAAGGGGGGTCCCTATACAATAAACGTAATTTTTTCGTATTTTTAATATCATACTAGCATCATCTGCTAGTATGATAGTACAAAACTCTTCGTGTGCAAGGCCGACTCGCACTTGGCCGGTTTTTATTTTTAAACGATATTTTATCACTCTCAGCAATATTGTCAACTTAGTTCGGTTAAAAATATATGGAAAATTTTACCATCCTGAAATACATTGATGAGGTTATAGGTAACCCTCAACACGACTGGCTGGAATTTTCTGCACCAGAATGACAAACTGATTATCTCGAAATAGACGTTATAAACTGTGATATTCCATGAAGCCATGCAAATACGTTATCAGTTTACAGCTTATTTTAAGTACTGCATTTGCTGCCTCTATATAAAGAGTAAAGGATAACATATTTCTAAGTCGCCGATTGCTTTAAATGCTTTTTATAATTGGTGGAATCGTCTTTGAATTTGAGTATGAAATAATGAAGTTGACCCTAACACTTTTATTAAGCTCCTACAATTATTGGCGACGATTGTCATCAAAACTCTAGCTTTTCCAAGTTTTCAGCGAACGTAGTCAAGTCGTTAGTATCCAAGTAGTCAACTGACAGTAGCATGTATCCCCAATATTTCGGAACACACAATTTTAAAATAAAATGTAAAACAAACCATTTTCATTCACAAACGCCTTTCTTAGTCACTTGTATCTTCAAAGATCTGTTGCATTTACCCCGAGGGAAGGTTTTACTGCTCGCCGGGAGGAGATAGCAATCTAAATTGTGATGAGCAAGAAAAACGAGTGCTGAGATGTCACTTGAAGGCCGGAATAATAATGGATGTAAACAGATTTTCGCGACCAGAACTTCGGAACTGGTCACGGAGACGATACGAATATTTTTTAGATTATAACTCGGAATAGTTAAGTCAGCGACGTAGATTAAAAAAGCAAACTAGGTATAAACAAAATTATATACGGCCAGTAAACCACGCGACGTTTATTTTAATTTCATTTTCAACGTAGTCACTATTACTTTTTACGTAAATACTTAAAAACTTACGTTACGCCGTACTTCAAACAATAGATTTACTTAACGCGATACGTTACGTTTGCCCTCCACGTTTCATTCAAGCGGTTGATCGATTGCGTTTACCTTAATGTAAATTTTGTGACGTAGCCGCGTTGTAACAAAGAAAATGTTCCACGCTACTTGTTGTATGCATAACTTTCAACGTAGATTTTAAATCATAAAAATAAGAATTTTTCATATTGATTTATAGTTTTAATCGCTAGATCTGGCTTAAATTCACTTTAATCGTATATTTCCGCATAGTTCTACTAAGCTTGTCTCATCATTAAGTAACCAAATATTTGCATCAATTTATAAGTACACCTAATGTGACGAAATCGATTTTTTTTATGTATTTTTGGTACAATTACATATCTGTTTGCAGAATGCACTATATAACATTTGTTTGCCGCCAACCGCAATGAAACTTCATTACTTATTTAAGACTAATTAAAATTACCTCGTGACGACACTGAAGAAGTCGCCGCAGAAACTTTGCGAGCCTGCATTTCCTACTAAGTTTTATTTGCCTTTATAATAAAATGAGGTAACAAGTCGAAGTCATTTTACTAACGAATGCAGTAACTACTTCAAACTAACAAGCTCTGTACTAATATGACAAAGGTAGTTCTAATAAAAGTGCACATACAGAAACTCGTGAATGTAGTTACATTGTTCACAACTTCCACAGAATTTATAATAATTTATCATTCTATCAGTTTTTAAGGGTTACCTACAAAGAGCAGAAATATGAAGCAATCCATCTTGTCACATCGTAAGTTCAAAATGACGTTTCTGTAACACGGACGAAAAAGGTTTCGTCATCCCAACATCGTGATCGAAAACCTATCTATTGTTTTTGACACTCAATTTCACTCTAAAGGATCGTATAAAATAACAAAACTGAAGGTTAGAAAGAAAAAAGTTCTTGTACCATCAATCTTTTCATCTTGTTTGCAAAAAAGTGACGGTATCGCTAAAACGCAAAAACACTTCGACCACGAATGGGATTCATGGCGGTCGCACCCGCTTGCTAACTTAAAAACGGTTTTGTAACCCCGACGATAAGTTCCAAAATCCATAAAATCCCACCTGAATTCTAATTAGGTATCACCTATTTCGTATATCATAAATATTCATAGGACTTGGATTGTCCCGGCTTCTATTACAAATCCTATTTGTTTGAACGTATGTACGTTGCGAAATGTCTCGCCTTCTAGTTTTCCCTCTTTAGCCTGACATATTGCATTATTTCCTTCGCCCATAAAAATTGTATCTTCGTCGAACGTAAAATGTATGCTGGCCTTATTGAATATTCCATTAAAACCTGCTATTTCTCATAGGAATACTGTTATATGTTTATTACGGTTGGTTTTCAACGAGTTTTGTATTTACCTTTTTTCGTCGCATTCTAACTTCGATGAAAAGTCATCAAAATCATCAGATACTCCATCGTCATCATTCACAATGCCTTTTATCCCACGGTTAGGCTAAAGCTTTTTAATTCGTATAAAGCATTTTTTGATTTTTACTCTACGCCAGCTACCAGCTACATTGCAAACACAACCACACACAATATTGTAGACGCCAAAACGCAACCGGAGTAGTAAAACAAACTAATAAAGTTTGACCACATTGAAGTGTCTAACAAAGTCGTCGAATAATTAAAACAAAATTATTATATATCAGTTACAACTTACGAAGTAGGTGGACATTTTAAAAATAAATTTTGACTTTCAATTGGAATGTTTCAGTCCAATCATAGAGTTGCGTTGAGTTAGATTAAAAATTCGAAGCAAACTGGTATTCGTTGCAAAATGGGATGGTAAGGAAATCATTCGACATTTTAAACGTCATTTTTTTCATTATCAATAACCTGAAAGCTTCTAATCTACATCAAGTTCTGTTCTAGTTTAAACAACACCTCGATTGACGAACTACAGTTATTCCAAGAAATTCTAATCCTATTACATTCCGGCTTGGGTACGGCAGCATCTAAATTCTATGAGCACTCCCATCTTCCTAGAACTAGAGCTTAAGATTTATTTTCAATTACAATAGGAACGTGGAAAACACAACGTTGTTACACAAATAGCACTTTCGGCTCAAACAGAGAAAGCCTCTTTCTAATTGTGTTTTTGATGAATGACGAAAATCCAGGGCCATTTGAGGAGTTTTGAGATAAAATGTAAAAAAGAACAGAAATTGAAACTCTCGAAGAAACGCTAAAGTATATCGATCAGAATAATTCAAAAATAGACCTAAATATTCCTCAATAAAGTTTAAGTTTAAATAGAGTTGACTGATTCGTCGGTTGCATGCAACACGAGTGAAATCGATCACATGCATGATTTATTCTTCAAAATAATTGACTCGTTAGTTCCAAGTTCAAATGGTATACTTTTTATTTTTAACCTCTAATGGCTGGTAATAACTCAATAATATTATGACAGAGTAATATCACTCACGGCTTTAGCCACACATTTACTCTATGTGGGTACTGTATAAGCTAGTCTAATGACTAGCTTATACAATCCCATTTACAGCCTCCCACTAATGTGGGAGGCTGTAAATGGGATTTCTCTATGAATTTCTCGTTTTCCACATTCGGAATAGATTCGCAAACTACACATTGTGTGTTCGGAATAGCTTTAAAGCTTACGGCTTCTACGGCTAACAGTTGTTTAAACCGAAGCTTTAGGTATTGCAGTTCTATTTTTTTATTATTAGTTAGCTGAAAATTTATGTTGAAATAATTAGTTTTAGTGAAACTTCATATGTAAGTTAGTTTTATGGGACGATCATGCTATATTCAGATTCCATGTTTTATTTTAATTTTCTTTTTTTAAAGCAATGGCTCTTGTTCTTTTGCATAGCATTAAATTTCCTAACAGTAGTCACATTCACAATGAACCTATGGAAATTTCAACCCTTTATTCTCCAGTAAAAATTACTTTTCCATCAATTCACTAAATCCAATTTTCTGTACACCTTGGAACTGATTGTTTTAACTGTATTAAACCGCACATAACCTCTTTATCCGTGCCCTTACCCATAGGCCAATAGACTATTCATAACTCATAAGCAAGACAAATTAGCGAATACATGCTTTAAGACTAACTTTGCAGCAAGTGGTTTACGCCAGAAACAAAACAACTTCGTGGTACTCTTTGACTTGAGGTAGTCCAGGAGATCTGCACGTTGACTTACCACTAAACTGCAGCTTATATCACTATTGCAGTTGCGGGCATTAACAGCAAGCGGTTTAGTTTCAGACGATCTCAGGTTGAACTAACACTTTATTTCTACGCAACATTATAAGTGAATTTATAATTTAAGGAATGAACTATTCTAACAAATAGGGAAATATTTTAAGCTTTCCTGTGACGAGCTATTTCTAACAGTATATCAATATTAAATATTTACCTCCCATTGTTACTTTAACTTTGCAGCTGACTTTAAATATAGCAAGCAATTTACAAGAAATAGAGTTTCCACGTAATAGCTGAAAGATATTTCCAGCACTGTGATATCACAAAAGATCGGAATATTTCTGAGCGCAAATCGAACGATATTTCCAGAGCTTTGCGTAGGCTGTGTTCCGCTCGATTTCACAATAGAATACTAGGTACAAATACTAGGTACCTATGAGTACCTAGTGAAAGATACCAGGATGAAATGCATCGAGTACTAAAAGTACAAATACTAGGTACCTATACGAGTATCCAGTCGTAGTGTGAAAGATAACAGGATGCATCGAGTATTGAGTACTGAGTACCGAGTACCGTGGTGCTCTATTTGCTCATTCGGAAGGATGGATGACAACGGGTTGCGTTTCCAATTAGATGTAACACTAATTGTTATTTTGCGCGCTCCCTGTAATTATGTCCACTAATCAACTACGCAATTTTAGCTGCCCTGAGTAATTGTAATCACAGTAGCAGAGTGACCGGCACGCATTTGAAACAGAAAATTGCGGTAAAATTTTTAATTGTCGTGCTTATTTTCGTAAATGTAATTTGTTGATTGCTGGTGAGGTGGCTTGAGTAGGTTAAGAATCTACTTTTTTTCAAGTTTCTGTAGATATGTGTTTTAGTGTTATAGGTAGAATAAATTTGAGAGTTAAGGATGGGTGATGGGGTGTTGTCTATAATTTATGAATATTGACGTTCAAAAAGTGCTATATTGTAGTCTAATTTGAATGCCTTTTGATTTTGTTTGATTTGAGACTAATTGTAAAATAAACTAAAGTCAGTAAAGTACTTAATTAGGAAAAAACTTTTTATTGACTATTTAGCCGTAGTATTTTCTTTCCATTTTCCGTTTGCCAGCACTATAATAAACTGTCTAACTTATTCTTATATTGAATAGAAAACCATGCTTAAAGAATTCAATTGAAGAATGTCCTATTTCGTTCAAAGATCCATTTGTATTTTCTTTTTTTCAAATTGATTGATTTTTCTTTGTTGCGTACCGTGGCCGATATTACGTCATAAAATAGCAGCAACGGAGCAAATGGGAGAACTTTTTTTAAAAGAAATGGTGCCTTACTGGTAATTGAATTGCAAATAAGGATTGAAGGATATTTTTATAATTGTATGTTTAAACTAACTGTTCTTGCGACTTCGTCCGCATGCAATTTAACAAAGAAAGTTAATTAGTTTATTTTTTGATTTTTTTTTATTATGTAAAAGAAGCCTAATCTTTCCTAATATCTCTAATTACATCAGCTACCGACCAATAACAGTCCGTCAAAATCCTTTCAGGAATTTTAAAAAATGGCGAAAACAGACTGACAGGCAGACAGCAAAAATTTTAGACAATGTTATTTTGGTGTATGTACCGTATTCATGTAAAAACGGTTATTTGAGTATTACAAACAGCCACTCCAATTATACTTATACGTATTGATTATTGGATGAAAGGTCGTGAGTAACTTCAAAGGATCGTAGAGTCTTGGCACTTGGCCGGTTGTTTTAAAATGCATAGACTGGAACCGTAACTGTTTAATTACTAAAACAGCTGAGTAAACTCATCTTGTATTCAGTAAATATCTTACGAAAGCACTTTGAAGCCGTTTTCCTTGAAGTTGACAGCTTCTGCTAAGGGTCCTTAGGAATTGGACATTTTTTCTGCACGTTGTGATGTTTTTTAATTAATACTCTTGTCTGCTTTAAAATAAAATAATAGACCTACAAATTTTAGCTAAGACGGATGATTTTTAAAAAGTCGAATCTGTTTTAACTTTAAAACAAAAGCTTCATAGAAAATCAACTTTAAATATTTACATAGTAATAATTTAGGCTGATTTTATAAAATCTCTTCGTAAACGAATATACCATATTTATTACGGAATTTTGTTCATAAAACTCAGTCTACATTTTATTTCCAACGAATTCTAATCAACGATTCATAAAATAACTTCATTTACACAAAGGAAATTATTTATTCATCCAGTACTCCATAAAAAAATACTTATTAGGTGAGTTGAAAGGAGCATTAATTAGAAATTAGATACAGATTAAAAATATGTAGATTTAATTTCCACAGGATAATTTTGTTACATTCTTTTTTTGTTACAGGGAGCCTTCCATCGCCTACTAATACTGTAGTGGAACAGAAAGAGACAATGTTCTGCACTATGTAAACTACCGTCTGGACTTTATCCCTACTGGAGGGGGTCTAGAAACAAAAGGCTCAGCCAGTTTCCCAGGCCCTCTCCACAATATGAAAGTGAACCCCGTACCCTCGGCCTCGGCAAATGAGGACGCTCCAGTGGTTTTAGCCGGTAAGAGTCCGGCACACACCTCTCGTCAATCCCCTGACGAGAGACAGTCGATGAGAATTTCCACGGGGATATAAAAAAAACACTCTCCACATGGGCGATGCGGGCATGAATTAGGACTGGGGATTTTTAATAGGAACACCGGGTGCTTCTTAGCTCCCAAGAAGTCCTCATACCCCTTTGAGCTAGTGAGATGCTTAACGCTTATTCCCATAAAGGACTGTTTTCCTAGAAGTAGCAACGCATCATTCACCTACCAACACATACGGCAAAGGATGGGTAGTAAATAGCGATCACGCCGCAAAATGTGTCGACAGGGCGACCTCGGAAACGTTCGAGGAATCCACAAGATGCAAATAAACTGTTTGCTTGAGAGGTTTCCGAACTAAATTGTGGAAAATAGCGTTCCAACATTTTTGCACGGAAATGTATTTTTTTCTGATAACAGGATGGTTTTCTATTTATATTTGTGATGTAGTGGTAAACTGGTTATTGCAAAAATCGATGTATTTTCGTTTTTTATTTTAAACTAGCTGTCCCCCCGACTTTGTCTTCGAGAACTTTGTCATAAAAGTTAATTTGTTAATTATCTGAATTGAAAATGTTTTTCTACGATTAAATTAGCCTTAGTTACTTCTTATTACACTAGCTACATATTAATAAAAGGTTCCTTAAATCGGTCTTACTATTTCAAAGATTATCGAAAAGAAACAGACATAAAAATTGTCAAAATTGTTATTTTAATGTTACAAAGAACCGTATATTTGTAAGCATCCGTAGAAAACGGTTATTTCAATATAACTAACAACGCTCCAATTTTATTAATATGCTTATATAGATTAGTAACCATATCTATAGTGAAGACCATGAATCCGGTTTTCCTCACTATGTTTCCCTTTACTATTTGTCAACACGTGTAGTTTTTTTTTGCCGTAATAATTTCCGTCTCAAATATTAGTAGGTACAGTAATTGACGTAAGTTTTTTCTTTTTTTAATCCCACATTTTACGTAAAATATATAAAGACAAGTTATATTATGTGAAAGTGTTCGTAAAAGTTGTTTGTCGTGAGGCTTTTTGTAGTTGTTTGTGTTGATATATAAAGCTTATACGTAACCCACCTGGTTGACAAAGATTATCTCATCAGCGTTGAGGAGTACGGACGAGTATTTGTTGCATCCTGAAACAAAAATAAACAATGTGTAAATAACTTTGAATATATCTAGATACTATAAAATTAAAACTTGTACAAATGATATAAAAAACGTCTTAAAATTCGTGCGCACTATTGCTAGCCGGGATAATTTATAATCGTAGTAGGTATTCAATAAAAAGGTAATGAATACCAACAATACAATATATGTTTACAATATGCAAAATTGTTTAATCTTGATATAGTACCATTAAAGTATTTACCTATGTAAGGTAATTAAATATAGCCTGTCAAATTACAACTAGCTAGCACGCAAATGAACAAGCAGGCTACAATAACTAACTCATATTAAATTCATAAAAATAAAAATGTACTGTCATTTCGAAATCATGAAATATGTATTCAATCGCGAAATAATGTAAAGTTATTTAATATTTCATTTCCTTTTAAGGTACTCAAGGAACGGGCGTAAAAAGGTAAGAAAATTTAATTTTTTTCTGAATCCTATTACAACGGCCAATATCTTGATATAAATGTGTAAAAGCGAGTAATATTCATTCTGAGAAATATTTTTTTATCAACTCTGGCCTTCAAGATCTGAAAACATAATTATCATCGTTAAATAAGTAGATTTATATTTTCTTATCCCTGACATTAGTAGCCTTGTACGTAAGTAACAAGTATCGTAAGTAACAAGTAACAAGTATCCGTGTGGTGTCCGGATATAAAGAATAGCACCACCCCATATCCTCCACTGGGTGTCGTAAAAGGCGACTAATGGACTTTAAGATGCACTGTACCAAGCACCTTGGGTCACCCGAATGCTGGCGGGTAAGCCATCAACAAACGCATTCCCAAAGAGGGTAAGTGTCAGGCAGGCGGCCGACTATAAAACCATAGCCAAATCTTTAAGCAACACGTCTAGAAGACGTGTTGCGCCGACCCCAAGTGAAATGGGATAAGGGCAGGAAAATGATGATGAATATAAGTAGATGTATATACTATAGAACTATAACTTATAAATTTACAAACATATACATTTATACAAGTGATTAAAAAAAGCGTCACTAAATTCGTGTGCACTATTACCGACCGTGATAATTTATAATCGTAGTAAGTATTCAATAAAAAGGTAGTGAATACTAACAATACAATAATATGTTTACAATATGCAAAATTGTATAATCTTGATAATGTACCATTAAACTATTTATGTAAAGTAATTAAATATAGCCTGTCAAATTACATCTAGCTAGCACGCAAATGAACAAACAGTCTACAATAACTAACTCATATTAAATTCATGAGGAGATGACAGCCTCGAAAAACTGATCATTGTTGGGAACACGGAGGGAAAAAGATCCAGAGGCCGCTCACCTACAAGATGGTCCGACCAGCTCAAGGGCACGAAAGGAACCAAGTTCTGCGAAGTTGTGAGCATTGCCGCAGATAGGAGCCGATGGAGACAATTCGTACGTGCCAGACTGACCCACCGCGACCACGATCTTCAGACATGAAGGACCGACTTAAGAGAGAGAGAGATTAAATTCATAAAAATAAAAATGTACTGTCATTTCGAAATCATGAAATATGTATTCAATCGCGAAATAATGTAAAGTTATTTAATATTTCATTTCCTTTTAAGGTACTCAAGGAACGGGCGTAAAAAGGTAAGAAAATTTCATTTTTTTCTGAATCCTATTACAACGGCCAATATCTTGATATAAATGTGTAAAAGCGAGTAATATTCATTCTGAGAGATATTTTTTTATCAACTCTGGCCTTCAAGATCTGAAAACATAATTATCATCGTTAAATAAGTAGATTTATATTTTCTTATCCCTGACATTAGTAGCCTTGTACGTAAGTAACAAGTATCGGAATAAATCATCTCGTATTGGTAGGTCGAATCGGCCTTGAATTTATTTGCCATAGCAACGAAATTGCTGATTTAACTTTGAATTCAGTTGATCTAATAAAGTTCGAAAACATAATTATTTTCTCGGAAACATACTTATCTTGGTGATCAAGTTTGATTGGAACATAATTTAGAATTAGCCAAATATATTTATTATGCTTCTCCATTATTTTTCTTTATACCTACTTCTACATATCTTCTCTTGCGCTATGTTTTCACCAATAATATTTAGTTAATATAATATATTTAATCTATACATATAATAAAATTGTAACAAGCTCATGTCTGTACATTAAAGATATTAAAAAAAAACTTAGATGGGGTATCTTCATACAACCAATAGAAGCCAAAAGTATAAAAAAAAAATTTTTTGTCTGTCTGTCTGTTTGTTGTCCGCTTTTCACTCAAAAACTACTGGACGGATTTTGATGAAACTTTTTTTATTATGTAGCCATTAGTCCTCGCTAACATTTAAGCTATCTTTTTTTTGGAATTTTGCTCTTAAAGGGGGTAAACAGGGGCTGGTAAGATTGTATGAAACTCCGTCAGTTTTGAAGCTAATCTATACATATAATAAAATTGTAACAAGCTCATGTCTGTACATTAAAGATATTAAAAAAAAACTTAGATGGGGTATCTTCATACAACCAATAGAAGCCAAAAGTATAAAAAAAATATTTTTTGTCTGTCTGTCTGTTTGTTGTCCGCTTTTCACTCAAAAACTGCTGGACGGATTTTGATGAAACTTTTTTTATTATGTAGCTATTAGTCCTCGCTAACATTTAAGCTATCTTTTTTTTGGAATTTTGCTCTTAAAGGGGGTAAACAGGGGCTGGTAAGATTGTATGAAACTCCGTCAGTTTTGAAGCTAATCTATACATATAATAAAATTGTAACAAGCTCATGTCTGTACATTAAAGATATTAAAAAAAAACTTAGATGGGGTATCTTCATACAACCAATAGAAGCCAAAAGTATAAAAAAAAAATTTTTTGTCTGTCTGTCTGTTTGTTGTCCGCTTTTCACTCAAAAACTGCTGGACGGATTTTGATGAAACTTTTTTTATTATGTAGCTATTAGTCCTCGCTAACATTTAAGCTATCTTTTTTTTGGAATTTTGCTCTTAAAGGGGGTAAACAGGGGCTGGTAAGATTGTATGAAACTCCGTCAGTTTTGAAGCTAATCTATACATATAATAAAATTGTAACAAGCTCATGTCTGTACATTAAAGATATTAAAAAAAAACTTCGATGGGGTATCTTCATACAACCAATAGAAGCCAAAAGTATAAAAAAAAAATTTTTTGTCTGTCTGTCTGTTTGTTGTCCGCTATTCACTCAAAAACTACTGGACGGATTTTGATGAAACTTTTTTTATTATGTAGCTATTAGTCCTCGCTAACATTTAAGCTATCTTTTTTTTGGAATTTTGCTCTTAAAGGGGGTAAACAGGGGCTGGTAAGATTGTATGAAACTCCGTCAGTTTTGAAGCTAATCTATACATATAATAAAATTGTAACAAGCTCATGTCTGTACATTAAAGATATAAAAAAAAAACTTAGATGGGGTATCTTCATACAACCAATAGAAGCCAAAAGTATAAAAAAAATATTTTTTGTCTGTCTGTCTGTTTGTTGTCCGCTTTTCACTCAAAAACTGCTGGACGGATTTTGATGAAACTTTTTTTATTATGTAGCTATTAGTCCTCGCTAACATTTAAGCTATCTTTTTTTTGGAATTTTGCTCTTAAAGGGGGTAAACAGGGGCTGGTAAGATTGTATGAAACTCCGTCAGTTTTGAAGCTAATCTATACATATAATAAAATTGTAACAAGCTCATGTCTGTACATTAAAGATATTAAAAAAAAACTTAGATGGGGTATCTTCATACAACCAATAGAAGCCAAAAGTATAAAAAAAATATTTTTTGTCTGTCTGTCTGTTTGTTGTCCGCTTTTCACTCAAAAACTACTAGACGGATTTTGATGAAACTTTTTTTATTATGTAGCCATTAGTCCTCGCTAACATTTAAGCTATCTTTTTTTTGGAATTTTGCTCTTAAAGGGGGTAAACAGGGGCTGGTAAGATTGTATGAAACTCCGTCAGTTTTGAAGCTAATCTATACATATAATAAAATTGTAACAAGCTCATGTCTGTACATTAAAGATATTAAAAAAAAACTTAGATGGGGTATCTTCATACAACCAATGGAAGCCAAAAGTATAAAAAAAAAATTTTTTGTCTGTCTGTCTGTTTGTTGTCCGCTTTTCACTCAAAAACTACTGGACGGATTTTGATGAAACTTTTTTTATTATGTAGCCATTAGTCCTCGCTAACATTTAAGCTATCTTTTTTTTGGAATTTTGCTCTTAAAGGGGGTAAACAGGGGCTGGTAAGATTGTATGAAACTCCGTCAGTTTTGAAGCTAATCTTATACATATAATAAAATTGTAACAAGCTCATGTCTGTACATTAAAGATATTAAAAAAAAACTTAGATGGGGTATCTTCATACAACCAATAGAAGCCAAAAGTATAAAAAAAAAAATTTTTGTCTGTCTGTCTGTTTGTTGTCTACTTTTCACTCAAAAACTGCTGGACGGATTTTGATGAAACTTTTTTTATTATGTAGCTATTAGTCCTCGCTAACATTTAAGCTATCTTTTTTTGGAATTTTGCTCTTAAAGGGGGTAAACAGGGGCTGGTAAGATTGTATGAAACTCCGTCAGTTTTGAAGCTAATCTATACATATAATAAAATTGTAACAAGCTCATGTCTGTACATTAAAGATATTAAAAAAAAACTAAGATGGGGTATCTTCATACAACCAATAGAAGCCAAAAGTATAAAAAAAAAATTTTTGTCTGTCTGTCTGTTTGTTGTCCGCTTTTCACTCAAAAACTGCTGGACGGATTTTGATGAAACTTTTTTTATTATGTAGCTATTAGTCCTCGCTAACATTTAAGTTATCTCTTTTTTGGAATTTTGCTCTTAAAGGGGGTAAACAGGGGCTGGTAAGATTGTATGAAACTCCGTCAGTTTTGAAGCTAATCTATACATATAATAAAATTGTAACAAGCTCATGTCTGTACATTAAAGATATTAAAAAAAAACTTAGATGGGGTATCTTCATACAACCAATAGAAGCCAAAAGTATAAAAAAAAAATTTTTTGTCTGTCTGTCTGTTTGTTGTCCGCTATTCACTCAAAAACTACTAGACGGATTTTGATGAAACTTTTTTTATTATGTAGCTATTAGTCCTCGCTAACATTTAAGCTATCTTTTTTTTGGAATTTTGCTCTTAAAGGGGGTAAACAGGGGCTGGTAAGATTGTATGAAACTCCGTCAGTTTTGAAGCTAATCTATACATATAATAAAATTGTAACAAGCTCATGTCTGTACATTAAAGATATTAAAAAAAAACTTAGATGGGGTATCTTCATACAACCAATAGAAGCCAAAAGTATAAAAAAAAAATTTTTTGTCTGTCTGTCTGTTTGTTGTCCGCTTTTCACTCAAAAACTGCTGGACGGATTTTGATGAAACTTTTTTTATTATGTAGCTATTAGTCCTCGCTAACATTTAAGCTATCTTTTTTTTGGAATTTTGCTCTTAAAGGGGGTAAACAGGGGCTGGTAAGATTGTATGAAACTCCGTCAGTTTTGAAGCTAATCTATACATATAATAAAATTGTAACAAGCTCATGTCTGTACATTAAAGATATTAAAAAAAAACTTAGATGGGGTATCTTCATACAACCAACAGAAGCCAAAAGTATAAAAAAAAAATTTTTTGTCTGTCTGTCTGTTTGTTGTCCGCTTTTCACTCAAAAACTACTGGACGGATTTTGATGAAACTTTTTTTATTATGTAGCCATTAGTCCTCGCTAACATTTAAGCTATCTTTTTTTTGGAATTTTGCTCTTAAAGGGGGTAAACAGGGGCTGGTAAGATTGTATGAAACTCCGTCAGTTTTGAAGCTAATTCGATTAAAATTAATATTTGGCTATTTAGTTAGAAGTTAAGAATGACGCAATAAGGATTTTTGAAAATTCTGCCTTAACGGGGGTAAAAAAGGGGGAGGTACGTTTCTATGAAACTCCGACAACATTTCATTTCTTCTCAGTCAAGCATAACATTTTTTTTCTTCTATCGTTTTTGGTAGTACAAAAGTATTGTAAGAAGCGCTTGGATTTTTTTGCCATACCTAAAATTGATCTTTAAAACACTTTTATATGGTATCTACCTACTTACTGTTTAAGCTAGAACAGTCTTATCCAATTTAGGAGGAGCTGTGGATATGAAGTAAAAGAAAACCAACGACACTAAAACAAAAAATAGTGTGGACGGTAAATGATTTACTATGCCTACTTAAAGAACTGCTTAGCTGTTGACTGCAATTTTGGTGTGTATGACGCGTGGCTGTAAAGATTTGATAGTGCCTGTACACTACCACAATTGTGCACCAATTGCGATGGTATAGGGTAGTTGCATAGGTAAAGTATTATAAAGATAGGCTGTTATTATTAATGTTTGTTTGTGTGTAGAAACTTGGAACTTTGATAACCATGTAAGTAAGCACTACTTCATGATTAAAAAAAAAAACATCTGTCAAGGGTAGAAAGAAAACGAAATAGAAGATGAAAGGGGAGCAGCGCCTGCTGTTCTCCGCACCACAGCGCACAGTGCAAACGTGTCGAATAATATCTGGCTGTTTAAGACCAACCCCGCTCAATAAGTTCTCCTCCTGGTTGGCATTGCTCTACCTGACGTTAGAAGAGACTTAAATCGGGTAGACTTAAGAGCTAAAAGAGCTTCTTCCGATATACACTGACTACTATTGCAACTCTAACTCGAGCTCGGTGCAAGATCTGGGCAGATCGACCACTACCACCTACTACTTATGTCCTACCTCAGTTCGGAAAGCATTCAACCGTCTCAGAACCCAAATAGGTAGGTAAACAAAATTTGATAAATTTGGGTATACAGACCCCTCTCACATCCAGTGAGAATGCGACATCTTCGTAACGACGATGTCACACCGCCTAGAGTGGCCAAAGTATCCGCGGTTAGTTAGTGCGCCGTCACCAAGTTCTGCGAAGAAGTGATGACGCTCAAGGAAAAGTGGAAAGAGCACGACAGGCTTATCCATGTTCGATAAGCAAGCATAGGATAGAAGAAGGGCCTTATTTGCCCTCCTCCAACCACCATAAATAACTTACGCCAGTAGACTCAGGGCAGTCTACTGTACTGGATAAAAGCAAAGACCAAATGCGTGGTGCTTCCACGCGCCTCTTAATAAGGGCTGGCAAAAGCTGGCTCCACGTTAACGAAGAAGCTCCCGTTAAAAAGAGCTCTCCTGTCGGGGCTTGCGGTAGATTGCGAAAGCGTTCCCGTGGCCCCCGACAATAGGATACGGTGAAGCACTCCGGCGGTTTAGCCAGTAAGAGTCCAGTACACTTCTTTGCCATCGCCCGTTTTCAAGTCCTTCAATCCAAATTGTCAAATCAGTGCAAGATAGTGGCCACACCAAAAAACTAGCAGTGTTAACTAACAGTCAAATATGTTTGTAAGACTAGAGGTTAGGATTAAGAAATTAGGTAGTTTGGAACGGAACAGGATTAGGGAGCTGGCATTAAACATTATTTAGCTTTACTTTTTGTACAGTACTACACATCTTGAATACCACGCAGACGAAGTCGCGGGCAGCAGCTAGTAGTTTATACAGTTGCTTCCTTTACATAACCCTTTACAGATTAAAAAAGCTATTGAGCTAATTATGAAAAACAATTAATTGCTCGCTTCCCGTGCCCATAGAAATCTTACATTCCTTCAAGCCTTAAGACCTAAGAATCGCTCTTATGTATTAAACTAATAGGTCAAAGTTAGGTCAATAATTGTCGAAAAGAAATATCATTTCTATTTATCAGACTAATAGTGAACTGCCCCAGCTTCGCACGAGTGAAATAGTGGTTATACTTATAATGTGTTCTTTTACGATATGACACAGTGTAGGAAACGTAGCTTAGACATGTTCTAAATTCCTTTAGCAGCTAACAGTACCTACCTATATGTGTTAAAGTTAACACTGACAATAGCTCAAGTTAAGATGGTCGTTTGAAACCTGCCTATCGATAAAGGTTGAGCCGCAAACCTTTGAACATGTCTCTTAACGTTTTATTTGATTGCGAGGCCCATTAAGTTTCTCGAGTCCTTTTAAGGTATTTCTTACGCTCAATGATTTTAAGCCCATAATAGTCTCGCTTTACACCTGAAATGACACGGATGGTTCTGAAGCTTTGTTTTAATTGGTTTTGAAGATCAATTATAAATAATAATAACCTTTATGCGATAGAGTCTATCTTAACAGATATTTTTAGTTAAATTATAGTTTCAAGTGGTGGTAGCGTCAATAACTACGACTCACAAATAGATAAAAACAAGAAAAACATAATTTATTACGTAAATAAAAAATGTTATCTGGATGAGAAGAGAAAATTTGTTACATAAATTAAAATCTCCCGCCGCGCTGTCATATCATATTCAATAGTGCATCAATATCAAAGTACGTTACATAAAGAGAGTTAATTATCTGGTTTTAATAGCTTCCTCCATTGACGGGAATGTGTCTGACAGCGGAAGAATTTTATGCAACGTGATACCAGCCTTCACGGCAGCCATGTTATTTTTGAAATGTCAATCAGGAATGACGTTATAGAATTAAAATGACGCTCGCTCGCTCGCCTGTACCTGACTGACGTCATTATATAAAATTAATATTGTTTTCATAAAACTCTTAAGCTGAAAGCTTTGTTATTTAAAAAGTGTCAGAGCGTACATGTTATGCTTTTAAACCTGATGGGAAAAATATTATAATTACTTTGTTGATTTTGTTACTTTTGTTTATTACACGGAACTTGCATTAAAACTATTAAAATGGAATCAAAGAATGATCTATTTTGGAGACTACAATTTAGAATAAAAACTATACTAAACAATAAATGTGACGTACAAAGCGTAAAAAAATGTCATCATCTCTGTCAGTGGCGGGAAACGTGACCGGAAACGGAATAAAAGCATGTTTGTACAACTTACATAAGCTATAAAACTTTCCATTGATTGAACGTCGAGCGATTAATTGAAAATATATTCATATTTAATACAACTCAAGCCCTGTGGCACAGATAATTTCAATGCTTTGAAAAAATCCGCTAAACGTCAAAATTAGAATTAATTTGGTTTATTCGATACGTTTTTCGTAAAACATAATCTTAATTACAGAGTCGACTTTACCTTCCACCCCACCCCCAGCCAAAATTATAACAACCGTGTACGTAAGTGTACCATGTTTCAAAACCTTGTACTGTGAGCCTTTGAAGTAGAGCTGTTGCTATTATAAAAGTGAGACATCGCTATTCGCAATGTAGAGCGTCCTCTCGCTCCCTCAACATCCTCAGATACACTTTAAGGGTTTAGTGTAAGCGCGCAGGTAATATACGGTTTCTTTAACATGTGAAAATGTTTTCTTATTCAGTTTATATAAGCCCATAAAATGGGATATTACGTCGTATTTTTGAAATTTGAATAATGACTATTATGTGAAGTTGTGGTGGTTGTTACGTTCAATAGGACGCAGACAGGGTATTAAAATAATAATCAAATTAGTCCATCAAATAGATGGTTAAAAAATATTATACACGTATTTTTGAGTTTATCTGAACAATATGTCAAAGATAAACACTGCTTTTAAGTATGTGAGATGGGGCCTTGTGTCGTAACATATTCGCATTTTTTTTACGAAAATGTGACGTCATGCGTAAGTTTCATTGCCTGTACTTTGGTCAATTTGTGTTTGTGGGTCAAAAGAAAAAAATATTATAAACAATATTATTTATTAAAGTACAACAAGATGATACATGATGGACATTAAAAAAAAGTTGTCATTCTCTCTATTACTTTAGATATTATAGGCTCAATGATTTCTGCTCTTTACTGCTTCATTTCCCAGTTCAAGTTGGTGACCTCTATTTCTGTACAAGATCAACAATTAAGCCGCAAAAGGCTTGTAATAATTTAAGTGTCAAGTAAAGTGCCACGCTGCTTGACAAATGGGTGTGAAAAATTCACCCAATTTTCTCCTTCCTTTGTTTTCTTTTAATGTCAAAGTAAGTGTTTAGGCTTTCGTTTCATCCGGGAAATTTTAGAAGATTATTCATTTAAAACTACCCGAGGCTGTTTTTTCAGGGATAAATTTGAAGAACTAACAAGATCGCTTCATTATATCGCGATAGAAGCTGTGATAGCCTAGTAGTAAGACCGTAGGACTGCTAAGTCAAAGGTCTCGAGTTCGATCCCCACGGCGCGGACCGACTTTTCGAATATTGTGTGCGTTTTAGAAAAAAATATCACAGCTTCCGTGTTTCGGAAGGCTCGTAAAAATGTCGGTCCTGCGCCTGATCTCTCTCCGGTCGTGTCGGATTGGAACACCAAATCCCATTGAGCTATGAGAGGAAAGGAGCAGAGAGTGCACCTGTGTTTGCGCATACGCTTGTGCACTATAATATGTTCTACGTAGCTGGCTGTCATAGGTACACTAGCCGTCTAGCGAAATAGGTACGGACACATTATTATATCGCTATTCCGTAGATTCCTGATAATAGTATCTAGCAGTATACCTACAGTGACAGCGGATTAGATACTATTTTTATCAGCCACTTAGAAATAACATCCGCCGGTAGCTCTACCCACATAGTTCCTGCTTCAGACTTATCGGGATAAAATATATCTATCGTAAATCCAATTAATCAACGATCTTCGTGACAATAGTTTGATTAAATCTATTAATTAGCAGTTAATAATTACAGGCACATTTGGAAGAGGTGAGAGATATCGGGCAAGTACAATACATATCAGAGCACCGCAAGTATAGTATCAATAGTTATGTAGTACAGCCGTCAATGTATCGCAACTCGTGCGTTATTCTCACATCATATTCTAGAGATACAGATTTTTTTCAAACGTTCTTTATTACAAAATAAATCTATTCCTGTCTTAAAAATCCTTCTTTCATTTGTAATTTGTAAGGTTTTTGTTTCAGCTTGTAAACCTTAATGCGGAAGTAGATTGACGCGGGGAAATTGAATTGTCCGTCCGTTCATCGATATCTTTGGACACGTGACTCGTGTTTCTAATGCCTTGGAATTCTTTTATTCGGCCAAATTCAATGGGACGAGGGTGTTATAATTTGCGGACCAATAGACCTTAGAGAGAAATCCGATGTTTACCTATTGATGTAAAATCAAGCATATTTATCCTGTTTGGTGTTGCAGACAAACTAGTTACTAAAGGTAAGTGATTACTGCTCATGAAGTTTTCAAGTGAGGCCTTGAAGATGTATTGCTACTCCTTAAATTGGTTTCGGGATGTTACCTAGGGGCCTAGGGGTCAACCAATATCTAACCTAAGACGTAAAGACAAATGCACTGTGAAAGCGTGAGATCTACATGGCGTAGATCGCCAAAAACTCGAACGTAATTCATTAATTATTCGAACAATTACCTAAACACAATATCAGTCACCTTTTAGCGGCCTAATTCAATACTATAGTCATATCGATTCGTAATTATCATAATTGCCTGCCTCTCGGGGCCTACGCTACAAATTCAATAATTGCTTCGATTAGGCAGGCCACACACCAGAGTAACGAGTGATGAACAAAAGCTAAATATTTTATGTACAAATGCAAAAAAAGTTGGATTGGATAATTTATTGCGAATGTCAGTGCCCAAAGATTTACTTGGTCAAATTCACATCCGATCACATTTAAATAACAATCATCCCGTAAATAGACACAAAACAGTTAAATACATAACATTAGAAAGAATAAAAAATACGTTATTTATATTCTCCGAAAACACGAAATGATGGCCAAGATTTCCGTGTTTGTCTTTAACAGTTTCGGTTGACCATCGCTGTATACAAAGTTTCAATGTTATTACTATCAACTATTCATTCTACAACATTTTCGTCGCATACAAAAAATGTACACCATAATAGTAATTTCAGTTTGTTATTTCAGTTTGTTATTTCAGTGTGTATCCTGCCTTATTGTACTATCAATGCCCTACCTAATTCGAATGAAAAACAAAGAGCAATACCAAGATACCAGCACACGACCTTCAGTTGTCGGACCACGTTATCGCGTGTACTTTCGCACCAATTGAAACTTATCTCATAATATATTTAAGGGTGAAACCACTTCCCACATCTTACCAAGATTTCCCTTTAGAGCGAGTATTGAGGTAGGAATAGAATATATTTAGTCCTTTCCGATAGACCTTTGACCTTCAGTTAAAGGCTAATCGTACGCAGTTGTAATATGTATACAAATATATTTTCATCTACGTTGATTTACACGTGTCCATTGAATTATTCGCACGTGGAAATTCAAGCTTCTTCCGAGATAAAACTTTCTATATGTAGTTGACGGCCAGTTTATTTTGATTTTACTATGTAATAATGCTACAGGTTGCGATTTGTTTTAACGATATTTGGTCTACGTAATAACTTAGGTTAAGAGCCTAAGCAATATCGAAATTTCGAAACAGAAAATAAAAGCGTTTTTTGTAAAGATAGAAACTAAAACCAAACTATTGACGCGGAAAATGAAAATAAATATAATGAAGATAGAAAGTAAAACTATCAATTACCATTAATTGGCGATATATTTTAATTATCAACAGTTAGTATCTTGAACGTTGAATATAGGCTTAAGGTATAAACATTAATTAAAAAGCTCAGCTCATACCGAGATCACCAATTAAAATTCTCGCATTGCCACTGACATGAGCACACGTGTACAACTTGAAGTAAGTAAAGTATACAATTTGCTTCCTTGCACCCGATGATGTGTATTAATTTTAATTAATGCTCATCTATTCCCGTAGCAACTGACAACTCGTGCCTAGATCTTGAACTCATCATGCGTGTAATTTATGTAAGATCTAGCCGCCCCACTGCACTTAACGATCATAACAATTTCACACCGACTGATACACATGCAACACCCACTCGTTAGCTCAAATAATGAGACTATATTTCAACATTATGTCAGACAGGATATGTTCACTATTTCTGAACTTTGAAATTGCACATTCATTCGCCAATATATCACTTCAGGCACCTTTTATGAGTGTGTGAGGCGATTTTTCAAGCTGTTATAAAGTTGCACCTGACGCGTGGTCTGTGACGCAAGACTTGCAAGTGTTCGTATTTTGCAATTATATGTGTTTATATGCTTATTTTTTTTGTGGAAATGCAATACTACTTTAATTACTTTTTAAATCCCCGTGCTTATGGACCATTGCAGTGAAACAAACCAATCACATCGTGTTTCAGCATTGTTTGATTTGTCTTTACGTATAGTTTAATGAGTCTGATATTTTTTTTAAATAAATATTCCTTTGCTTCATAATAAAAGAGCTCTTACCTCACGATCTTCGCTTTACAAAAAGGTATGTTCCGTTCGACGGTGGGAATTTTAAGCTCGGATTAGTGAGGTATAGTATAAAATGAACTATTGTTATCATAATAAAGGTGTGAGTACGGAGTTGCGGCGTTGAAAGCTCATCCTTTACAAAGGAATGATTGAGAAATTTTCTTGTAGAAGCTGCTTAAGTGCTTGTGAAAAGAAATATGTTAACCTATTTAGGTATCACGTTTTACATAAAATCTAGAGAATCTTTTTGAAGAATAGCTGTCAAGCAATTTTGGAATGCTACCCAATTTATCCATCAATTTACACATACTCTCATACCAAAATTGTTTAGTAATACAGAAATTCTTGATAACAAAGTTCTGTGAGAGCATTTTTAGCACTTAGTGTTTTGCCAAAAATTCTTTGATTCCAAAAATAATTATGATCCGACGGCGTTTATTCATAAAACCATTTTAAAAACTTTGAACAATGTTCAACGACTTCAGAAGTTTACCGTCAAAGCCCAAGTTTTCATCTCCAATGTATTTTCAATGAAAAATCTTTGGGCAAAGTTTCAGTAATATTTTGCCACTTTGTTATTTTAGGCCCGCTAGTTTATGTGCGAAAACATATAGTTTGGGAGATACCGATAAAACGAATTCGTCATGGCAAGCCTGTTTATGCACAGACAAAGTAAAAATTATAGAATAAAACATTTACTGTAAACTTGATGGTGATGATTATATCTTATAACAAATTTCTACAAAAAACGTCTAATCAGTTGTTCAGATGGCCGAGACGTCTCTCTAGTGTTTAACTGTGTTGTCTCCATTTTTTCATTTACACGATAAAAAAAAAATATTTTTTGGACCCAAGACGGTTAAATATCCAATTAGCCTATAGGTATTAACGAACTGGAATATTTTACGAAATATTTTTTTCCGTATTTTTCAGAAGTATTCAGTTATTTCGACTGCGATACTCCAGTTTGGGATACAGGTACTGAATTTTCGAGCTGAAAAACTGAAGCTACAAAAACTAACAATGTACAAATGAAAACCCGATATTGTTAAAATAACTGCACACTGTGCAGTATCTATTTCTTCAAATGAATTCAGCATCCATTCTCTTTAATAAAATTTCATGAAAATGGTGATTTAATCTAGCACAAACACCCGAATATTATTTTCTACGTTCTATTTCCCTCTAGTCCGAAAAAATACTCCTTGCATTTTTATATCCTACAAAACAATCAGGATTTTTTGTCTGTTATCAGTAACGGTGGAAGTATTTCATGATTAGACAATACGCAACAAAGGTAGCATGTCTTAATTAAGGGAACAACGAACAAATGCTGACACGACCCCGTCCTTAGGGTCGACCAATCGCACTGATGGTGTACGGAAATATTTCCCGTACAAAACAAAGCTTGTTTGAAAATTTTAGAAGTTTTTTATGAGTATTTTGAAGGTAAATGGTTTGTGCATGTTTGAGAGGTATAAAGTTATTACGTGCTGAAAATTTGTTATTAGAAGTGGTATCCGTAACTGATAAGGACATGGCACAGATTTTTCGAATTGATCTTGTTCGTGTTTTTGTATAAAAATACATGGCAATTATGTAGGTACTCTAAGTTGCATTTCTTCGATTTGTTGCTAGAGCTATGTTAGACGAACCAATAATTCTTCATTGATTCAGCACATTTACTTCTCTAGATTCCTCCATTATCATATTCCTTGCTACATTCATGGTTAAATCACTACTAAATGAAATCCTTTCATAATTAGTGTCATACTTCCTAAGGAAGCTACGATGATGACAATTTTAATGAATACTAACAGACTCGACTCAAAAATACTTGTATTTTTACTATACAAACCTATCTGTTACAGTGTACTACAAAAAAAAGCTACAAATTAAAAACAAAATATTGGTACCTAGTTTTAATTGGGACATTGTATCCGAGAGGTAATTCCACGTCGGCCCGCGGGACCAGAAAATCAGAAAACCAGGAAGGGCGCCTTGTACGGGGAATGCTAGCTCTTGCCGACGTATAATTGGCGTCGTGTTATGCCTGGTTTACCTCCAAAAAGAAATTCTGTACAAAAAGAAAGAGTACAAAAAACAATGCAAAAATGTAACTGTAATGAATAAGCTATCTGCAATTAAAAAAAACAGGCCAAGTACGAGTCGGACTCGCGTACGAAAGGTTCCGTACAAACATCTATACACAGCGAAAATTTGAAGCGTTTAACTCTATCATTTTCAATATTGAGCAAAAAATACAAAAAAGACGGTTTTTGGCTATCGCGATTTATCAGATACAGCCTGGAGACAGACACACAGACAGACAGCAGAGGCTTAGTAATAGGGTCCCGTTTTACCCTTTGGGTACAGAACCCCAAAAAAACAGTAGGTACACTAAAAAATGCAGATAAAAATATGTAACTGTAATGAATAAGCAGACTGCAATTAAAAAAACAGTTCCCGAATGTTTGCGAACAGAAATTTCCACGTTTAAATGCCTCTCTTGATTTTCAGCAAGCCCTATAAAGTTTCACGTACATATACACGGCTTATAAACCTTGATTCATTGCCTTTTTCGTGTATTTGAGAAAGGTTTTTATTCCCGTACGTTATGGTCTGATGTGCGACATAAATCATTGTTGGAACGTACTTTAGAATAACGGCCCAGTTTCGGGATAAGTTTATTGAAGACAAATGTATAGTATATATGTATGTGGAAAGACTGGATGCGGAAGGCGGAGGATCGGCACAATGCCGCACATTGGGAGAGATAGAATATATTATGTCCAGCTGTGGACTGTTGTTGACCAATTTGATTGATTCATGTAAATGATTAGGATTATTTTAGAATTATTTTGGGAATGGTTATGATATAATTTTAATTTACTTTTTCACAGCTGTAACTATGGTGTACAATAAAGAGTATTCTATTCTATTCTATTCTAATTTCGAGATTTTTGTCACCCAAACTCACTTATCAATATACAGTACCATAATGACATAATTTTACAACGATTCGACTAGTGAAACCGGCTTTCGCAATACTTTTTTATTTTTGTTAAAAATAGATTGATAACCAGTAAAATTGCTATTGTAGAAGCAAGACATCTTATTACACTGCGCGAAATGCCGTTTCTTTCACAACGTCAATAAGTGATGATAGCAAGTTCCCTATACGAATGGTTAACTCGCTTTACGGATACAGAGGTTGTATTAAGGTAAGCCAAACAAGGGTTGTACAATATACGACCTTGGCATACATAGCTTTACCATTATCAACCGATCCAGATAACCGAAATTTCTTTTCCTGTGATAATCATATGTAGAAAATATTATGATTGTTTTCCTTATAGGCGTAAAGGTGAAGATTACCATAATAACGTGTGTTTTCCTGTTCTCGAGTTGTAAAGTTACTTTTTACTGCTTTCTTATGTGTACTAACGCCTTTGTGATTAGCCTTCAGTTTCAGTAATATTGAGCAAGTTAATCTATGTATTATAGTTTAGGATGTAACATGATGTTGACTGTATTACATAAAATGCTGCCTACTGCTGCTACTGAGGTAAAATGCTTCCATCAAATGGTTTTTATTTCGAGTAGGCCTTTTCAGGCACTTTCAAAACGTTACTGACTCTAGTTGCGAGATTCCAGCTAGAGTCAGTCTCTATAAGGTATAGAATATAATGATAATAGAATGACGTCTCTCTTCCCTAGCCGTTCTTTAAGAGGTGATGGACTACTAGCCATTTTCCTATTAAGTTCAGGTAGATACATTATATCTATAGTAGCAGATATCGGCAACGGTGACTGCTACCGCTTAGTGAAAGCTTTGATAGATACATTATTATTAATGTAGAGCCAAATTTATATTTTACGAAAGAATACATAGAATGTTTTAAGAAGTAAGATTATGTATAATACCAGGGCAAAACTGGAGCGGGTGACTAACGTGAGGGTGGGTGGAATAATATGAAAAACATACATACAAAAAATCATGCTCAACATTTATAAAAAGTATTAAACATTAATAAGAGTTTGACCTCACATCACCGCATTTTATTAATTTTAAAGCTGATGGATTTTCAATTAATTTTTGTACCGGTCTTGATTAAAAATTTATTTAATTAAGATTTAGCAGGTAAGGGCTCAATGTGATCGTATTATGAGAGGATATAATGTATACCTGCCTACTATAGAATACATTTTAATTATATTTACGTGTCTATCAACATTTATTTAGGGTATATTAGCAGGCGCATGAATGAAAACAATACGAAGTACTAAGTAACGTTTTATAAAGTCTTATTATTTTACTTTTTAGGTAATTTAATTTCGACAGTTATAATCACAGGATATAGGTGCTTACAAGGATATTTTTGCTCATGAATGACATTAACTTGAGAGTGTTGTTGTGCATTTTCGCTACAAGAATCAATGCAATTTTCTATCAAACTTTGCTAAAAGATCCTTGTAGCACACAATTACACACATTGAATGTTTAATGAAAATAGAAACTTTGATCAGTAATACAATAGAAACTTTGATCAGAAAGGAACAGTTCTCGACAGTCTTTAACTACAGATTCTTCCGAATTTGTCCTAATTGCTATTTTAACTGCTAAATATAGTTTGAGTAAATGCAGACTAGGAAGTAAAATTAAACTACTAAATTCTTCAGAAGTTTGTGATGGTTTCTGGTTAGATGAAATTATTCTAACAAAACCACAGACTATAAATTTGGTAGGTATTGCTGTAGGATAAATAAACTAACACAGTTACAACTCTTATAACTCATTTTCATGATATTTTGATATAGATGAAAACTGAAAATATTACACTATTTTCTTAGGAAAAAATAAGTTTTAGAATTTCTCTACAAATTTTTCCCAGTCGATTATAAGTAGCAAGTTCGACCTGTAAGCTAACTTAATCAAAGGCAGCTATTAGTTTAGCATACAAATACAAGCAGGAAGTACCACAACAACAGCAAGCTCCAAGTCGGTAATCTCGAACAACAATGTAATATTAATAACATCCCCGTTTCCCCTCGGGGTGAGACTAAAATATTTATCAAACCTACGACCTTTGAATAACCTGACATGGACATGACACTACATAAAACATTGCTATAGGTACCTACCTATCATTTTTACAATGGGTTCTATATTTTTATTTCGAAACATTTCTGTGATTAATTCTGTAAGTGATTTGAGCAATTTGGTGTAACAAATTATGCTTGGATATTGAAATCGCTGTTTAAAATCATGGTGTGTCTGTAAAAGTGAAAAAAATCGCGATAGAGAGTAAAAGATGCTCTTAAAGTTATAAAAAGTTTTAATATTGTGAAATTACTAACCTATGTATTTTGTTCGTATATTTTTAATATCTTTACATGGCAAAAAAAATCTGAGTATTTTGAATACTAACATTATTTGTTTAGTTTACAATTTGAAACACAAATATTTCAATTACAATGTGTTAACGTTTTTTTTTGTCCGGGGTGAGAATCGAACCCACAACCTTTGCACAGCAGTCCAGACCACTAACCACTACACCAACAGACCCGTCATATACATTTACTAGCTACGTCTTGCACTTGCTGATTAATTCAGATCATCCACCATTTCATCTTAGTACCTTCACAAAATACACGTACATACACAACAATATTAGTGTTATACAAAGGTACCTTTCGTGATCCGTAGAGGATTCACGTTTGTGGTTTACAGAAAAACAAAAACATATCTCATAGTTTAATGGAACCTAGGGAATGCTTTCCATGCTTAATGACTTTACCATTCCGCTAATATAAACCAAACTTTTATCTTCTATATATACATTACATTACATCTTCTTCTCTTATATATAAAAATCAATTGCTATTTGTTAGTCTCGCTAAAACTCGAGAATGGCTGAACGGATTTATTTCATCTTGGTCTTAAAATGTTCGTGGAGGTCTAGGGAAGGTTTAAAAGGTGAGAAAAAATCGAATAATTGAAATCTTTTTTTTTCCGATACAAAAGTTTAGGTCCTTTGTTTATCGATTGGGGCAGTACGAAGTCTGCCGAGTCAGCTAGTTTTCAATAAAACAATATTTCAAAGGTTTTGCGAATTTGTTAGAATTACAATACCCTGACTCAATTGCTAGAGGCTCGTAAATAAACAGCTCGTAAACTACAAATAGAATTTCGAAATATGAAGGAATGGATCCATTGTGCGGTGCGATTGTATTCTCGAACGGTCTGAGCCTTTTGTGAACGACTATGTTGTGTTATACCACCTCGATATCATTGAAATAAATGTGGCAATTTGGGTCTTTATAACAAGTTAGTAAAATGATAAAATCATGATGGCTTCCCATGCCACCTTGCTAGTGTTAACGGTTAATATAAAGAGTTTTAACTATATTTGGAAATTGGTTTAGGGTTTACGAAGTTACGGTGGAAAATTCTTGTAGAATTACACGAACAGATGAATCCTGGATACATATCTTTTTGGGTAGTTCTGTGAAAAAATGTGTTCTGTATTATATTTATATAATGATAATCATTTTACTCAATCTTAATAAACAGGTAGAAACTTATTATTTATTAACTTAAATATTTATTAGCCAATATTTTAAAATGTAAATTATAGATGATGGTAAGGAACCTTTCATGCGCCAATCCGACTCGCACTTAGCTGGATTTTTTATTCACTGACCATTAAAAAATAACATTATTTATCTGAACTAGCAGGTGAAGTTATGAGAACAGTGTCCTCGCAGTGTGATATAGTGCGTTTGTGCAATTATGTAAATAGATACAAACAAGTCTCCTATGCTTCAACGATAAATAATTAATATTCATTAATGTGGACTAGTTACACGTGACCTATAATAATTTCTAGGGCATTAATATGCATGTTACTATTTTCAATACAAAAGGAATTTAATATTAAGTCATAAACAAAAAAAAGGATAAAATATATAATGATATCCTTTTTTTCTCTATATCGCTGTTAAATACATGGTTGGCTTGTAAAAGTGCGTAAAATCGTGATAGATAGTATAAAATGCTCTCAAAGTTATAAAGACGTTTAATATTTTGGAATGGCTAACCTATTTTGATCATATAAATGTTAAAATATAAGACTGGATGGAAGAGACTAGAGCCTCTACCATCCAGTCTCAAACTCACCAAGTGGTTAGCAAAGAAACAATTATCCTGGGTGGGAATCGAACTTACGACCTCGGGTATAACAGTCAGGGCCCATAACCACTAGACCAACAGGTCCGTAAAATAATTACATAGTATCTGAAGCCACATAAATGGCTGTAAGCACGTAACCAAGCATGATACTTAGACCACTCATGTCTTTATATCAGTGCTTTTTCTGAAATCCGCTGATATATTCTTCAATATCAAATATAAAAAATGATACACTTTTCAACTCAATCGTAATAAAATAATACCTACTCAGGCTTTCGATCTCCAGTATACCAATATTGAAAAATAAGATAAGAAATCATATTCAATTGAAAATGTAAACCTATAACATCGAATCAATTCCAGATATCTTGCGAATCTTTGATATTAACCTCGCTCTCTGCGACACGTCAAGCCTTCACAGAAAACTTGAGAGGCAATATGTTATACACTTGAATGCAAATAACTCACTGCATATCGGGGGGAATAAGATTCATATTCATCCACAACTTAAACCGGAGATATAGGTACAACTATGTCGTGGCGTTATGACGTATGCCAATTGTAGCGCCCAACTCACTCATTCTTGACACGATACGACCGACAAATATCTCTTACCGTATCACTATCTCTACATATTATAAAACAAATGCCTCCGCTGTGTCTGTCTTCTTCTCGTGGTCACGGGTGTACTCGGAGTTCACCCGTGGCCTTGTCTGTGCAATTCGGCCAAAACGGCGGGAGAAAAGAAATAGCTACATTACAAGTGAGACCCGTGAGATCCGTTTGCTGTCTAAAGTATGTGTAAAAGTCATGAAAGTTTAAAAACATACAAAGCATTAAAGATTAAATACTATTTTACTCTCATCCGTCATGAAACTAATCATTGGGTTTTCAATCCATGCACCTTCGTACATTCAGTGACTAAATAGCATTAATGAAAGTGGGAAGTCAGATACGTTTCCATTGAAAACCTGTGGCGTTAATAAATTATACCAACAAGTTACAGGTCCTAATATATTAATGGATGTGGTTTATATGGGATAATTATTTGCATCTAGTTAACTGTGTATCATGGTAACTAAGGAATAAATGCGAGCAAACGTGAAACAGTTACAGCCTAAAACCTGAAGTGCGTCGTAAACACCTCTTTCTCTGAACTTAACTTCAATTCAAATAAATATTACCAGAATCGACGCAACACAACGTATTCAATGTACTCCGTTTTATAGGTTCTTAAATCAACTTTAAATAATAAAATTCTGAGTAACTCGACCGCACGGATATTCGTGTGGTATAGGTCACCACGCCAATTACCACTGCGCGAGACATGTCACGGGTTCGATCCCCGCGTTGGACATGAATTTGTGCGTTCCACAAATGCTTGTTCTGCCAACTTCCCGCCCAACTTTGCAAGGGTGCATAATGCATACTGATGTAAACCTTAGTCCTGAAATATTCTATAATCAATTCATATATCTATAAAAAAACCGGATCAAAACCAATGGCGTAGTTTCGAAGATCTAAGCATACAGTATACATATCCTTCTACATCTTCTCATATCACTCTTACATCACATTACCAGCAAGATACTAAACTAAAAAAAAACTTAATATAAACAAAATTCCTACTCAATAAATAAGTTCAAATTACGTGGAGCCGAGTACCCTAAGCTTATCAGACTTAAGGCGAAGCGGAAAACAATGATTCTAAATCAATTATCTTTTACAAGGTGAAATGGATACGGGCCTATTAAGTTTGCGAATTAAACTTTGAAGGGAATACTTGTGTAACAGGAAAGATGTTGGTAGGGATCTATATTTTATTATTGTAGCGCTTCACTAGAGCATTTTCTTGTAATGGTATGAGTACAGATATTCCAGTCTTAATGTCGTGGTGGCCTTGTAGTTCTATGCATGGATTTGTACCGAATGCTCAGTGGTCAATGCTCATTTTGTGCGAATGCTTAGCGCTGAGTTCTATGTTCAACTTGTAAGGTTTCGTTGTCTTTATCAAATTACCGGACCTCACCGAACATCTCTCGTGCTCATGCTCAAGATCGACAAAATGTCGCAAATAAACCTTCGTTGCTTTATAAAATTCTTAAGCATGTATCCACCGTCATGTTACTCTCTGTAATGGGAGCACCGGGGCTCGGATTAAAATCATAATTCAGAGGGAAACGCTATAACTTTTCAAACGTGAGAGCGGTACTGAAGAAAATAAGCTTTAAAATCAAGGAGGAAACATAAGACCTTTTGTAAAGAGTATTATCCGTACCAACGTACAATGCATTGTGACAAGTGAATCTCTGTATGGCGATCCATCTGCCTGTTTGAGATTTGATGGCCTAAACCGAGATTTAAAAAGTAGATTTTTCAAGTAAGCTCAAAAATAGAACGCCTTTATTCGGTTTCGATAACACATTTTGACTGGCTGGTATGCCTATAAATGGTAGTAAAGAATATTTCACTAACTGTACTTTGATAAAAACCTCTTCAATGTAGGCAGGTATGATTTCATTTGACAAGTCTTGAAACTAATTGCGCTAGGCTTTTCAAGAATTACACTTCCTTAAGTGACGACAATATGTCTCTACATTCCAATTTATTGGGTAATTTTTCACAGCTTCGTTCTTAAATACAGTGGCAACCGTCACAACTCCAATTCAACCAGCAATAATTTCCGTAAACTTGGATTTATTTATTTGCTTGGCTGGGTAGAGCTTTGTTTCAAACCTGTTTCAATTTTCTAAATGTACGGTAAGGAAAGTCCACATTTTCTAACCCTATTTATGTAATGGAAAACGTACAGGATAGCGGGTTGAGTGTGGAGGATCTAACGGCTCCTTATAAAGCTAAGCAAGGCCGCAGGATTTACGACGAGCCGACATTGTTTACATTTAAACCGCTATGGATGATAGAAATAATATTTTGCTGAAAGCTATTTAGCTGAAGAAGGAAGTTAAAGAATTTAGTAGATAAGCAGATACAGAGTTGATGATTGTGATTATTAATCTGTGGTGCGTAAAAAGGAAGGTCTTCTAAGGTAAGACATTTAATTAGCAAGGTTTACTTCTATAAAACAAAAGTCGTCACATAATCCTGAAATTTCTGATAACAATGGATTTTCTACTTCTCTACACATCCATATAGCTCGTTAAACATACGAAAACCAATTACACCAATATTTGTTCTTCGGGAAGGTCAATTCGATAACAGGGCTACGGGGGAAAAGAATCACATTGTTACCTCAAAGGCAGGCCGTGGTCTCTTGCAAAGGCGAGTATTTGAAACAAGACATTGATCTCATAATAAACAAGTTCCTCTTACTTCACTTGTTGCTGTGCAGTCACTGTATATTGCAATTTAGTACTAATACTAATGCCTCATGAAAAACCATTACTTTTGACAGACAGTTGAATTGATTCTTGTCGAGATTATGCACACCAGCTCCATCATGTTAACATTTAATACTATCTTCTTCTCTCTATTTTTTTTTTTTGATGCCGTCTCCTTCTAAAAATTGACATTAAGGCTAATTGCAATCTGGACACCGCCGTACAAAAGACCGATCTAGTACTTTTGCTGTACCAATTACGTAAATTTCGCAGCCAAGGAATTATTCTTGTAGCCTATATATAAATATGCCTGAATAATAAAAAAGAAAAAGGCCTACTTAATACTTGTCGTACTTTCAGCGGCTTTTAATGCAGCGATCGTTTCCAATAGCTCCTATTTCCTATTGTTTCTCTCGAGACAATGCGGTCCTTGATGGCGTTTATGCTTCATAGGTATAACAATAATCTACCGTCTACGTTATTTACTTTATTGTAAAGTTCAGTAATATTAA
Organism: Chrysodeixis includens; assembly: GCA_941860345.1. Classification (NCBI taxonomy): domain Eukaryota; kingdom Metazoa; phylum Arthropoda; class Insecta; order Lepidoptera; family Noctuidae; genus Chrysodeixis; species Chrysodeixis includens. Next base: position 20,639,076 of record OW796090.1, on the reverse strand, counting down.
AAAAGATTTAGTCATTTTACTTTTCGTATATTACAGGTGTAAATACTTGTACATTGTTAGGTAAAACTTAAGTTTTGAAAGGTAATCAAAGTGACTTTGCATGCTCAGAGAATATGAGACCGCGCATAATTCAGATTCGCAATTAAATGTGGTTGGCATTTAAATATTTGAAGGCTCTTTCTGAATACCAGTTTACAAAGGACCAAAAAGTTTCTATACGTGGGACAAAAGGACCAAAATATTTAGGTAGGTCCCGTCTCCGAAGCTTTAAGCACTGAAATTTGGAACAACATTCTGTGAATGTGTTTCGCATGAGAACGTTACTATGATACTGTTATCCTCTCTCCGTCTACAACATTGCCGTCATGGCTCGGTCACGTGACATTGTTAAATTTGTCCTTGTTGTTTATAAGAGATTAATGGAAATAGTTAAACGTTAATTTGAAGTAAATGATAGTGTAACGTCTGATAGGGGAGAATGCAAAAAACGTGTAGCGCCGACCTCAAGTAAAATGGGACAAGAACAGGAAGATGGTGATGATGAATTTTAATTGTCATAGGTGTCTTTATGGTCGTCGTCCATACTTTACGGTTGGGCTTGGCACCGACTTCAAACCGATAAGTAGGTACCTAGCCCATAGAATAGTACTTGTTTTATTATATTTAAGAGGGAACGTGTTTTTCTTCTTCGAATTAAATACTTGTCTAATTGTTTATTTTTCACTTTTTAGTGTATTCTGCGTTTTAAATTTCATTTAATGTTTTAATTTTTTATCTTACACTATATATTAGTCAACAATTTTATAGTAGCACGAAGCCGATTTTCAATTAACAAACACTGAGTGGGTAGATACTAGGTACACAACTAGGCACTAGGCGAAACGGGGGACAGTTCCGTGACGAAGTTCTTGCTACTTGTAGACTCGATCAAAAAGTGAGTTGCGTCTTTTCTGCCGCCCGCTCGTGACGTCACGACTCTGCCAAAGCGCGCCAAAACGATGTTGCATGAGAACGCCGCCAGAGGGCGCGCTTCCGTTTTGTTTAGTGACCGTCTACGATATATGTATCGGTATATCTTGCTGATAATAATCGTCTTGATGATTCCACGATATATTGCTGAGATCTTACTGTTTTTTTTTAATTTGATTAGAATTAGCCTTTTAAGTTTCTTACATGTTGTTGCAACAAAAGTTAAAATAAAAGATAAAAAAAGTATTATTAGTTTAGCAAAAATATTTCGAGCTACAAATTGAAATAAAGTAATTAAAAAAAAAAAACAAAAGTATCGTTTAGTGCCAATTTATGGAGTCGCCGAGTTTCGATCCCGGGTCCTTCCGCTTGCTAGGCGAACGCTCTACCAACTGAGCTACGACTCCGGTGAATGTTGGGGCGAATTCCAGGTTCCTATGAAGTTGACTAGCTATTTTCGAAGTGGATAACTTTGCGGAACTTCTGCGTATCTATCCTGTAAAATACAAATGAAATGAAATGAAATAGTTTACTCTGCAATTAGGATAATTTTTATCATTTATCCATGTCAATATTTATAAAATTGTTCGCGGGGACAGCTCGCGAAGTTTATTTCGCTGACAGTAAAATTATGAAAATTATACCTTTATTTAAGCTTTATTTTAGCGTATTTGTTTGTCCAGCCTACATAAATTTAAAAGTTAGTGTTTATTTTTTGCAGTCGGATTTTTTGTTTTTTAATATTATTTTTTAGCGTTTTAATAACGTGTAGGTGCAATAATCGGGAGCAGGTTCAATTTTAAATATTTTTCATTATCACGGACTCTATAACGTATCAAAGAAAAGTTAATGAATTATTAAAAGCAAGCTAGATTGGAAATTTCTTTTGTTATTTTTTTCGTGAAATTTTACGAAGCGTTTTTCAGTTCTGTGCTTTCAAATATCAATTTTAAACTCAAACAAGAAAAACAATTTCTGGTTTTCCTTTCCTTATTGCTAACAGTTTTTATTTATTTACCGTGTATTTTAAGATTTTCCTGGAAAATGTTCTTTTGGAAAGGGAAAATTAATATTGTAAATTTGTTTATACACTTTGTGTATATTCCTTGATATCAGAATGTACATCTATACGAATAATATGTAAGTAGATTCGTATGTTATTTTTATTTATTAAAATTTGGTGTCAGACGTTACAATATTAAATTATGGATATTTTAGGTCCAAATAATTCGCTGGTCTAAAAGGCTGGACAATATTAAAGGAAAATATCAGATAGTATGATTAAATTTTTCATAAATTGCGCCAGTACTGTGCCAGTAGTTCTCCCAAAGTTTACATTAGATGTTTTGATTTATATCTATTTGCTTATATTAGACTAAAAACTTAGACGACAATTTTAAACAGCCATAAGGCCACTTACTTAAAGCAACAGTTCAGAATTAAGTTTCACAAATAAATGCCACCCACCTTGATTTACTGACTTACTCAATCCAAGAACTGTGTTAAACTACCCTATACTCTGTCCAAATTAAGAGTTTCTTTTTGACACTTGTCAAAAAATGTAGCAAATTCACAAATGGATTTAAGATTACGATTTTCGGTACTTTTGTCTTTTAAATGCGTCATCTAAAAAATATTGAAAAAGGGTACGTACTTATTCGTATTTTTTTATATGTCCATATTTTAATTCTAGTTAACTAGGACAAGTTTGTATTTTAAGTTAGCCACAATAAAAGATTGAAGTTTTTCGTTGTAATAAAAGGTATGTTTCATGAGCTATCGGTATATGGATGTTTTAACTGAATCGTTTTGAAATTAGGTAGGTAAAGGATTATGATTTGCTTTCAAATATTTACAATAAATTTAATTTACCGTTATGGTCATGATAACAAAAGCAACCAATATTTTATTGAAATTAAACTTATTTCGATGACAATGTTTTAACAAAAAAAGTATATCGAAACGGGTACATAGATATTTTGATAGTGTCAAAAAGAAACTTTTAGTTTAGACAGAGTATAGTTGTTGTTTAAAACATTAAATTAATTGTTCTAGAAACCTTTTAAGGCAATTAACGTGATGGGTTTGTGGTGTCGCGCTTAAATCTGGTTTATTACTTAACTAAAGACTGGGAATAATAAACTGGAAGTTATTTTGGAAGTCGCTGAATTTATTTTACTTTATGATATATGATTGATTTGATTTGGTTACGAGTTTCCTTGTTCGATAACTTTTGATTACTCGAAATTGATTTAGATTTATGAAATATCATTGGGATCCTTACAAAATTGTAAGTGACATGACTGGGTATATTTATAAATTGTAACCTCTAATATATTTTTTTTCTATATAAAAGGTGTTCAATGATAAAAAGGCATCATATCTCATGATTATGGACTCCGGTTGGGTCCGAAACTAGTCGGGCTATTACGATAAATAAGCGTGAGTAACCCGTTATATCATCTAAGCGTGAATCTTCCTCACGAAAGTAATTATAAAAAAGGCATCTGTTTAAATATCTAAAGAACATTTTCAATCATTTGGTAACTTTAGCTTAAAAAAAACTTTATTTGCTCTACAATTTTTAAAAAGATCTTAAAAACCTTTATAAAACTCATTCACCACACTAATCTTATTACACAATGCACTATTGAGAAAGCTGACACCTACTGTAAGGAAAAGAAAGAATAAAAGAATAGAAAAGTAGAAAATGTATTTAATGTAAGTATGACAGATAAAGACTCTTCTTTCTAGGGGAATAAAGCTTAAAATCAACTACATTTTAAACACAACTTGCACTTGACCTTCTATATTATTAAGAAAGATTAGAAAAACTTTTATTTGTAGATTATGGTTCTGGTAAGTTGCTGAAGGAAATTTTATTCTATAATATTCTACGCCGGTCTGGCGTACAAATATTTGAGTACAATATTAAAAGCAAAACATCTACGCGGGGGGCAGTAGCGAGAAAAAGCTAGTTATAAAATAAAACTATCAACTAGATGACTGTATTTAAATCCCTTTGCATTTATTGAAGTTAAAGTCTTTTCTATGTACAAATTGGATGTCAACCCACATTTTGAATATGAACTTCTTTGAAACGCAAACGGACGCGGGCTCAAAGCGTTACCTTTCTTTACATAATTGAAATAAATTGCGAAATCGTTTAACTTAATGCAAATATGTTGCAGTGTGAAAGGTCATTCCTGAAACTGTACTTACAAATTATGTACAAAATGACCGCGTTTTTCATTTAAATTGGATGAAGAAACTTCAATTTTTCAAGGCTTTTGGTCCTATTTGTCTTTAAAAATAAGCTTGCAGTCCAGTCTTTGTTTATTAATTTACAACGTTCTTAGGATGGAAGCAGAACCAACTCAAAATCGCCTGTTTGACAGAAACTATACCAAATCGCCTAGTATTTAAGACCAAAGTTACCATCAATTTATTAAAATAGATTATTACTTGTGTAAAGACAAGACGGGCCAACTACATATTATATGTGTAGAGGCATCACTTTTCCACAGCGGCAACACAGACTGTCTTCAGAAATACTTTGCATTTGTTGTTTTGAAAACAAAAATGGTTTAAACTTTGATATGAGACAGTGACCCCTGAGTTTGTTTCAATATTTCTTTCTCAGGGTAGTCAGATTGAAAATGTCGACTCCATCGAGCTCATAAAAATGCTATGTTAAAGACATGTAAAAGTGATAGAAATATACTACTTAGAGAATAATTGATTTCATTTCATTAAAGTGATGTGCAGTAAAGAATATTCTATCTATCCACAGTTTTGCTCTATGCTAAGCAGTAGGGGGCAAACTACTACCTCAGAACGCAATTAAATTCGCTCCACCATTTTCTTTCACCGCTATTTGTTCTCGTATTAACATGACTAATTAAAACCGTTCTCTGTTCTGAAGCAATTGTTTGATGTTCTAAGTTCGCTTAGTTTTAACAGAATTAATATACCTTCTTGTCGGGACTTCAGATTAACACCAGAGGGTGAGTTTCTGACTTATTACCTAGCCGTCGAATAAACACCACCAACCAATATTGTATAATTGTCTTATTGTTGAGGTGAGAACACATAGGCGATGGAAGAATACATCACAATCAATTATGTTATTTATGCTCCTGTTCCCTTGAGAATTTGTAGACTATTTATGAATATTACAGCGTTACTAGCTGATTAATGTGTATTGTGTGCGACAGTTACCATTGGTCTAGTGGCGAGACATTAATTGGAATGAATATTAGAATTTACTATCTCTAATATAAAAATAAATCACCCTTAAGTTCATGTCCTTTCACTTGATAATGGTTATAATTTATGAGTTCAGATGCAAAGGAGAGCCAGGAAGATATTTTTAAAGTGTATTTTATTCGTCTTTGTTGCTATGACCGAGTAGCTTCTTAGTTTTTTTATACGTTTCTTCTGTTCCTTTCTTGCTTGGGTCCCATTTTAGAACGAATAATGTGTATTTATCATTAATTAGATTATTAGATATTCATGATTTGATATACAGTGTGATTTAATTCAAATTCTTATATGTAGTTAGCTCTACACACCTTATGAGCGTTTAGCTCTACTTCAGTGCACCGCTAGATCCATTTCAGTGGTAGACAAAGTTTTCAGGCTATTGTGGCGATCTGTCGACAGATGTCAATACCATTCAGTGACTCGAATTGATTGCTCGTCACAGTCTCTCACTATCATATTATATGTATCATGTAACATAATCTTGTTCCAACGAAACGTGTGTAACATATATTCCAAATTACATGTATTGTTGTCAAAAGTAACTCATTGTTTCCAGAAAATTTAGTGAAAACTAAAACAGTTGCGGAATATTGCTTCATCGGACATTGTGACAAGGTAATTAGAAGGAGCCTAGAAATATTTTAGAAAAAAAAAATGATAATAATCACCACTGAAACTTAACAAATTTAGTAGTTATAATATGATGAATTAACAAAATTATGTAGTAAACTAGGTTCTAAAATAAAATTGAAATCACCACTGAACTATTAGTCAGACAATATTTTCTTGTCTCACTTAGAGTCCTTTAGCCAGTAGCTGAAAAATATAATCCTCTTTACTTCACGAAGAATTTCCTAATAGAGTTATGTCCTCGCTCTCCGCATTTCCATATCGGAAACCAATTAGTCTCATTCACAGTCGCACAAAGGCTTGCAAGTCAAAGGTAGAAGAAAAGATATCCATTTTTTGCGCAGGTGTGTACGTAAATGAATACCTTTTACCGGAATAATTCAATTTATTACCATTTACCATTTTATTCTGGATATCTTACAGGATTATCGATATTCATTTCGCGAATATGTTCGTACCTCAAGAAGGGAAAGTGTTTATATCCTTTTAGCACGCGCGAGCTTCATGTTAGGCTATCAAATATAAATTTATGGCAAACCCTTACGGAAATCACGTGATGAATAGGATCCGATACGAAAATAAGATTTTGGATACTTTTAAGTTATCTGTAGTTAAGTGGTCACATTAAAATAGTTTGTGAAGTAGGATATAAATGTTCATTGTCATTATGTAACGCAATTATAAGACTTTCCGTGGCTACAAGACTCAAAATTGCCAATTGAGCAATTCCATCAGCATTAGCGCTTGTAAAAAAAAAATATCCATTTGTATTATAGTTCCGACGCAATAAAAAAATCGAAAATTGCCCTGGGTAATGGCAGTACACAGTAAAATATTTTCTTTAATACTGTACCGCAAAGGGCTTTAACTGCTTTAAGTGAGTATCGAGTCGACAAAGCAGAGAACTACCTACTATGGGTGCGTTGCCACTTCTGCAGAACTAGGCGGAGTGGAGCGTTCACAATAATCAGTATAGAATAAAAGCTGGTCAAGTAAGTCGCCCACTAAGGGCATCAAAACTCTATCAAACGGCAAGAATCATGAAAGGTATCGCATATATGCAGACTGTTATAACGTCAAGAACAATACATGTAAACTGTGTAACTGTTAAATGAATAAAAATAAAGAAGTTTCAAAATGAATCTAATATGTTTCTAAACTGGCCACCTGTGGTACTATGTGTTTTTTTTTCTTATATCATCTGTCAAATAGATTCACATTTTTCTGTATGTTAGGCATTACACCGATTGAAGTTTATTCTAGGCCCTGGAATTAATTCTTACAGTACCTACGAGTATTACATTTGAATTATGACGCTTCATGAGATCCAGCCTGAAGATTGACAGGCAGAGAAACTGAAGTCATCGTAGTAGGGCCAAGTTGAGCCCTTTATGAACGAAACCAAGCCATCAAAAACCAAGACAAGCTACACATCACTTAAAAAGCGAGTATCTTGAATCAATATAAAACAAATAACTGAAACCCCTAAGTATATTTACGAACCATTTAACAAACAAACGTTTACCAACACGTAGAGGTTTTAACCAAACAGGTTTACATGAATCAAAGCGGTTGATATGATCGTGCCTACTTGCGGAAAGTAATTAAACAGGAATAAAAACATCGGAGATATCCTTGAAACGACCCGAAACCTAAATAAATAGAAAGGAAAAAATATTGATACAAACATCCCTACGGTATTACCTAAGTGGAAAGCAATGGGAAGTGAGATGTTGCGATATCATTGCCAAATTGTAATGTTTTCTCGAATACCATTTCCACAGTGATATCGCAATATTATCAATGCCCTGATGCTTTCGTAACTTACGTAATAAATACTTCTGTCTATAAATTGTAATTTTCTTATCTCAAAATTTGAGAATGTACTTTTTTCTACTTAAAAAATCAAAAGGTTCTTATTTCAAATTGGCTTTCTCGGTCGAAACGTTACTGACTCTGACTGAGTTGCACGGTTGCAAAATATCATTTACTTGAAGGAAAACCGGCAATAAAAAATATTACTCTTAAAGACTACTCTAACAACATTTTTGAAGCAAAAATCTATTTAGCTATTAAAAAATGTATACGTTTGAAAAACATAACCCACCAACGGCAGTCAGGTAAAAAAATATGAAGCCCAATAATTTAATCCTATCTAAAAGCTTTTATTCCCTTGTAAAGGGGAGCGTAGCGCAAGTAGAACAAGCTTCAAAACATGAATAAATTACACTCAGTACCATTAACTAACACCAAGGCTAAAAAAATCGAATAATTTAGGTAAAGTTGGTACAACATTAACCATAATATATGCACATTACAATAATTTGACAGGCCTCGTGGTCTAGTGGTAAGTGGCCCGGACTGCTGTACCAGAGGTCGTGGGTTCGATCTCCATCCAGGACAAAAGATGGGATGATAATTTGTTCTGTTTTTGAGTGTAATTTTTATATAATATGTATGTATTTAGAAGTATATAAGTAGGTTTATCAGTTGTCTAGTGCTTATAATACAAGCTCTGTTTAATTTGAGGCTAGATGGCATTGTGTGAAAGTTGTGGAATATTTATTTATGTATTTTAATAATTGCTGGAGTTCCTATAGAATATGAATTCCAAACAATACCATGTATGGAACGAAACATTGTAGGTAAGGCGCATGCGTAAATTTCTGATTTCAGTACACGGGAGTATGTTTTTGTTTAATTTAGAACCTCTGTCCCGCTCTCGACAGTATTGTGCAATGGTGGTTTAATTCTAAACGTTTACTAGAGTGTAGAACCCTAAGCTTCCTTTAGAATAGTTTCGATCGTTACCTTGTTGCGACTGTGTTTTGACAACACGTTTCATACTAGCGGGAAACCCCATGGTTTCAGCAGTAAATAGTTCTACCAGTTTCAACATGTCAATATAAATTTATGTAAAGATTTTTTTAGAAATGTAAAAAACATTTAATTAGACAGATTAGAAAAGTCAGTCAAACAGTTTTAGAGCACATGATGTAGCCAAAGGACAATATGTCAGAACGATATGAATGAAAAAGAAGTAAATTATAGTGTGACATCTGATAGGGGAGAATGGAAGAAAAAATGCAGTTGCGCCGACCCCAAGTAAATGGGATAAGGGCATGAAGATGATAATGATGTAGCCAAAGCAGAAAGTTGGCAGTTCGATACATCGTTGTGGCATCTCTCTTTCACAATAGCAACAACTGAGCAGAAATGCTACGGTAATGCCATGAGGAAGTAAGTAGATTATAACGATAGTTCATCGACAGTCATTAATTTATGAAGTGCCAACCAAACCGAGGTAAATTGCATAATGATGCGTACACCGTAGCTCATTATAGGCTGGTACTAGATTGTTTAATCAATGGTTTGAAATTCGTATTATGCTGCGGCAAACTATTCCTAAGGAACCTTAAACACAGTTCCTCTTTCTTTTTTAATTATTTTCTATTTTCTTTATTTAAAGAATATTTAATCCCCATTTGGCAATCTCCACAATTAGCTAAATTGCGTTGTTGTAGCATGATTATTATTGTAAAGTATAAATTGTATTTTTCTATTGTTAAAAGAGTAACTTATGGAGTTTCTTGCCAGTTCTCCTCCATAAAAATGACATTTTGGAACCGCGCAACTAGAGTCAGTAACGTTTTCAAAGTGCCTGAAAAGGCCTACTCGAAATAAAAACCTTTTGATTTGGGTTAATAAAAGAAGACATTAATCAATTAACTTTTACAATATTTATGAACGTTTGCAGTCTGCTCTAGACATCCTAAAAATACTGTATTGAATATAGACGTGTTTTCTACAAAGAGTTTTAACGTCAGACCACTTTGTAACTGGGAATGCAAACTGAATAAATTGACGGTTTAACCGCAGAAAAAAAATTGCCGTGGCTCCATCCATTGAGCTGTGACCCCTGATCGCTCGCTGCTATTGCTTTTATTGTATTCAAAGAACAAATACCCAACGCTTTTTACAGGTCTCTCCAGTTGTTTTTCTGTTTTAATGAGAAAATAAGTTATCGTGATGTTTTTATTCTTTCGTTTAAGTGGTAAACACTTTGTCAAAACATACCCTAGGTATTTACGTAACGTTGTTTGTATGTTTACCTATACAGTACTAAAAACTTGTATATTAAGATTAAAGAGAAAAAGGTCATTTAATATCAGTACTATCTGTCAGTTTGATTGAAATCCTCTTAAGAATATAAAGGCTTCATCGGAGTTTCAAGAACCGCTGTAATATTAAACCCTCATTATGTCAGCATAGTTAGAGGAACTGTATTGTTTGACGAGATAACCGATGACCTAATTATGCTCAGCTATATCTAGTTACACTGGATTCTGGGTAGAAGCCTTCCTGCAAGTACAACAATACTCCAATAATGCTGTCTTTATTATTGTGAAGAAGAATGTAGAGGACAATAGATATTTTGAATGTCACGTGCTAATACCAGTTGTCGTTTCTGAATATAGTGCTACACGGATTTTTGACACGTAACCATAATCGGAACGAATGCCTCTTTTTATATGAAAACTAACTGTTACCCGCGACTTCGCTAGGGAAAAAAAAATAGGTATGATAAATAGATGTTGGCCGATTCTCAGACCTACTAAATGCATATACAAAATTTCAAGTAACTACGTTGTGACACGGGAAATTTATCGATAATCACTTTTAACTAACAATTGAGGTTATATTTGCTTCAAATATACACATCAAGGCCCTCATGTCAATGTCATCCACATACCAAAAGACTTTGTTGCACTAAATGAGTTGATATGGGTCGTGCTTGCACGTAACGCTACAAGGATCTTTTGGCACGTGGCTAATCGGAACACAAAATCAAAATCAAGAGGTTTTCATTTCGAGTAGACCTTTTCAGGCACTTTCGAAACGTTACTGACTCTAGTTGCGCGGTTTGCGCGCAAAATATCATTCTTATGGACAAGAACCGGCAAGAAACTCCATGTAAACTGTATGAAGAACCATCACTTTTGACAAAGTTCCTATCCAAAAGCTTTATTTAAAAAACGAGTTGATATTTGGAAATTCTTCAATACGAATCCGTGATTGCCGTGCGTTTATCTACGTGTGTACGATAAGAGGTGACGCCGGTTTTAGCTAGTGCTTTCCCATGTTAAGCCGTTATCAGATATTGGGGCAGCCAGAACTAACAGGAATCGGTAAACTAACTTTACTGTTTATGACTTTCCGATTGAATTAGTCTGTCTTTGTTGGTCGATTCAATTTTGGTTGTTTATATACAACAAAGGCTTCTAATAGTATTATTTTGAGTAATTAATGGTATCATTAGGTATAAACGAAAGGTAAAAGATATTAACGTACACTCGGCGAACGAAAAACCAAAAATTTCATCGCAAGATAAGTAAACCAGTGACAATTTGGTTCATTATAACAAAATTAAAAAAAAACATCATTTTGACTCATTCAAATCGATTGAAAAATCGCTTTACTATCACATCGCCCATTTCTATTTAGCCAATTTGATAACCAGACAAAAGATGATAACTTTCCGGATAAAATACACATTCCACTCACTCTATGACAAGTTTCATAAAGAAACTGTCAGATTTGACAGAATATAGTCCGCTTCCCTTTGATCTTAGAAATATGAAGCCGGTAATTATAGCCAGAGTGCATCCCTTTACCTGTGGAAAGCTTTTAAATTGGATTTCCACGAGATTTTATTAGTCCACGGAGTAACGAGATTTAGTCTTCATCCATAACTGTATTAATTATATTTGTTGTAAAGAGAGCGGATGTGGCCATGACGATATTTATAAGAAAATCTAAATCTAGCTCGCCAAGGTTCTACAAAAAGAGGTCGGTTTTCCATGATTGAGAAGTCTAAGTTTATTAGTTCGTGACTTTGTAGTTGGTGTTATCTGATAGACTAGAAGATGATAGAGTTTGAGTTATCTTTGTTCTGGCTGTAGGCTCTTAAAATTTCGCCTAATGGAATGGTGAAATAATTATTCAGGCTTACTGAATCATACAAATATTTCGTAAGTATGGATAAATATTTCCGACTGTTTCACGCTCAAACTGGTTAAATTATGCGCTAAATAAAATTTTACTAATATTTGTTTGGTTTTTTTTTTAACCGACTGCGCTTTTTGCACTTATAGCCGAATACATAAGTAGGTATATGAAGGTGATAGCTAAAGTAAAAACCCGTCGCGTTAAAGGTTTTATTCCACGTTATTCCAATGTCGATGTCAAATGCACAAAAAACTTGAAGTCCACTTGTATTGTTAATTTAGTAAATAACCTCATCAAGATAAGCGGAGCAATTAAAACTAAACTCTGATTAAACAATTTAGGCCCCCTATTTTTCGAAGTATACAATCATACAAAAACTCTTATCATTGACTCAAAGTTCGACTAAATGTCCCACAATTCCAAATTCAAACATTTATATAATTAATCTAACTGCTTAAGAAGTTCAAAAGGTGATTTATAGGCATACAGTTTTCCGAAAGACATTCCGAACTCCGTATTCAAGTCAAAACTTCTTCGAATTGATAAAATTCACTTTTAAGTACTTCAAATTGTATAACAAACATAATCCCATAACTCTCTTCCCGTACAATGTTTAATTAAAAATGCAAAGTAAATTTAAAGTAATAAGTTTATTCTTTAAGTTATAAGTCTCTTAAGAATTATCTTACTTTGTAAGTAGCTCTTGCGTTAAACGTGTAACTGTAATATAAAAGTTTACTTACGTCTCATCATGACGCTTAGTTTTATAGTAAAAATATTGTGGTTTAAAAATAAAGTGTTGTTAGATACTCAAAGCAGAATTTATTACCTTCATAATATAAAAGAAACCGCATTAAAACTGCTTATAAATGCATTAGAAAACCCTAGCCACTAATCCGATATTCCTTTGTGTTACGTTAAAAGCACGAATAGATAATTCACAATGGAATAAAAATGTAAGCATGTATTTATTCTCATGATAAATGCATTTGTAATGGTCAATTTCTTGTTAACCCCTTTTATACAATGTAACTTCTCTGTAATGAGCTAAATTGTCGGCCCGACTACGTAGAATACTAGAATAGTAAATGAACACACAATGAACTACCGATGTTTATAACTATGTAATTGTTTAATATTTCTGTTATAGCGTAGGTGGATTACAAGTTGCAACACCTGCTAATTTCCATACTACTTTTACGAATTGGTAACCTAGTTAATTTGGTTCTCATATTACAACTGTCTTTTGTTCTCTGTTGCCGTGTATCCCATGTTCTTGCTAACTTCGAGTACCAGATTAATCAACAAAACACAAATTTCTCTAAATTGGTTGAATGGTTTGACAAAAAAATACAAACTAAATCTCAGTTACTTTGCGGCCTAGTTTCCATGTACAGGCGATTAATTTATCTTTGAGTACAGATATTGTTAAATAGCAGGTGTCCACGTTATTTTGTTATCCCATTGGAAATCCTTATGGACTATCCTCCGTTGGAAGTCAACAGGGGCTCACCTGCCTAGGGCCGGTGTTCGAGGTTCGCTTTGCATCCAAAGCGACCCGTACATAACCATACAAAAACCTACCAAATTACAGAACCTTACAAACTTGTCATCATAATCCAATCATTGTTTTTGAAATTGATTATAAAACACCCACACACATGTATTTTAGTACCTGACAAAGATTGTTTAATTATATGACAATGAGAAAATAAACATTTATTATTATTGATAAACATTATAATTTGATTTAAAATTCGCAGAACTTTAATTTTGTCGAAATGCAATTTGCTAAAACATGAATTCTATAAATAGCATTCATAGAACAGGTCCAAAAACAATTTAATTAAAACAACATAAACAAGTCTATAAATAAATACAAAATAATTAAATTAAAACAACATAAATATCACTTCACTATAAAGAGAGATTAAAGCTAGTTTATTGCAATACTTTTTTATATCATACTGCAACGATTATTGACGGCTTCATTCAGGGAATCGCTTACAAGTGCCTTCGAAACAATTTAATAAATAAGTTAGCTTGAACTCGTATAAAACTCGTTGTATTGTTATTTTTCAAGTAGCATTACAGCAATTACTTTCTTTTTAGGGTTCCGTACCCAAAGGGTAAAACGGAACCCTATTACTAAGCCTCCGCTGTTTGTTTGTATCCAGGCTGTATCTTATAAACCGTGATAACTAGAAAGCTGTCATTTTCACAAATGATGTATTTCCGTTGCCTTCATTTCAGCAAATACTAAAAATAAAAAAAAATACAATAATCGTGTTTTTTTGCTCAATATTAAAAACAGTAGCAAGTAGAGGCTTTTTCTATTATAGATGATAGTACGGAACCCTTTGTGTGCGAGTCCGACTCGCACTTGGCCGGTTTTTTATCCTAAACATTACCTAAATTAAGTTATTGATGTTGACAAGACCAATGTAATCCAAATATATAGGACATAAATTTTTATTCGTAATTTGATACCTACTCGTATGTATGGAATATTAATGTTCATTCAATTTATCTTCGTAATATTTTTGGACAATGAACGTAATACAATCCTAATCAGACTGCGTAAAAAAAATGAAATTACCGACAATTTATTTATCACAAAATATTTGTGAATGAATTTAACGCATAACAAAACATAAAACATTTTTAGCCCTAAATATCAGAAAGAGAGGCTTAGTTTTTTAAGTTTCGGTGCAATAAAAAAAAAAAACACTCTTTCTAATTACGACAATAAGCAGTTGTTTTTATTGTACCTACAAAAAGTCACGTCAAAGCGAGATACAGTTGCAATAACAACAACAACAACGATTGATATTACAGTAATATAAAAAAAAAAACACTTTTGTCATGTGTAAGATGCACACAGTAAACTTAATTACCAATAAGCAGTAAACTATCAATGCGCTCGTAAACGTCGACTCATACAAACGGCTTTTACTTTAATATTCTACAAACTAACATCTTAGTAGTAAATTTCTATTTAACTGTAAACTCGTTGAAAACTCTTGGAGCTAATACGAACACACGTAGAAAGTGTGAAGTTTAAAACATCAGCGCGATACGCGAAAACAAAGTTCATAAAAATGACAATCGATAAAGATAGAAATGCATTTGTATTTATCAGCTTTTAAAGGAGTAAAACTTATAGACAAACTTAAAAATAAATTAAGTTGTCAATAACGATTATTTTAGTTAAGTTTTCTTAAATTCTCAAAAGTCAGTATTTGAAAAAGTTTTCAAAACATCTAAGAGTATGTTTACACTCTACAAGTTATCATGGGCTTAATTTAAAATTAACATTAGGTTTTCAAGAATTAAGTAAGTGCTCCTTCCTAAGACTTCGAGTTTATCTTATACTTAAGTAAGGTACTAAAGTGATCACAGTATAAGAAACTTGTACGTCTCAAAATATTAGTCCGAAATTCATCAAATGGTTGGTTCTAAATAGCAATATAATTAATGTTTTTTCAGCAACACGATATCCTTTTCCTTATGAAAAGATACCCTACAGTACAATAACACGCTTGTATTAAGTTTATTTTAAGAAAACGAAAAGTATTTCAACCGTAATAATCTCGAGCAAGCGATAATGTACCGTAAGTTTACAGTAATATGTATTGAAGTCAAATAAATGAGGTTCGATGGGGTGTGGAACGTTAAGCCACTTCTCATTTCCCTTGAGTGTTACCTGTTGCAACCAAAACGTGTGCTAAACACAGAACGCCGTGCTATTACTTTAAATAAGGTTACTTTGAAGTATTTGACTTAGAATTCGATTCAAGAAACCTTATTTCAAAGCTGTATTGAATTCTTATTGAGGAATGGAAGCGAAAATTAAATTACGTATCTAGGGCACAACTTACAAAGTTGAAAATGCATTTATAAGATCAAAAAAATTGTATCGCATTTATTAGAGAGACTAAATTATAATATACACCGAAATAATATCATATTTGCCTAAATTTATTCTTAATACCATTGCTTTTGAAACTATACCTTATTTATTATGACTTTCTCTATTGCCATTTAATCGTATTAAAGATAAACAAAATTGAGCCTCATAAAGTCGTAAAATAATATGAAATCCACCCAAAATTTACGACTCGAGACTTATTTCATTCCTAAGTTGTTATTACTTCTACAGACTTGCTTCACAGTACTTCTCAGTTCTCATAATCACTGGGGACTATGAATGTCGAAAAATACTCGAAACATCAAAAAAGAAAGTTAAATAGCCCTCAATAAACTTTGGAATTATTTTAATTTTGTTCACGTAAGTCTGTTAAACTAGAACTGAGGACTTTGAGCACAGAACGAATTAAAGAGAATTTAAAAAATAATTTACATAACTTCGCAACAAATTACGAAATCCACTCCGTTTATGTGCAAACTTGAAATATTAAAGATGTCCTCTAAATGATAACAGACCTCGTCGTCGACGTGTCGAATCTGTATTATCTGAGAGCACTTCTCACTCAAGCTCACATTCACAAAAACTTTAATTTTAAATGTCCAAAGTTGATCTCTGTAATGCCGTAGTAAATTTTAAATAACTAATTAAAAGTTTAATTATAAATGCTATTTCATATTTATCTTTGTAATGCATCAAACGGCTTTTATTTAATTTATTTATCGGGCGTCGTAGAATAAAGACGAAAATTATACGTCGCTCTTGAAGGATTAGGTAGACAAGGTCAGAATGCAGCTAAAATGTGAACTATGTAATGAAAAGGTCCATTTAAAATGTAAATTTTCGTATTTGATTATAATTTTACACGAAAAGCTTCGTATATCTAAGTGCAGAATGTTTCTCTTTTAATATTCTTCGCGTTAAGGCGCGAGGATTATATTGAAACTTTTGTTTAAACAATGAGCGCTCTAAGGCGATTAAATTCTCATTTTACATTGGTTACAAGGATTGTAATTTTTTCAGCTCGAACGCGCTTTGACGTAATAAGTGTGTTTACTAATATCCTTGTTCACATCTTGTAATGCTGTGTATCCTATAACTTGATAATGTAAATTTGAATACCTTATTAAAATAGGCAACATTAGAACAAGAAAATTCAACGGATATTCTTAAATTTCAATCTAAAGTTCGATGGCAATGCTAAGTATTTTTTCTATAATTACAAAAGTTAATGGATCTCTTAAACTATGAAGTAATATCTGAGATTAAATTACACGTCACGGTAACATTAAAACGTTTTCGATCCAAAATGTAATATTCCGTATGAAAAACGCTAACTATATGTATATTTTAAGGAACTATATAAGCAGCACTTTAGGACAACGAGAGGAAACGACAGTTATTTTAACAGTATTAATCCTACCCGAAAGATTACCGCAACTTATTACGGAAAAAACTCGCCTGTAAGTCGAAATAGAAATATTCTAGAATATAAAAAGATATAGAACGCAGAAAGAATATTGTAATATCATCTGTAAAAACGCGTGATAAGTCAAATAAATAAGAATAGAAGAGAAACAAACAAAAAAAATGTGGCTGTCCTAACATTTCTTTGGCAATAGAACTCTACAAATCTTCATAATTCCGATGAAAGAGTCAAAAGTATTCGCTTGGACTAACTGCATATTGCGCTTAATAGTATACTACTACTACTTCTTTAAAAGAAAAATAAGGTAACACAAAGCAACGCCTAAAGGAGTTATAAGAATCAGCAGTCATTACATTTTATATTTGTAAAATATTTACGTAGAAATCTATTATCTTCAGCAATGTAGACGAAACTTACATTCAGAACTATATTTAAAAGATATTTATCATTAGTATAAGGTAAAGTGAACCATTATCACTTAAAAACCTAACGTGAGACAAGAAAAAATTTACAATCAATGTCATGAAATTGTATGTTTTAAAAATCCAATTTAACTTAGCCCTCGACAAGAATTATAACCGTATTTGTAATTTGTTAACCCAGTTACAACTGAACATTGTTGATAGGCATAATTGTATTCTAATTAAATAAAAAAATATTAAGACGGTTGACGTAGAACATATCCTGTCTATTCCCAAGATTTTGTCTGATTTAAAAAACGGTTATGAAAGTAGCAAAACTAAGTAGAGTAGTGAAGAGATTCTGCATTGAACCTTTTTAAATATCGTTACCTTCCTACAAAAATTAAAGCTCAAATTATTTCTCATTTCAACTTGCAATCTAAAACGACGACGAGTCTATTCAAATACCATTCTTAGCCATCATTCACATCATTGTGAAACAATTGAATATATTACATTTATACCTTTTAAATTATCACCCTTTTTTGTTTTTTAGTTCGAGACGAAAACACTAAGAGAAAGGTGTATCTTGTTAATTTTTACTACAAAAGTACAGAGAGATCTGTTTCAGTATAAGGCTAACGTGGTTCCACAAACAATGGGTGTGGCCTCAAGGAAAAATATCTGTATATATAAAAGTAGGCATTTTAAAGGACTGCTCACGGAAAATTAAAAGCCCTTGTCTTTATTTCTTGACCCCAATATTAGCTCAATAGTTTAAGAAATCAAAGAAGAAAATCGGATGTATTCGAATTTACTCCTGATCTGTTTAGTTTTCGTACAAGTCTTCGTATAATTAGGAAATAATTGTGTTACTTAAACTCATTATTATAGACCTGCCCTTTCTAAGAAGATTTATCTTTTGTTTGTGTCATATACAGAGATAAAGATTTTGAGGCCTTGTAAGTATTTAAAAAAGAGTTCGTTTTCATGTAATTGATTTTTCTATTATTTTTTTCTACCGCACGCAAACTTTGTCTAACGAATAGCAATTAACCGCTTACGCAAAATTACACAAAAACGGCTCAAACCTTTAAAAATGTTTTAGATTCGTCCTAGTGTCAGAGAAATTTAGATTCACAAATAGATAAGTGATTAATTTCATATGCAATTTATATTTCCGGCATAACATTTTTAATTTAAATTCCTTTAAAGAAAATTCAATGGACGTTTTTCTTTTGAACTATTTTTTTCTAACATCTGTAGACTACGCGCGTGAAAAAAGACAATTGAAACCCTTAAGGAGTCCGGGTGGATGATATATCCACGGTACGTTAAACCCGCACCTGATAAAATCTCCAAGAACTCTTATTCGGTACAAAAAACATTAATTTCTCTCTTCTAACGCTTTTAATATTTTTATTTAACTAAAATTTTGTAAAGAATACCGTTAATGCTGAAGTTTGAATCGTAACGCCTTGTCTATTCGATATGATGTAGAAAATATACGCCATAAAAAAATCAGATTGATATAAAATAAAACAAAGCAGAAAAATAAAAGAAAAACATATAATTTAACTCATAAAAAAATAATACAAACACAAACACATCGGGAACGAAGTTTCTTACGCAAAACAGCACAGAACAAGCTATAACATAAAAAATAAATTAAACAGAAACAAAAAATATATAACAAATTAAAAAAAAAAATAATTAAAGTCACAAAATAAATAAAAAGCACAAAAATAAACATTTATACATAACTTACCTCGAAAATCAAGGCGCGCAAACTTCTCGTTCTTACACTTCAATACTTTAAAACGGTTTAGTTTCACGATCAGCGACATGGTTACTTTCTTTAGGAGTTAGACTGTAGCCAGAACTAACTCCTGGACTCCCGGGAGCCAGAGAATTTTATTTAGTGTTAATTCTCATCCGCCGGTGGTAGAAAGTAAGCAACCATATCAGAAAGCTCGGTGCAACTTTTCCGCGGTAGCAGCTAGAGTCGGGGGACGACCGACCCGGACCGACGATGCCGCTGGAGTGGCGAGCGAGGCGGGCGGGCTCGGCAGGTCCTAGCTCCCCCCCCCCCCGCCCCGCACCCCGCCTCGCACCCCGCACGGCTCTCTATACCGCCTTCAGCGTATTACAATAAGTTCCTATCTACATCGGCTAACTAGGTATGACAGTTAATTATTGTAACTGAAATTTAGATATAAAATTAAAATTTAAGAGAGTTGTTTTTGTAATATTTCTAAGTAATCCATTTTTTTTATCTTCTACAATTTGTAAGCCTCGCTAGAACACTCGTGCTTTATAGTTTTTAGTAGGTCCAACGGACATTATTTAGAATGGTTTATACTAAACTGATAATGTGAATCGAGTAGTATTTACCACCACGCCAATCCGTGAGCGACGTGCTGCAGGTTCGATCCTCGTTTGGGCTAAACAATTATGAGTATTAAGCCAGGGTTCTTTTTTTTAATTTGCAAGAATGTAACTCTAAATACTTTTGTTAAATGCCCGTAACAAAAGTATTTAGAGCTACATGGATAATTTGGTAAGTATGAGGATGACAATAATATGAAGGCGTTGGTGTGCATATCCGCAACTAACCTCATCTCAACTGTCTGTCAAAAGTGATGGTTTTTACAAGCTTTGATTTGACTTACTGCGTTCTTTAGTTAGTTGGTTGGTTAGTTTGTCCGGACAAATTTTGGAAGCAAAATTTGCGCCACTTATCGACTCCCGATTGATCTAAAATTTTTCAGAGATATGCAAATTGGGTGACAATGCAATATTATCATATTAGAGAGCATCAGCTCTCTGATGAAGCCATAGCGTGGAAGGTGACCATAGCATCAGCCACGTGCCAAAAGATCCTTCAGGAATTCAAAAGAAGTTATTATTGAGTTTGACGTAAGTACTTATACTAAATTTCCGTCAATATCTCTCATACACCTATCATCCTTATTTATCTTGTGCAATACTGGAAAGCTATTAGCTAAGCAGAACATTTAATTGTCACATGTTACGCAGTAAAACAATAAACTGACTTTAAAAAAAAATATTTAATATTACAACTTAAATGTATAGAATTACAGATTTAGGAAAAGGATGCTTACAGAGTAGTGAATGAATCATGATTCATTTTCTTAGATGCTAGGCCTATATGTGTATGTACATACATTGTGGTAAGCAAATAAATGAATATGAAATGAATATGAATATACATATATGTATAGTATAACAAGAGTGTGGGATAAATACTTATTGACTATTAGTTTATAAATGTTATGGACCAAGTGATAAATTGAGCAGTATACATAATGCCCGGGCACTATGAAAAATGCCCAATATGAGAGTGCACTTTGATAATAATTATTCAAATAATCAAATTGACCGGGCACTATACATATGGCCTATCACCTTTTGGGCAAAGTAATACAAATGTTACAGCCAAAGTGATCAATCTGGATATTAAAGATACTGTTTAGCTTATTATATATAATATCTTCGAAGAATTAGATAAAGTAATAAAACAAGTAGATATTCGTTTCAGAATTAATTTGTATTTTAATTTGACTTAAGCGTACATATCATAAAGAGTATTTTAACAATTAAAATAACATAAGATTATATTTTCACCTCAATAAATATAGATTAAAAAAAAAAAACTACCTAACCTCACCTAATTTAGGTTAGGTTAGGTTTTTTTTTTATTTCTTCCAACATTACGACCGCAATCAACATCGGAACTCGAACTCTTACGGTGTCCCCAATTGCAGCCATGGTTTATTTAGCGCTTGATACAACTTAAATATAGCATTAGTATCAAATTGCCCAACTATCATTTAGCAATATAGTAATGACCTAGCGATATGATAATAATGAAGTTAAGATAGTAATTAATCATTTAGCCCGATAATGCTAGGCATTATTCATAATGCCCAAGCATTATAAATAATGCCCGCATTAATCACTTGGTCCATAACATAAACATAATTAGGTGGTTCTAAAGTGACAAAATGATTAGAAAAAGTTAATAATGAAGTGATTAGTCGAACTAAGAATATAGACAATACACGTAGGGAATACATAACGCACATACCACGTGCCACTTGCCCTTCAAAGGGTCCGCTTTAATTGTTTATACAATTTAATAATATAAAACCGTTTTGTTCAACCGTAGGTCAAGTTACACAAAGCTGTTGTTTTGAGCTGGCTTTGTTTTCATATCCCAAAGGTCTAGAACTTGCTCAATGTACTTAATTACTAAATAAAAATATTCTTGAAAAGGTTGAATGGTTTGCATGGCACATGGTTTTTATGGCTTTATACCTTTAGTCATTAAATTGTAATGTGGATATTAGAGTTCATCTTAAGGAAGGGTTAAAGAGGAAAGAAAACAAACGTCCAATAAAAGTCATTTTTAAGCAATTTTTATTAGATCTTAATAAACAGGTAGGTTAACAGACCAAAAATTAGTATACCTACAACAAACGTGATTTTTAGCACTTCAACACAACAAACAAAGGTACTGCATATTTCTATAGAAATTGCTCCCAGTAGACCTTCGCGAGAAGCGCTTGATCCAATTGTGTCTCGTTTATATTATTTCTATTAGGTTACCTATTTCTATTAAAAGAGTTACCAGTTTAGTTTCTTCAATAGTTTAGACTATTTTCCGTTTTTCATATTCACGGAAATGTCATCCCACCGTTAGTTGAAAACAGTAGTAGACAACCTCCTTTTAAAAGCTTTTCACATCGTAAGGCTGCCTGTCCACCGGAGCGGAGCTAGGCTGCGGAGCGGAGAAACCGAGAAATATTAACCAATGGATTGCAAGGAGCGGAGATTTTGTGCAATGCTATTGGTTAATATATCCTAGTTTCTCCGCTCCGCAGCCTAGCTCCGCTCTGGTGGACGGGCAGCCTAATAAGTAATGAACTGGAGTCCAATTTGTAGGTGACAGTTAGTAGGAAAATTTACAGCTAAGTAGGTTACGTTAAAAATTCAACAAGTCGTCTTATAGCCGAGACTCGAATACTGTATTGCGAATTATTAAGACAGAAGTGGAAAATATCGCTGAGATATTTCGAAATCTCTTATTTGTCATACGATACTTGGAAATCGCATTTTTTTGTAGAGAAAGTATAAGTTAAACGCTTTTTCTATTGTGGGTAAAGCAGCGAAAACGTTTTTAAATTTGTGCATTAACACATTTACTGAATGTGGTTAGGATGATGTGCTTCGCGGTAGTTTGTAAAAGCGTTCCCGTGGTCTCCGACAATAGGGAACGGTGAAGCTCTCCGTTGGATTTAGCCGCTAAGAGTCCGGCACACCCCATCGCCTTCCCCGGGGCGATAGAAGTTCATGAGGATTTCCACCTAATAACTAAAAAATAACACCGTAATGTTAAAATTTTTTGAAACTTAAAAAATTAAGTCAATAAGATTCCAGTATTTCCAGGAGACAATACAAGACCTACTTCCTCCCCCGAGGAGGTCGTCTATGACGAATGTATCACTGAAAAGAAAACAAAATGTTATGCTTATAAGTACTAGTTAAACTGGAATCGTTTAAAACCTTATGTGACTTAAACTAAATTAACCTGAATGAATACAATTAAACATTCAACTGTACTGAGACATTGGTACACACATAAAGTCGAAGCACGATAATTCATCGTTTAAATCAACAAAACTGCGTATAAAACAAAGACAGTTAAACGAAGCCAAAGTGAATTAAATGTCTATAGGACGAAACAGCAACGATTCTGTATCAAACAAAAAAAAACCGGCCAAATGCGATTCGGACTCCCGCACGAAGGGTTCCGTACTGTCATCTGTAATAGAAAATCACGTTTTTTGTAGGAATACTAATTTTAAATCTGTTAATCTACCTGTTTGTTTAAAATGTACATTTCTTGAACACCCTTAATATTTTATGCCGCGTGCCGTGAGCCGCCGTGGCCGAAATTGGTCAGGACACATTAATATGATCATCGCCAGTAATGTATCGCACTTGCACGATATTCTCGCACATACTTTATAAGCATAGGACAACCAATATGTCTGTGTAGTTTTTATTACTACATGTACATTGTATTAAAATTACGAATATCCTTGCAGATGGCTTAACGAGCAGTCATTATTTAAATTAGCTATGAGGATAACAGGACATGGGCGACCTTGCGGCGTGAGTATTTGCCGTGCTGCGGTTTCGACCCCCGCGTTGGGACAAAAATTCTTGTGATCCAAAAATAGCTAACTCGGGATGTATTCTGATCGCATGTGATTTTGATGTTTGTAAACTTACGAAACGCAAGAGCCTAGACAATTTTATATCGAACTACCTGTCTCCGCGAACTTCGTTTCGCTGACAATAAAATTATGAAAATTACTCCTTAATTTTTTCATTTAAGTATAATGAAAAATTAAGGAGTAATGTTATAGTAAGCAAGACTGTTAAAGATTATTGTTATTATTTCTAGCGCATTTAAGAGAATAATTTCATTACAAACGAAGGTGTAAGATTCCCAATCAAAATATAATAACCCGTTTATAAGATCGTTCTCCAAATTTGGTTTGTGTTATTGTAAGTGTTATTTCTGGAAAGGCGGAAGGCAAGAAAAAAAAATTGCACGGAAATTTGTGTATTATTATTCTGACACACTTATCTAGCATTTACATCACACTTTCTTTTTTCAGGACTCGTCAATACGCTGCGGGATGTTCGTGAGAGTTTCCGCGACCCTGGCACTCAAAGGGCTCCAGGAGGAACAAGGTGGGGTTTAGTTATTAAAAGTCTGACACTCCCTCCCGCTGCGCCTACAACGGACGGGGTCATTTGACGATTTCCTACAAAAAGAAAAAAAAAGGACTCGTCAATGTTCCGTCATTTATGGTGTCTCTTAAACGAGGTCGACACTGTTTGTCTTTGCTCACAACAGTAAGGCTGATTATGCACCTCATTATTAAGAGAGTGCGCCAGAGTATTGCGCACATACTGGAGCAACAAATCAAAATAATGTAATACACAGTATTAAACATCTAAAAAAGATTTACATAGAGTCCACGATGATATTTTATTATTTATGTCTATATATCGGTATGTCTAATTCTCATAACCATTTATATCCTTTACTTTTTGCGACAAATAATTTGGCTTATTTACAAACGGTTTTATGTACAGCTGTATGTATTAATCTTTATCTACATAAGTACCCTAAATACATTTTGAATTGAATAAACTGTTGTTTTTATAGATATTCTAGTGGTTATCGGATATATCTTACTTTCTTGCCGTAATGATCATTTTTAAGATAAAACCTTAGCTGTAAAGCCTGTTAATATTTTAATTAAAACTATTCGTTCAAATTGAGCATCCACCCTTTTTTCATTTCATTAGAAATAGTTTTCTAAGTTTCTTACTTAACTATCCCCACATCAAATTATTTTCAAGCAGAAAGAAGCTACAAATTGGACAAAAAGTATTAACAAAAAAAATTAAAATGGATTGCACCGAGTGTCGATCCCGGTTCCTCGATATATTTCTGAGTCCTGACTGTTTTTTAATTTGATAAGAATTAGCCTTTTAAGTTTCTTACATGTTGTTGCAACAAAAGTAAAAAAAAAGTATTATTAGTTTAGCAAAAATAATTTGAGCTACAAATTTCACAAAAATAAAGTAATTAAAAAAAGAAAAACAAAAGCATGGATGGTGCCGAAATATGGAGTCGCCGAGTTTCGGTCCCGGGTCCTTTCGCTTGCTAGATAAGATAAAACCATAGCTGTGGAGCCTGTTAGTATTTAAATTAAAATTATAACTAAATTCGGACAAATTAATATCCTCAACCTTTTTTCATTTGATTATAAATAGCTTTTTAAGTTTTTTACTTAATCATCCCCGAATATATTATAATATAAAATATTTTATTATAAAAATTAAATAATTAAAAAAAACAAAAGCGTCAAGAATTTACCTCTTGGAGTCGCCGAGTTTCGATCCCGGGTCCTTTCGCTTGCTAGGCGAACGCTCTACCAACTGAGCTACGACTCCGGTGAATGTATGGGCGAATTACAGGTTCCTATGAAGTTGACTAGCTATTTTCGAAGTGGATAACTTTGCAGAACTTCTGCGTATCTATCCTGTAAAATACATATAAAATGAAAAGAAATAGTTTATTCTGCAATTAGGATAATTTTTATCACTTTTACATGTCACAATATTTATTAAATAGATCGCGGGGCCAACTCGCGAACTTTATTTCGCTGACAGTAAAATTATGAAAATTATACCTTTATTTAAGCTTTATTTTAGCATATTTGTTTGTTTGTACTGTATACCGTTCACACTAAATTATAGAGCTGGTTTCTTTTTAGTTAGTGGTTATTTTTTTGCAGTCGGTTTTTTTGTTTTTTTATTAATAATTTTATTTCAGTCTTTTTAGTTTTTTTTTTACATAAATTTTAATAAGTGGCCCAGTTTAGAATGCTCAAAGTACGCCTCACTACTTGTAAGTTATAAATGTTTTTTATTTTCGTTAAACGTTATATCTTTCATTTGAAATTGAAACTATAATTTATATATATTTTTGAAATTGTGATTTAAAACCCTTCATTTTGATATCCCATGGGATTAGTATTTTTTTTTTACATGGGTTCCAAAATCCACTATTTTGTTTTTGTTTTTCTTATGTACCTAGTGTTACTCGCGCTATCAAGACGAATCTAACGACATCACATACGTATAAATACTTCTAGCCGTTCAGGCTGTAGCAAAAAACATAGAAAAATACATACACTAGCTTTTGCCCGCGGTTTCGCACGCGTTAAGAAGTATTATTGTTTAGCAAGTTAGTGTAAAAAATTAGGGCCTACAAAACTTCCTTGTACACAATATTCTTAACTAATTTGTCATTTGGCGCTAAACCTATCAAGATACTGGAAGAACTTACTCGTGAGCAAGCAACATAGAACTGCCCATGAGAGAAGCAATGTTCTCTCAAGTCAATACCCGCAAATTTGAGAGTTTGCCCCTGAGACTTGTTTATTAAATAGTCATGGCTAGTCAAAAATCTAAGATTTCTACAAACATCCCCTATTTCATCCCCTTATGTGTGGAAGTTATCAAAATCTTTCTTAGCGGATGCCTACGTTATAGTACCTATGTGCATGTAAAGTCTCAGCCCGATCGGTTTAATTTTGACAAAGTTTCATAAAAAATTTCATCCCCTATTTTATCCCCTTGGGGGTAGAATTTATCAAAATCCTTTCTGAGCGGATACCTGCGTCATAACATCTACCTGCATGCCAAATTTCAGCCCGATCCGTCCAGTAGTTTGGGCTGTGCGTTGATGCATTAATTTCGATCGAATTTGATTACCATAAAAACGGATCTAGTGAGTTAATCTTAAAAGATAGACATATACTGTCGCGGACATTTTTTTAGATCATTTTAATAGGAATAATTCTTACATACATATATTGTGTTTATCTTGTACCGTTTTCGCAGCGCACGCAACGGAAGCCCTCAAGGATGAACAATTTTCCCCGTTTTTTTTCACATTTTCCATTATTTCTTCGCTCCTAATAGTTGCAACGTAATATTATATAGCCTTAAGCCTTCCTCGATAAATGGTCTATTCAACACAAAAATAATTTTTCGATTCGAACCAGTAGTTCCTGAGATTAGCGCGTTCAAACAAACAAACAAACAAACTCTTCAGCTTTATAATATTAGTATAGATACACTTGAAAAACATTACCCTCTTTTCTGTGGCAGTCGGCTTAAAACATCACCCTGTTTTCCGTGGCAGTCGGGTAAAAATTTATAACCAATGCCAAACTCACAACTAATAAAATTCTAACCACGCCTTAGGCGTCGTTAGTTTGAGATTAGAATTGAGAACAAATCGTAAACTTTAAATCTATGGGAATGGCATTGTTTTCAGTACGTTGATTGCTGGTCAGTACGACACCTTTGAGCTTCTACAAGTCAAGAATAGAATCAAAGTTATAATAGGCCCAAGTCTAAAGCCATCAAAATTAAATGCAAGTTTTGATGAAGTTTCCAAGACCATAATTTGTTGGTGATTATCGTCGAGCAAAACTTCTTGCAATCCTTTTATTACAAGACAAGGGTCAAACTCAAAGTCGAAAGGTATAATTACCTCCACTTTTTACCAAGTTCTATTTCTAAAACTGTTCGAATTGATAAAAAATGCTCGACTGTATGAAGATGACGGGTAAAAGTAACGTGACACATCGAAAGGAAATGTCATTTTCATACAATTATTGACATTTTCAACTGTTAACTGTCACTTGCCTAGATTGGCTGGTTGATTTATTGTTAAGTATCGCAGTTATAGTCGCTCTAATCAATTTCGCTTCGAGTTCTTTGCTTGTGCTAAAAGTCTTAAAACAAGACTGTTGAAATTGTGAGTGAGACGTCGCTCTACATTGTTCATAGTGTTGTCTCACTTACACAATGGCGACCATCGTGGTTTGAGGTTTCATAGTAGAGGTGCAGAACTTTGTCGATTCAATAACTTGTTCCGTTTGTAATTTTTCAGACCCCTTCACATGAATATTGGATTAGGGTTCGTATAGGTGATTATAGTTCGTCGAACCACTTAAACTTTCAACGTGAAAGAACTTAGGCCGACCTTGTAACTTAGTTTGTTGTTGTTTTGTGTAGATATTGTTGTTCACGCAAAATGGTTGTTATAAGGATATCATTCTATCGGTACTTTTCGTTTTAACTATTGAACTATTGAAGAGTGGTCAGCTAAAATGTTATTTACAGTCAATGTACTTTCATATTTTCAATAAGTCGTATAATTGGTTTAGCGTTGACTAGTTTTTTTAATCTTTATTCATTTCTTCCAGCTTGTTCACCAAAGTTTTTAGTCAGTATTACTTGACAGTCACAAAGTAGTTACCTACTACTCCCACGACTTATCTACCTCATACATAATTACAATGTTTTCGTCGCCAAATCGCGTGGAATAAAACGCTTGACCGACGTGACGATTGGACGACTAACTATAAAATAAACAAACATAATTCGCAGCTGTCATATAAGAGGAGCGGAACTCTCAGATTGGCCAAGTGGGTGCATATCGGGCATGTGTCAGTAAGTCACACTTGCGAACTGACTCATACTTCAATAATAATGATGCATCTTCTCAAAAAAGTATTTATAAAAATGATAAACTTCCATACGCGTTAACGTTAATTGTTCCCAGATTCGTTTGGCAGTCGCCCCGCGGCATCGCACCCCCTTCGGCGCGGGCGCAGCGTTATTCATAATTCATCGCTCGCCGCTGAGTAAGATACACCGCTGGCTTTAAAAGAATGTTTACTCATCGCTAGGGTATTTGACAGACGTTGTACGCAGTATTTTGGAGTGCGGTGACGTATTCGACGCGTGTGGGAGTAGCACGACGTGTTCGGTCTCGCGCACCACACCGGTTCCACCGGCCGCGCTCGCCGCGCTCGCCGCACTCGCCGCTCGGCCTGCTTCACGGATACTCGTTTGTTATTACTTGTGCTGGACTGCTCCATTCAAAAACACGTTCCAACAATGTACGCGTCAATGAAGGATGAGGTAATTATTATTTTATTACTAGCTGTGCCCAAGCTGCAGGAATCTTAATTGTTTTATTATGTGTCAGCCTAAATGCGTCGCCATCTTATTATTGCGTCCTTGTTTATTTGTCAATTAATTTATGGCCTGTTTAGCATAATTGAAGTTTTATTTGTATTGGAATTATATCGCTCATAGTTTTGCTGCGAGGAGCGCGCTGAGTATTGAGTAGCGTTTGTTTATTTATGGCTTACTTAGTCCTGTCCTTGCACTCCTCGCAGAAGCCTTTCAAAATAAAAAAGGGGATTACATTGGCCATAGAGCTCCGCCTAAACAAACAGCTTGTCGATGTTCGAAACGTTCAAATGCAGTGATTCCGCATATTTGTGTTTATGTTACAATATGAGAGATATGAGTTTAGTACCGCAGTCGCAAGCATCACGATTACCCATACTATATTTATAGCTTCGGAATAATTTAGAAATTCCAGTTGCTATGATAATTGGTTTCAAAACACGACGTGTTTTATTAAACTTGGCTCTTCTCGGAATGTGTAGTACCAGAACAGTTTAAGAACTTTAGGCCACGCTTCGGAGATAATGATTTGACATTATGAGCTCTCTTATACAGCAGCAATAAGAATAGAATAGAATAGAATAGAATACTCTTTATTGTACACCATAGTTACATAAGGGTCATTTTGGAACTTCACCGTCATCATAGACGTCTTTTGACTATATGTATATGTACTCACAGTTACGCGTTTCCTATTCTGCCATTTATTTAATGTTTGCTGGCGTCTCGAGCTTTTGGCACCTTTAAATATTTTGTAATTGTTACTGATTTAATACTAACTTTAGATTCCTTTACGCACACAAGCGTAGTTTGCGAACTATCATATTGTGGTGTAACAGCTGACTCACGTGGTATCAGTTTTACTGGACCATTTTATCGGACACGTTTATTTTCATTGATGTTGTAAGGAGTTTTATGACCGACTTCATACATGACACATTGTTCTGAATACAGTGAAACACATTGATCGATACCTCTTTTGTTTTTAAACGAATTTATTCACGAAAATTATACATATTAACTTTGTCATCAAAAATCGCCAAACTGTAAAACAGTTTGTTGGCTATTGTATAGTTTGGCAATGGCTGTAGCTTATTCGATAAAACGGATTCCATATTTTGTGTTTAGGCTATAAGAGTTCCATTCTTGAGTTCTTGACCTTACTTTTAGTATTAGGTATGACTAAATCTCTCATTAAAAGATTCTTGACTCATTTCGGTTTCAAATGCTAAAAACAAAGATAAAATCGTCGTGTGATATAAATAGGTCAAAGTTCACAAGGGTACAAACACACGAACATGCTTTATCTTTGTTTGCGCGAACAACATTATCAGAAGCAATATTTTATTTAAATCTCATTTACATTTATATTCCACATTGTTACTTAATTATTTATCAGTTAATTAACGATTATGGATAAATACATAATATTAAACTTGTTTTTGTAATCATTAATGCAAGGATTATAGTTGATAAGTTATTAACAAATAGGTACTTCCCCGGTTTCTTGAAAGCTGATCAATTGAATCTGCTGTCAAAACAACTGATCACGACTGTGATTGGTTGATCATAAATCCTACTACGAATCACAGAGCTTAATATGAGATTTGATTGACAATAACCAATTTTTGTGTTGATCACGGTCAATGGTCGATCAATGGTTAGATAGGTAATTGATCTTAGATAATAATCTATTAATTATATTATAAGCATAGCTTAGGTAGGTACCTACTTTAACAAAACCACTTCTCCTATCGCGGGTCTGCTAAGAGAGATTTCTTTAGAAATAAGCAGTACTCTTGTACATATTGTTTGTTATGTTGTGTTCTATTTGTTCTAATTTCTTTTGTGTGTACATGAATTACTAGCTGTGCCCGCGACTTCGTCCGCGTGGAATAATTATTTTGGGCATCATTTATTTTTGCGGACAACCTCCTTAGCTTTATAAATTATAGCTGTTACCCACGACTTTGTCCTCGTCATTTTCTGTTATTATTTTAGACAATTTCGTTTTTAAATTTTTAAAAGAACATAGGTAATTATTTTAAAGTGCCTACTTCTGCGTAAATTATATTTTTAGTTTTATTTTCTTGTGGCAGAAGTACATATTGATTGTCTCCACAACCTGATACGTTGATACAACTCTTAACAAATGCATTAATTTCGACCGAATTTGATTATCATAAAAACGGTTCTAGTGAGTTAATCTTAAAAGATAGACATATACTGTCCTGGACATTTTTTTAGATCATTTCAATAGGAATAATTCTTTAATACATATATTTTTGGTATCTTGAACCGTTTTCGGAGCGCACGCAACGGAAGCCTTCAAGGATGAATAATTTTCCCCGTTTTTTTCACATTTACCATTATTTCTTCGCTCCTAATAGTTGCAACGTAATGTTACATAGCCTAAAGCCTTCCTCGATAAATGGTCTATTCAACACAAAAAGAATTTTTCGATTCGACCCAGTAGTTCCTGAGATTAGCGCGTTCAAACAAACAAACAAACAAACAAACTCTTCAGCTTTATAATATTAGTATAGATTAAATAAAAATAGAATGTTATGAAAAATTTCGTTTGAGAAGTCTCTGACAAAAACTTTCCATGGGTCTTCGGTTCCACTCACATCTTGGAAATCTATGGATCAAAACATAACAAGAAAACGAGATTTCAAACAAAGCATCCTACGAATGGTTCACTTGTCTACCTACGCGTTTTTGAAACGGACAGACATACAAATATTGCTGTCCAACCGATATAACACCCGGATTCGCGTCAGGGGTTAAAAGTACGAAGACCTAGAAAATGATACATTGCATTAGAATATAAAACCTCAAATAGGATCACGTATCTTTTGACACGTGGCAGAAATTGGAACTAATTCTGTCGTATATGAAAAATCATAACTTTTGACGAACCGTTAAGTTGAATCTTTTTGAGAATATGAAAATTATGTTAATTTCATCCATATTTCAAAAGATTCTTGTACCTTTAAGTTTACAATTCCTTTTTGACATGTAACTTTGACTTCAGTTGAATACCGATTTCTCTAGCGCTCAGTGAGAAAGTAACTTGTTTTCACTCATCTTTTAGTTTCATATTTATGTCTGTGCATATATTTATAAAACTTATACTTTCAACTGTTTTTACAGCGACTTCTTTTCTTCTCAGTAACTTTTAAGTTTAATTATCTGTCAAGCTTACACTACACACGATTTATGCAACTAACCCCAGCTTCCCACGGGTGCCAAATTCAAACTTTAGAACAATTGACCTGCCCCTTGATACACATAAGTTCTTTCAGTAAAGAAAAAGACAGAACTAATGTCCAATTATGAAATCACAAAGAAGGTCTAGGTCTAGAGGAGGCTAATAATGCTAAGAGTCTGTTCAGGTACACGGCCTAAATGATTGACTGTCACACGCACTGCGGTAAATGACCCTTATTAAAAATAGAATTAAAAAAGTGTGTCTATATTTTAGAATTTCTTCATAATGTCCGAGTGATGTCTAAATAATAACCATCGTATTACATTACATGTTTATCTGTCTACATATACTAATATTCAAAAGGGATAATGTTTGTGTCTTTGTAAAGGGTTATCTCAGAATCCACTAAACCGGTACTCGAAAGTTATTTGCAAAGTTCATCGGCTAAAAGTTCTCCCCACGATGTGGGAAATTTACTAAATTTTATTGTATATTCTTCTATTTAATTTAGTTTGTTTGAATTTAAATAATAAACAAAATACTCTTTAATTTTTCAGTTCGACAAGAACGGGTTCGTAGTTCTAGAAAACTTTTTGAGGCCGTCTGAATGTGATGAGATGGTGGAGGCCGGAATAGAATTCACCAAAAATCTACCCAGCAAAGAAGAAAGGGTCATATTTTCTACCGTCGACCCTGAAAAAATGGTAATTATCCTTTTTATTTATTAAAATTAGAGGACTGACAGCTTAGTGGCTAATTTCAGGATCAAAAATATGATTAAGAAGTTATTACGGGTTAGTGGTACAAGCCTTTTAAGACAGTCAGTGTACAAATTTTAGTAATCTAATACAAAAATACACAGTTTTCGTATAAAAATCTAACAATTATTTATAGCCTACCTATTGCCAGTATAAAATCTCGTCTAATCTATTTATGGAAAGCCACACCTGCGTTACATCTGTACGTGCTAAAATCTCATGCTCAATGTAATTTATATCATGCTTCGCGAACGCAATGTCGCGCCAATTTCTAGCTATGGTAGCTAGTAACGCCATCTCTTTTCGCGGGAGAGAACGAATCGCGATTTTTACCGCCATCTATTATCAAGTAAAGACTCAGTTCTCCAGTGTTTATGTTACTTTGTTGTGTTGTTTTACGAGGCCGAAAATAATGTATCTTATGGCCAAATACACTTGATTTTATGGCATTTATACTTCATGATATTATACCTACCTGTAGTTTCACATAGATCACGAGTTTCAGTTGATTCTGTCTTAAACAGAACCAATGTTTGAGAGATCATGAGATTTATTACCAAAGAATTGTAGTTCATATTGACTAGACGTACTAAAAAAGCATTGTCTAATAATGTCTATAGTTCTATATCTAGGTTCTTACGTACTTTTGAATACGTATTTATTTTAGCTATTCATTGTAGCTCATTTATGTTTAACAGCTGATAGCTATACCTAATGCCATTATATAAACACATTTATACTTACAAGTAACTGGTTCTATCCAAAACTGATTTATTCACAATTTTAGTCTTGTACCAACACAGATTGGTATGACATTTATAATGTTAAAAGCTATGGTGGTCCATACAATTACATTGAGTGCACAATACCCCATTGTGGTGAGATCTATAAAATGCAATTAAATTGCTTTTAGGACTTAATGGAGTCCACCCGATGTTTTATTTTAAATGGTTAACAATATCAAATGCCACCAGCTGTGTTTATTATTCAGGTATAAGTGTAATAGGTGTTGATTTGATACCTAAGTAATAAAGTTAACACTTTTTGCTGCCGACACAGCACACCGAACACTTTTTGATCTTGTGTATAATGAATGAAGATTTCATAATATATATCTATAGAAAATAAATAAGTATTCATTGGTGGCTTGAGTCCAGTACAAGACTCAAAAATGTCCACGTTTGTGTTTTGCCATAGATTTTCTAGCTAGTTTCCATTATATACAAGGTACTCAGAATCTCTGAATACCTATTCCCAAATTAAATAAGTAATAATCAAAGTAGTTTTACTTGTTAAAATTTGTGAATATGATTTCAGCAACTATCCAAGGAATACTTTATCAATAGTAATGACAAGATCAGCTACTTTTTTGAAGAAGATGCAATTTTACCAGACGGAGAACTCAAATCAGATCCTAAAATATCTTTAAACAAGGTATGTCATAACTAATCTACTAATAAATATAAGTCCAAGCTAGTGCATTGAAGAGAAAAACAAAATTCAAAAATTGAAGCGCCTGCAACAATATTAACTGCAACGCGCAGAAACAACTCTTCTACTACTTTTGTAGCAGGCGCTTCAAATCACGAACATTCCTTCAACTCGTGCATTTTACCATAAAACGAAGCTAGCTAGCTAAAATATATCAAAGATCGATCAATAGTCTTAGTTTTTGTTTAAATATTATGATATTCTCGATTACAGGTTGGCCATGCGTTGCACCTTCTGCACCCGCTCTTCAGATGTTACACATACTGTGATAGAGTCAAGAATGTCTGCGCTAATCTATGTTTGAAAGAGCCAGCCGTGGTGCAATCGATGTTTATATACAAAAACCCAAGAGTTGGCGGTGAAGGTAAGTTAAAAAGAATGAATAATGCTTCTTGAAAGGTGTTTACCCTTTAAAAACGCGACAGAAAGTTTTAATACAAAAATCTCTGATTGCGTCTTCATATGAGATAACTCAAACTGTGTTCCTAATAATCAATCAATCAAATCAAAAAAGCGAATCAGTTTCTTTTTGTACATAGAGTAAACTTATTCCTAAAATATGTACGTATAACAATATTTCAAGCCACAAATTCTTCTTATAATAAAATAACTTTTTAACTAAGTCTAAGATATAAACTATTTAAAGCTTCAATGT
The DNA here is from genome assembly GCA_941860345.1 of Chrysodeixis includens. Lineage (NCBI taxonomy): Eukaryota > Metazoa > Arthropoda > Insecta > Lepidoptera > Noctuidae > Chrysodeixis > Chrysodeixis includens. The sequence goes on along the minus strand of OW796090.1, from coordinate 20,603,656 downwards.
TCTTTTGAGTGCACAAAACCTTTACTTTTAAGTCATCATCATCATTCTCCTGTCCTTGTCCGAATTATTATTTGGGGTCGGTGCAGGTGCACGTCATCTTCTTAACCTTTACTTTTTAGTATTCTTACTAATTTAAAGAAACATTATCTAAAGGTAGATTTCAGGCTACCAAGCCATTAACATAGTTTTTATTAGCTTTGTTTTCTGTATTTAGTAACAGCTTAGTTAGAAAGATTAGTTATTATTTATCTGTGGAATACTGTCTTATCTGTTAGATTTATCACGAACGAACTTCACTGTAAAGTGAAATAACGGGCCTGCTAGTCTAGTGGTTGGCGGCCCTGATTGCAAAACCTGAGATTGTGGGTTCGAACCCCACCCAGGACAAAATATTTGTTTTATGTTGAGGAATATTATTGTTATATTATTTACTAAAATTGTAACTAAAATTTTTAAATAATATTTTGGTTTATCTTAATAATAGCTCAATATTATCTAATCCCTTTGTAAGATACGCAACATTGTTCGTCTGGAAATAGATTTAAACAGTAACTTTAGCAGTTTACAATAGTTTATTTCATACTTACCTTTGACATTTCAAGGGCAACGCCATTTGACCTAGTAAACTAGTGACACAGTGCGGAGTGGTTCGACACCGGCCGGATAGATGGCGTTACGAGCTCGGTTTCAAACATTTTAAACCGATGCAGCCCCATCGCGTTTGATGTATGAACTTCGTTCAACTTGCTAGGAAATGCTTGTGAATGTCGAGTTTTGCCTATTTAAAGGTTTAAGGGATTTTTGTAATACTTCAATAGATATTGTAGATTCTGTTTTTAGATCTAATGTGTAGATTTTAAGCCTGTGCAAATGACTGTACAGGCTTTAAAAATTAATTATTTCTAAAGTTACTTATTTCTTACGTTGCAAATAATTTTACGAACTGACTTCATTTTTTAAATCCAGTAAGATTTAAAATAGGCCGACATTAAGATATTTTTTTGTTGCTTGTAGGTAGCTAATAGCCTATAGGCACATTCTTTTGTAATTTCCTTACTAATCAACATTTTATTATAAGAAGTCGTTATCAAATCTAAACTAAAATCCCTATAAAACCTCAAAATTGATTTTAACTTAATCATACAAAACTAAACTCAAAACACCATCCATAGAAAGTACCTAATCACCCAAAAATCTCCAATTGACCTTTTCTCTAAAATACTAAGAGTGATTTGCATGAATGTAATGAATGCATAACGAGAGCAAATTTACGACATAGAAACACGTGATTTATTGATCTGACCGGTGGTCACCCCTTGCAATAACCCCCTCCCCCCTACCCCACTCCTCCCCTATTGAAATCCCACCTGCGTGCAGTGAGACAAAAATCAAAACTGCATCTGTCTCAACTGTATTGTAATACAACTCTATAAGCTCTATAATCACCCCTTTCGTAAATGAAGGGGTTACGCTCCCCTTTCATCGAGTTTTGATTCACTGTATGACTCACGAATATTTATTACTTGTATTTTTATCGTTATGACTTGCAGATTTCAAATTAGTTTGGGTTTACCTGGTTTAGTTTACATCTAAACTTTTTGTACAACAATGTGCATATCCTAGTCAGATATTACGTACTGTTTCTATAATATGAAAATAAATAATTTACTGTTCCTTGAGAAATCATTTATCTGCTGATCAAAACACATTTTTTTTAAACAGACTAAAGCAATTTTAGGGAAAGTTGTGGTTATCCTGGTAAAAATACACATTTCCACGACCAATTTCAAAACTAACAATTTCGGTACCAATTGATTCGAGCTTAATTTAACTGTGACGCCATCGTAATAAGTATTTATAAGGCAGAGCTTAAAACATCACAAAGGTATAGGGGTCGATCTGTTTTAACTTATTTTAAAATCCCACAAAACTAAAATAATATTGCAAGGTGTTATAATATTCGCCATTGCATTGTTTTAACTGATATGCTTAAGTTTTAATATAAGTAGAAAATATTTTTTTTTTTTTTGATTGGTTAAATCAGTCTTAAGGTATGTATAATATTTAGAACATTGAGCAGATAAAGTAAAATGCGTAGGTATATTTAGTTCTTATGTTGCCAAACTGTAACAGTTTAGTAGCAATTATTAGTATCATAGGTACCTATAGAAGATATAGTAGAATTAAAACACCTCTTTTACTAATACAACAATGCTCTTGAAGAGCGGAGCCTCCTAGCACAAGTATATCAGGTCTCTACGTAAGATAAACTGTAAAAGTTGTACTAGTTTCTACAAAGACCTTTTTCTTATTTGAATGTAACGTCGATATATACCTTACTATGTAGTGCTGTTATTTAATAGGAACTATATTTTTATCTATCATAACTAAAATTCAAATTTCATTCCTCGAAAAGTACAAATAATTACGGAACGTCCTTAGTGGTAATAAACCTAATTTAGGCTTAGTCTAGCCTGTATCGTTTATCAATGAACGAACACTCGTAAATTCTTCATCAGACACCCTTTATGTCCCTAAATCACTTACCGAACACTTCTCACTCCGTTCGTTTGATAAAACAATTTTATAATAATTTACCTGTTACCGAAAAACCACGCAATCTATGTCTCCGGTTTAACTAGGTATGTTTTGTTTATATGTTATCTTATATCTATATCTTTTCTTTCTTATATATAAAAATCAATTGCTGTTCGTGTTAGTCTCGCTAAAACTCGAGAACGGCTGAACGGATTTATCTCATTTTGGTCTTGAATTGTTCGTGAAGGTCCAGGAAAGGTTTAAAAGGTGAGAAATAATCGAATAATTGAAATCTTTTTTTTTTCCTATACAAAAGTTTATCTTTTATTTATCGATTACGAAGTACAGTACGAAGTCTACCAGGTCAGCTAGTACGTTATAAACATTTGAACCAAGTCTTTACCTAAATCACAAACTACTTTAAAACAAGTCTGGATTATAAATTGTCTCATTTCTAATTAATTCGTATTTTAAGGATTATGTAATTCCGAAGTTTGTGAGTATGGATGTTTGTTACTCTTTCACGGTCAAACGGCTGGAACAATTTTAATGAAGTTTGGTATGGATTTACTGGACCCTCTGGAATAATACATAGGCTACTTTATAACCAACTGCCTCAGACGGGGGTAATGTTATTGCAGCTATCACCGATATTTGCGCGAAGAAATTCGCGAGGTACGGCTAATTATTTATAATTATCCAATTTGATAGAGATATAGATATTTGCAGAGCGATATTTTCTCATAAAGATACATATATTATTAGTTTTTTGAATGTCTCATGTGACCGTTCAGAATACATGAGCCTGTCATATCGAATTCTATTTTTATTACATCCCTATAAGTAATTTACGAAACTTTTATATTGATATCTCAGATCTATTTCTGTTTAGGGAGCTCTATAACATATACGTATATACATACCTACTCTACACATACCTAGTGCCTACCTTATGGGGCCGCGTCCTAACTTTGAATATCAAAGACCGCTTTAATTTCCGCTCGCGTCGTATTATTTTTCAAAACATTCCTGTTTAGCTTCTGGTATTGCTTCCTTACATACATGTCTCTACGAAGATGTATAATATACGTAATCTATTTGAATATATTGATGAAAGTATATCGTAATAAGAAACCAGCAACAACTTTACAAGAATTAGGACGAAACCGTGGTGCTGTGAGGAGGGTGGATGCTTATTCTTATATTATGCACTGAAGACCGGGGCGTTAATTTTTAACCGATATTTATGATATTAGTTTGTGTTCATATCTTTATGGGCCAACGCAGACGACAAACTTATCCATCGAAATTATAATTAGGTTAGAGCTAGCGTCATCATCATCATCAGCCTATCGCAGTCCACTGCTAGACATAGGCCTTTCCTAAGCTAAGCGAGCTAACAGCAAAATAACTCATACATTTATTAGAGTTCGGCAGTCCGTTTGTCTGGTATGATCCATAGTTTATACTTGCCTTAATAGGCGATTCGCCAATCACACGATCTGCCGATACAATTGTATCTTAGAGATAGTAAAATCTAATATACATAGTATGAAGAAAGGTACCATCATCATCATCATTCCCCTGCCCTTATCCCAATCTTTACTTGGGGTCGGCGCAGCATGTCTTCTTCTTCTATACATTCCTATCTGACGTCATCTCGTAAAAGAAAAGGTACCATTAATAAAAAGCTAGAAGTTAGTACTAACAAATAATATGAAAAACTTCTAGTATTTAAAGACTTTTATAGATATAAATTGTTGTCGCATAAATTTATTAAATAACAAAGTGCTTGCAACGTTATTAGCCCTTCTAAGAAGCGTTTCTAATATAAAAGAACGAAAAATGTAATAACTGCAAGGCATTTATAAAATGCTTTTGCACCGTAATTTCTATCAAGAAACCTATTAACCTTTATAAACTTGCAATTAACGCATTTCTTAAGGATTTTTCAAAGTGGAAAACTTTTAATTTTCTATTAAGAATCTTGAAAGGAGTTATAAACAAGATTGTTTAATAAAAACAATAAAAATACTTGAGCTAGAGACCTAGTTGTCAAGTAACCTTGTTTCTGTAGTTTGTGATAGTTTCTGTTTTGACTCCGACAATAGGGAACGGAGGAGCATTCGTACAAGTCTGGTTTCGTAACCACTGGGACTTTCCCAAGACAAAGAAAGTCCTTAAGGAACTCCACCTATTCACAAAAAACTAAGACCTCTTTTTTGTTTTAATTTTCAAGTATAGTAAGACTAGTAAACAGTTCGTTCGACTTACTACAAAACATTTATTTATGTATTTGTATGGATCTCCAATACAGGATGTACACAGACCATGATAAAGTAAATATAGTAAAGCTAGAAAAAGGTAATAGGCAAGTGTACTTCTTCACTTACAGGAGACCACAGAACTCATATTAATCAAATGAAAAGTAATTTTAATTAGGCTACAAAGTAGTAGTTTTTGAACGTCAAGATACATAAATTATTGACAGCACCCCATCGCCCACTATTCACCGCTTCTTGTACTTTCGCTACGGGAGAAGAAACGGCGCAACAAACTCCCCAGCAGTACGCTGTCTTGCAATTTACAATATTCTAAGATTTTAACTTAAATAGGAACCGTGTCAAATAAACAAATATTTGAAGATACCTACAAAGTATTATCAAATTAAAAGTATTTAGTGACTACGAAAACCAAGGTCATGCTCTGTAGTTTACCCCGCCGTATTATGCCATTCGTTTACATCTAAAATTTACAGGAGCATGGCCAATTGATTGATAATGCACGATACAAAAACATCCCTATTCTCTGTACAGGACATTGCATATGCGGAAAAGAGACGCTGCACTCCTCCATGCTCCACACTGCTCTAACTCATTGTGCTAGACCCAGGGGGCGTGCACTTTACAGACTAGTACAGACATAATCATACTACCTATAAACGTATGACGGGCTATGCGTTCGCCAGACAAATTTGATAACATTTTATGCTTTCCGCTTCGAATGAAGTGGAAAATTTTCTTATTTTTCCTCCTTTATACAATTTCTTACTAATTACGTTGCGAGTCGAAAGACAGTAAATAATAGATGCTCTCACTGTAGATCCAGGCTTATGGGTGATTTTCCCATAGTTTAAATAAATTTTAATATCCAATTTAATCCAATATTGACTATGTATTTCAGAAATTACAATGTATGATAGAAACTATACCTACCTACTAATAATAAAATATCTATTTAATACTTAACATATACACCTATAAAATACCATGATAATTACATACGTACGTCAAAAGCATCAAAAAATATGTCGTCATCTAGAATCAAATTAGTAAGGCCTCTATAAAAGTCAGTCAGACTATAAGCTTGAAATGAAGTATCTATTTCAGATATCTCTTCAAAAAGTTTCAAAGTCGTATTCTATCATAAAAGTTAATCAGCTTTACGAAACAAACTATAAATATAGTAGTATATATAATACTTGTTTCTTTCATACATTGACAACGCTTTTAAATCGAGGCAATAAGGTCGATTTTCGCTACAAAACATTTCATAACATTATCAAAGGATCTTTATTACGGACAGACGAATGTAATATGTACGTAGTTATCAACCAGACATGATCTGTATATCGTAAGCACTGAAATCGATTGATTGCACCGCCCACCATAGCCCTCCTGCTTTCCTATGTCCCTTTCACACAAATTAAGGGAAATTCCATGGCATGTCTGCTTGTAAAACTGTATGTTATAAAAGGAACTGCGTAACTTGAAAGTTTGTTGTTTTGAGTTAGAATATCTCTTGACTTTCAAAATGTTATTTACATGTTCGTGCAAGATTAGTTAATGGATAATATTTTGTTTTTGAGAGTAAAAGCTTGTCTTTTTAAAGAGTAGGCTTTGATTGTCTCACTCAACTGCAAAGATTGGTTATGCAATAAAAGCATAATAATATTTTCAGATTAAAAAATCGCAAGAAATTTGGTGCAAGAGCATTGAGGGTGTAACTTCTTTTTAAAATAAAACTACTATAGTTATGAGCCATATTAACACAGACACAATACGATAAAAGAATTTTGACTTAATTCTTCTCCTCTACTCTTTTAAAATGCAGTATTTTATTTGTCAAAAGATACCTAACATAAATCGAAACATCGCCAAACTGTATAGGGCGCGAGGACTCAAAGGGTTGCGCTGTAAGTAATTGTTACTATGGAGGGATTTGGCTGAGGCTTGTACTCTTCTATAGGATATCACAAGTTATGACATATGTTTTAGAAGACATATTATATGCATTACTTTATTTGCAATAACAAACAATTACATAATAAAGAGTACAGAAAATGATACTTAAAAATTAACAATCATGTTGTCAACAACATGTAGTCAAAATATTATTACGCACTTCAAAGAATAAGAAAACATCTCAATAAAAAAATAAATTGCCTAACAAGATTTTCTAAGGAAAAAAAAAAACATTTTACTTAAATTTTACAAATATGTAAAAGTGAATTAACTATTAATTTATTTAACTATTTAATATGATGTCTCATTTTCTCAGTTACGTCACATCAAGACGCCACATACTTGCAAACGAGCCGGGTACCTCCGATTGGGTTTTGGATCGCCCTGGAAGATGCCACGACCGAGAACGGATGTCTCTGGATCGTCCCCGGATCTCACAAGTCCGGAGTCCACAGGCTGATGATCCGGAATCCGGATAAAGAGAGCAAAGACCTCCTGATATACGACAGGCCGCCTCCCATTTATGGGCAGTCTGGTTTTCAACCTGTACCTGTCAGTAAAGGTAAGAAAATCAACTCTAACTATATCTGTGTATTCATACTTCAAACTTACTTTAAAGCACGCGGAGACACCGCGAAGCGTATTGCAATGATAGCCATATAATATCCGCTCCCGTTTATCCCATTTCTAGAGCCACGGGTTTGTTTGTATCATATTTGTTTTATCAAATTGTATCGACTGATTTGTTTATATAAAAGCAATAAATACTTCAATTTGTTTTTACATTTTAAATTTTCTGCAAGCGGGAGATATTACACTGACAGCCATAATAATATATTCTCTGCTCTCGCATTTCACTTTTCTAGAGCCGCTAGTTCGCTTATATTTTTGGTTTTTTTTTTTCAAATTGTATCTAGGTAGGTACTGATTTATTTTTATAAAAAGAAGTATACTTATTTTTATTTTTTAACATTTTACCTATTTTAATCTCTTTTCCATTTTCTGGTTCTTATAAGAGAATAATGCTTATCTTACTGGATTTATTTTCTACTTCAAGGTACACAAAAATAATGCTTTAACTTTTTTTTACATTTTACCTTTCCATCTCTTTTCCATTTTCGGTTTCTTATAAGAGAACAAAGCTTATCTTACTGGATTACCTACCTACTCTAATTTACTCTATTTTCTGCTTCAAGGTACATGTGTCCTTCTCCACGGCAATGTGGTCCACAAAAGTCACGCCAACAAATCGGAGAAAGGCCGTCCCGCGTACACTTTCCACGTTATAGAGAAATTCGACAACGAATACTCACCGGACAACTGGCTACAGGAGGGAGAAAACGCGCCTTTCTGCAATATCTATAAAACACCACAATTGGCAGAAAGCAGTAGTACTGACTAGGAAGTCTAGGGACCTAGGTTAGGCAAAATACAATGTCTTATAAGTCTTTAATGTCTTCGATTCAATCTGACTTGTCCATTTTCTTGCTCTAAATAAAATGGTAATCATAGTCAAGGTTAGCTACTTTTATAAGCAATATTGAATGCAATATTGCAGTTTTTTGGATACGATAAAATTTACTTGATTACCTACGCGATTTTATATCTATTGTCAAAAATGAGGAAACAAAATAAAAAAAATATTTTTTTATTTTGGAAATTTATATTAGGTTAAAAGTCATTTTATTTTTATCAATTTCTTAAATAGATTTTGTTATTTTTCTATTCTTATACATTTTTAAATCATCAGTAAAGTGATTTGATAACCATGTATCGTTTTATTTTATTTATTCCTGACCTGAGAAATAATTTTATGAGTAGGTAAAATAGGAGACTTCATTTCTCAAAACCTGTCTGTTGAGCGCTACGACCCTAACGGCTATCGACTGCCGACAGTTTTATAAGGCTAAACGGATAAAGACAAGGGAAATATTGCGAATACTGGGTTGTGAAACTAAACTACTAAAAAGGTATACACTAGGTCACAAAGAAAAAATACGTATGATACATATCCAATATGTCCAGGATTTTTTTAACGGTCTAATTAGTATCTTTGGTCCAATAATAATATCCTATTCAATAACAGCGAGAACGAGGCACACAGCGAGTACGGCAGCGGCGTTTTGTCGTGACGCCATCGTGCCTACACGTTCACAAGTTCCTATACTGACCCTTACAACAATGCTACTGAGCGTAGACACACCGAATTCACCGTAGATTTCAACGTTGCTTTTCTATAAAGGATCTGGTTGCTGATCTCAATGAGAAAACATATTTAATGATGATAACGTATTGCTATGTTACATGATAGAAACTATACTGAAAAATTACTTATCTGCATTTCAAACTAAACTTATGGTAAACTTAATTTAAAGGTAAAATTATATTTACTATTTAGGTACGTTTTCCAAATATTTGAATCTTGAACTGCTTACTCTCAATGTTTTATCATTTGACTCATCATTAATAATATTTCACGACTTTCAGACAACGCTTTTTAATATCAAACTAAACAGAACTTGTATTATGAATATTAGACAACTTATATGCATCTAAATACACAAATATAAAATAAAATTACACACTATTATTACCAAATTGACACAGAACAAATGTTCGTACATATTTAGGTGGATATCGAACCCACTTCCAGTATAGCAGTCTTGGCCACTAACCACTAGACCAACAGGCCAGTCGATATTATTGCTCTTTTGTATTTTACGGCGATAAAGACTTCAGCCTTAGCCCTGCAGTGGGACACTAACGGCTAGTAATAATAATAAAGACTTCAGACTTGTATGTACAGAATAGCAACTAGAATGCATAGACCCGATACTCACTATACTCAGCGTTCATTCAATGTTAGCCATAGTTCCAGTGGCATTATACAGCGGTGGTCTCATCGATCAAGTCGCACCAATAATGTATAATACAGCGGCCCTCGTCGATCAGGCGAACGTAGTAGGAAACTTACTTCTCTCAACGAGGAACTCTATGAACTTTGCAATTTTATGAAAGCAAGTTTGTGTACCTAAATATTTTTTAGGTTTTATGGCATTTATTTATTTATATCAAGGATCTCCAAGAAAGAATACACAAGATACATTCTTAGACAAAAGATTGTGATTCCTCAATTAAAGGAAAACACAGCATTCGCATGTAGACAATTAGGTGAACAAACTTTCTTAATATTAGTGAGATCAGAAAATGTCTTTATAATGTAATTATTAAAAATTTATTAAAAATGTTCATCACATTACTAATTTTGGTAAACTAGCAATTGAAAGTAAGCATAAATCGTAATACAAGACCAGTTTTGATTTCATTGCTAAAATGTTGAATGTCCGTCTGCATCAGCGGATTAAAATAAATGTATTCCTTAGTTCATTCCCCTGCCCTTGTCCCAATTTTTACTTTGGGTCGGCGCAGCATATCTTCTTCTTCCATACATTCCTATCTGACGTCCGGTAACTAAGGAATACATTAAAATAAATGTATTCCTTAATTAATTTCTTTTATTTATTCATTCGATATTGAATTCAATCTTCAAGGTACTTTCCTGTAGGCTATTTAAATGTAAAAGTAATTTTCTTCCCACCAGACACTCACAAACAAAACATGAAATAACTTTAATTTTATTTTTAACATGGAATATACTCACCGCCCATTTAAGGTGGTGAATGACTCTGATGGATTATATGGACTTACTACAAATTATAATGGCATATAGCACTCAACTGGCCACAACATACATTAAGTTAATTCATTGTTAAAGCTGGTATTACCACCACAAATATATGCATTGATGACTGTAGAACTTTTGTGAGTGTATTTTATCAACACGGTTGAGCACCTATTAAGCACTTTATAGCATTTAGTTTTCAATACTAGAACAAGTAACACTTTTTGAAAGTTTCTCAATTCTTTATTGCATACCATAATGTATTACGTAGGCGATAAGGAATATTATAATTAAGTCACAATTATGGACCCTGTCGGGCACAGCATAGATAAAACTAGGAGAGAGGAGGAAGGACACTGAGTGTGTCAATTGGTTATTGAATGTGTCCTGATTTATCTACCATTTATCACTTTTTAAATGCGCTTTCTCATGGGAAAAACTGTGCAATAAACTGCTCCATGGTACCATTTTGTAACAAAGTTCTAAATACAATCAAATAAATAAATTTAAGTAAATTAATGTGGAACTGACAAGTCTGTTTGTATTGTTGTGAAAAGAGACCCCCAAAAAGCCGATTGGTTGATATCTCTGAGTATTGAAGCTTTAGAATCTTATAACTGTCTATTCTTTGCTTTTTTTAATATAGACAAGGGTCCTAATACATGAGAGTACATAAACTACGTTTTTGTTTGGTGTAAATATCACACTCCGTCAAAAAAAACATTCAAAAATATTTTTTAAATATACGTTTATGCTCCTAGCATTACAAACGGTTTTCGTAAGCCGTGCCACTTTCCATAGTTCGCTCGAAATTTAAGTAACTGTTATATCAGGCTTAGATCATATGGAAAAGCACTCTCACCTAAGCACTATACAGATACAACGCGCTAAGTTTAAATTACCAATCTAGTAGAACAACTGAAAGATACAAGAAACTTAATTTTCAAGACAAACTTTTGATCAAAATTCTAAAATTAATTTTCATATCACGTGCATGGTTCGTGTAAAACAACTGCTGTAGTGCGCTGTACACACTGTGTACTGTCCCCGATACAAAGTTTGTGTTACGTGCCGTTATTGAAATGAGATGTTATACTGGACGTTGTCCGTTGTGCACACAGCTTTACTGTTCATTTTAAATACGATACTTTAGTTGCTTTTGAGCACGTCGTTCGTGACCATAGGGCCATTGGTAGTGTTAGAAGTGATAACACTGTGGGGCGACCAATATTAGGTGTAACAAGTTTCTGAAAATGTTCCCTGCTGCAAGGATATTGTTGTTTACATTTCATGTTGAAGGCTTTATTGGACGTGATACGTGAAAATTTCAAATTTAACCTATTAACAAGGGTTTTAGAAGGCCTCAAGCACTGATTTTGCAAATCATTGCGATTAGTTAAATGGCTTATTGCATACCGTTGCCAAATAGTTAAGTAATGGTTTAAAATAGGCGTTAAAGTAACATAGTAGTGTGGTGTATTCGCCACAATATTTAAGCGCGCAACGCATCGTGAAATTAAAGTGAGCGTCAAGATGACCGGATCATAGTTATAAAATTGGTGATTTTATCCCGTCATCCTGACGCTCACATACCAAAGCGCCTGGCTAGTAAAATATTGGTCCAAATATTAATTAAATAAGTAACACAATTGTTGTTTTGCAGTTATGAAATCACGCAATTGACCAAACGTGTCATTCGTCTAACATATATCTTTGTATTTGCAGAAAAATACTTATATTACAAAATATCTTATGAAAAATATAACTACATCGTAACATTCATTAAAAACCAAAAAAACATTAATACAAGCCAAAATTACATCCACTCAACATCTAGATAAAGAGAATCATCACACCGGGAAAATATTTCAAAAATCAATGTATCGATTGTCGCCAGTTGCAAAAACGGTTTGCATATCATCTTAGTATTCCAAGGTCGAAGATTCCCCTAGAGCAGTACCGGCACCCTCAACCCCACAGGATCTCATACCAAAAATCAATTTATCGATTGTCGCCGGCTGCACAAACCGACGTACCTACATACCATCCTGCCGACTCAAGGTCACATTTCCCCTAATAATTCAAAGCAGGGTGCAGCGATCGGATGTCTCAATTTTCACCCTTTGACGGACGGCCTCCCACTCTCTATCCATCTCTGTCCATCCAACCAGAAAGCCCGGAGGAGCGAGATCTGCTATCCTTTTCCATCACCTGCATTTTAGTATGCGAGCTGAGAGATGCCTCTTGATTTATTTCTTTGCGTCGATGTGATTGGTGCATCAACAACTGAACCGGAGTGAATTTATCTGCAAGTCCGTAGCCCGGTTTAAATCAGCCAAACCGACACACACACCTATACCCTACTATATCTATAGGTACTCCAACAGTATGATAGCAATCTTTTATGACCGGATAATAATTATATCCAAGTCCTCATTGAAAACGTCGCTCTCTATCAAGGGCTTAAGATAAGGTTCTTATTCAATTTCTTGGAATGAGAAAACTTTAATTACACTAGTCAAACGAAAATTCCCCGCACTCTATAAGAACGTCATAAAGGCATCATTCAATCGTTTAAGATATGAGATTCCATAATTTTGAGTGATCCTTTTAAATAAACAGAAAAAAATTATTGTTTTTACTAGGATTAATGTTTTCATTATGACATTCGAAGTATGTATTGTAACAGTAATTGCTTTGTGGGATAAACTTGTGGAATTTGGGTTGTCGTACCGGACCGCATAAACTTGAAAGGATTTCTCCATATCATAATTTATTAGTAGTCTAGATATGTGCCCGATACTACGTCTGGCCGAATACTCCCCGACGTCATAATAATATAGGTTATTCCTCAAACCAGTTCCCGAAGATGCAGGTATTATCACACAGTACTAGGATCAATCTATCATCACTGACCGACCTAATATTGTCCATGAGCTAAATATAGAGATAGATCGATCAGAGCGCCGGGCAATGATTGTTGATATTACTATCCCGCATAATGACAACCAGAAAGGAAGGAGAAAACGTAAAACAATTGCAACATTTAGAATTATAGCTTACGAGGTTGTCAAAAAAAAGAGGGACAGGACAGATTATGCAACACATGTAAGCCAAGATCTACAATGTCTGATCTCATCAGTCGGATCAATCATCTGATCAATTTAATGTCTGATGAATGATCTACAATATATTTTGAATAATACCACCTAGCACTCAAACTTGGTGTGCTCCAGGGAAATGATTGACTGTCTTGGAACCCGCAACAATATTATAGCCCAGTCAAATTAGGCAAAATAAGGGGTCAACCTCGGAATGAAAGATAATAAGCTGAAAATTGGTGAGAACCTTTGTTTGGTCGCCCTAAATATTGTCTCAAAAGTCACAAGTTCTATCGTGTCCGCGTCTTAAGATATTCAAGGTCAAAGGTCACGAAAAACTAGTTTTCGCGAATATCTCGGGTTCCTATTGCTTAAATGATATTTTCACCAATTTCAGAGTTGTAGAGTATAAAATTCTCTACAACTTTTGTATAAACTTTTTTTTTATACGATCAACCGTTTTTGAAGTAGAGCGCGACGAGTGCGCAGCGTACAGTCATATAATATATGAGGTAATGCGGGGTCAAGCGTGAGTTTCGGTTATCAGTACGTTGTATAAAGTCAATTATTAACAAAAAAAAAATATAATTATTAAGCAATGCCCATTATTTCTGTACATAATAGGTCTGGGAAAAAGTCTTTTCGCATTATAGCATGTATGAACTTGTAATAAAATCTTTCTCTCTCTAATAAAATTAGAATTTGGAATTATATTTTTTTAAATTTTTACTATCAATTGAACCAAAACCAGCCAGATACTAATACTATAGCCAAAAAAAAAATTATTACAAGTTCATACTTACTAAAATGCGAAAAGACTTTTTCCCCGACCTATTATGTACAGAAATAATGGGCTTTGCTTAATAATTATGTTTTTTTGTCAATAATTGACTTTATACAACGTACTGATAACCGAAACTCACGCTTGACCCTGCATTACCTCATATATTATATGACTGTACGCTGCGCACTCGTCGCCCTCTACTTCAAAAACGGTTGATCGTATAAAAAAAAAGTTTGTACAAAAGTTGTAGAGAATTTTATACTCTACAACTTTGATATTGGTGAAAATATCATTTAAGCAATAGGAACCGAGATATTCACGAAAAATAGTTTTTCGTGACCTTTGACCTTGAATATCTTAAGACGCGGACACGATAGAACTTGTGACTTTTGAGAAAATATTTAGGGCGACCAAACAAAGGTTCTCACCAATTTTCAGCTTATTATCTTTCATTCCGAGGTGAAACCCCTTATTTGACTGGGCTATTAATCAGAAGTAGTTAATAGAAGTAGGAAATATTAGGGCCTTACATATAAAATTGTCTTTTTGTAGAGAAAAAATAAAGTGAGCTTTTTTTATTATATTCTAATTCAATCAAAATATGAACTCTTTCTCTCTATGCACTATCTATCACCTTTAATTCTTCATTTTTCGAACTAAATGCTTTCTTTGTCCAGCAGGTGTATTCTGAAAGTCTACATACATTTCCAGAAAGAAAACGGGATTCTAAACCCTTCGTAACGTTTCGCTAAAAACGAAAATTTCATAATAGGCTATTTGACAAAAAAAATCTAATTAGTCCGTCAGATCGATTTCCCAAAAATATTGGATGCATATGCATCCAATCGGAAAATAAAACGAAGAATATGTCTATGTATGTATGTCTATACGTATGATAATAATATAATCCACCTACAAAGATACACTCCCCGAATAATATTAAATATTTAATAGATCCTGATACTCCTTTACTATCCTAGTTATCAATAATAGGTACCTATGGCAAAAGCGTCAAAAAGCACAAATTTTCTCTGGTGACGATTTGGTCCTCATAGCGTAATAATGTAAAATAACAAAAAAATTCCAAAATTCAATACAGATAGTTATAATCAAAAATGTATATTTTTCATTGCAATAACCTAAAAACACCGCACACAAAAGTATTGTAACTTCAACCGTGGCAGGACTCGAACCTGCAATCTTCGGATCCGAAGTCCGACGCCTTATCCATTAGGCCACACGGTCGTTAGAATACCTAAGAAAATTATCCTGTGGTTTTTTCGATCAAATAAACAAAAACAAAAACATCGTCTTTGAAATACACACCGTGCGCGAGAAAACGGCTAACTTTAGGCAATTTTCTCTCTCTCGAAACGAACAATAAATATAGGTACATTCAGTGTAAACAAAAGCGTTGTATATTAGTCCAGTCATTTAAACTTAAATTTAGTAAAAATCTCGGAATTCGAGATGCCGAGCTGTAAGTCTGTGAAAACTTGTATACTGGCACCTTAAAAGTTGTTTCAAAACCTACATTACAATTTAAAATATGGTACCCAGATACCCAGTGTGTATCTCGAAAGCGGTGGTGAACTTACTATAATGACTGGACTGTAATAAAAGAAGGTTGCTGACTATTCACACTGCGATAACTCGAATATATCTTTTCATGATTATTCTAAACAGTGCAGCTTTGAAAGTACTACAATTATTATGATTGTCAACTAATCATTGCAACATTCATAGTTATCAAATTCAGACGACAAAGATGAATAACACGATTGTGTTTCTGTAGTTGAAAAAATAAAGGATATTTTATCTATCTTTCTAGTAGCAGTACAGGACAGAGCGACCGCGGCCGATTGATGCAATATCTTGGGACAATATCAGCGGTAACAGCAGCTGATAAACATACTTATATATTTCTAAATATATACATATTATAGATAAAAAAGAATAGCTCATAGCATTTATTAGCATACTCTCTGACAGGCAACTATTATTTTTTAGTTCTACTCCTTTCACCCTCACCAATGCCTTAAGATAGAAACAAACTTATAATATTTGGGCTCTACTTAATTTATAGCTTAATTAGTCTAGATTATTCTAGCTGCCCGCGTGGAAATCACTTATTGCAGCCAAAAGAATCATGTCCTTTTTTGATATTCAAGCTACCTCTTTCATACCAAATTTTATCGCAACTTACAGCTACAACAAGGTACTTTCACATTTATAGTCTTCTTCTTCTTAGCGTGTCGATTAAGGGTATAAGATATTCCATTGGTCGGCGATAAAACGATGCGACTCAAATGGAGTTGGGCAGGTTATTTAGCTAGACATACGTAGAAACTACATAGACGTAGAGGCGGATAGATGTCGTACAATCCAGAGAAAATTTCAGGAAAAAGAGGAAGCTCTCCATACCCAGTCTGTTTCCGGGCTGAGATGATGAAGATATTTCATGGGCCCGATACTTAGCCTACAGGTCCTCGTGTGGTGGTAAAGAACGCTGGGCGGCTCATTAAGTGGATCGTAGTCAGAGGAGAGACACCACACTCGCATGGCTAACGTGTATTGTAGCCCCAACGGCACATGTCATCCTTGCACCGGCCGACTTCCTTTGGTGTCTACCTATTTATAGACTTCCACATCGGCCATGGCAACACCCTGGTCTTTGGAAGATCATCACGCAGAAGCTGTAGGTCTTTTACAAGTCTGCGCCGATTTTTAAGGCACTATAGAACTGGAGTGTATTGCTGCATGACGAGAGTCTGTGTCAAGTTTCAATCTGACCAGAGAACTAGCCACCTATCTACGAACATCCAGCGGTGCGATGCCGGCTAGTGGATATACCATACCAACAGGAGTTGGTTTCAGATAACCTGTTATTATCCCGCAAGTTACATTTAAAACAGTAGGTATCTACGAGTCTAGCGTGTGCGCGTGCATGGCAATCACAGTTATACTATAGATTGAAAAACTAAGCAATAGAAATATACTTACTTGTAGTATGCATGCACATGACCGTATTTTTACAAAATAACGGTCTTCTTTCTATTCTTTAATTTTAACGTTTGATCTCTTTCCTTTCCTTTTTTCTTTTCAGAGCCTACAGGGATGTCAATTTCTCCGAATATATACTGACGCTGGACTTTCATGTAAGCTAGTAATTTCTAGCACATCATTCACCTATTATCAAACGTGTCAATTGCCCTTATTTTGAGATATCTACAATGATCATAAATTAGGATTTGTAAAGAAAACTAGTATTGGTAATCGTTTGCCTTCAGTTTAAGCCCCTAGGTAAGTCAAATACAGTATCCCTGCCTCTTGATTACTAAGGAGTTCTGCAGATTTTGCAAGCAGTTATCTTACGACTCCGATTATTTATTAACTGACTAACCTGAGTCATAATTTTCATTTCATTTACTCTTAGGTGGCTTTCCTACTAGCGTTGGACTTGGTGTAAAAACGCAAAAGTTGGTCACGATGTCAACGTGACGCGTTCTTTCCTTTACCGACTCGCTCTGTCCATAGAGAGAGGACGAGACTGCGTGGTCATCCGTGTTGACAATAAGCCTAGAAGAAGAAAGATCAAGAAACTCGTGACGTTAGTCTGCGCAAAGTTGGCGCTGTGGAGAACTTAAAGAAGCACTGAAGCACCAATGTTTTTCGAAGAACATTTCGCGCTTTTAGATAAGTGCTATGCCTGAATACTCTTCGAAATATTCCAAGTTCCTCACATACATTCACACACTGTTCCAAAGCCTTTCAGAAGTCGCCTACAACTGAGAGAATACCAACCATCAAGTTCCTTATTCAGCTGCCTGAGCTTAATACTTACACAATACTCACTTTAACTTCAGAATGTAAAGTAACTTACTCTTAGCTATCAATTCTCCTTGTCTGCCTCCGTCGCCGCTGCACCGGCCCACCAATTTAGAATCTTAGGTTATCTTCCAAAGAATTTGTTTTCACGTCTTCATAACCTTGTGTGGGTTTAAAACCCTTTTTGTTAAGAGTAAAACAACGAACAAGTACAATTGAATCACATTTATTTAGAGTTCATCGAAAGAATTACATTTATTTCTAAACAGTTAGTATCTATTTAATACTTGGCATTGAAACACATTTATGAGATTAAACGCACAGAATAAGTACAAGAGAATCACATTTTTTACTTAGAGCAAGTCGAAAGTTAGTATTTAATTAGTACTTGACAAATACATTACATTCATTTAGCTTAAAAAGTACAATAAAATCATGTTTTTTTACTTAGATTGAATCGAAGGACTTACATTTATTTTTAATCATTTAGTATTTATTTAATACTTGACAAATTAATCACATTTATTAAGCTTAAATCAAGAGAATACGTAGAATAAAATCGCGTTTTACTTAGACTAAAGTAAAAGAATTACGTTTATTTTTAAACAGTTAGTATCTATTTAATACTCGACATAGAATCACATTTATGAGTATAAACAGAAAGATATAATTGTACTTATACAATAAAATTGTTTTTTTATTTACAGCAAGTCGAAAGTTAGTATTTATTTAATACTTGACAAATTAGTCACATTTATTTATCTTAAATCATTAAGTACAATAATATCACATCTTTTAGTGAGACTGAATCGAAAGACTTACATTTATTTTTATATACCTACCAGTACTTAGTATATATTTTATACTTGACAATTAAATCACATTTATTTAGATTAAATCGAAAAATAAGTACAGGAGACATTAAAAATTACATTGATTAATTTAAGTTTAAGTACGCATTGCTTACCAGTGGCGAAGGGTCCATATAACTCGATTCCTACCGGCTTCCCTTTTGAAATATGGCAAATACTAAGATTCTGTTTATTTAAGTATCATTTAAAAATATCAACTATAATTATAATAATTTACGATATAATAATGTACGTGTATAGCCTTTGCTTGAAAATAACAATAAACGCCTAAACTTTTTTTTTGAGCAAAACGCATGCAATAAAGGCCTACAACTTTTATTGAGTAAACCCACGATTCGCTTTACCGGTTAAAAGGTAAGCCGGGACGCGATTTGGGAATCGCGTACATCTACTTCATAGTGCGATCTCTTTTACTCCATTGAGTAAAAGTGAGACACATTATGTAGTTTGACACATTGAACAACCGCGGCCAATAGGGCTTAGGGAAGCCGTTGATTTTCGGCTTATGACAAAGACAGAAAAAAAAATAAATGCGTACGCCAGAAAGAGATGCAATATGAACTTCGTACGTCAACTGAACAGAACAGATGACAGCTGACGTTTACGTTCGCGCTAATATTATAAAAGTTTTATTTGTTATTTTCACCGGTTCATTTGCATTAGATTTGGTGTATTCGTATCATAATTTAGAATCTTATAGTATTATTACTTGATCAGTGTAGTGATTGTGCAGTAAAAACAAAATTACATCAGTTCAGTGTTATTGTTTGGTTATCGTCTATTCGAATAAATATTTAGGTAAGTCAGAATTACTAAGATTGTTGATTTAGTTTGTAGATCTATTAGAAAGTAGTTATTTTTGTTATTATTAAGTAAATTCGGTAATATAGCGGCATTAGTGAATGTAGAATGCTGTCTAACAGATTATTTGCTGACTGAGGAAAAATCTTTTTCAAAGTACCTAGAGTTTTGAAAAAGACCTGAAATGATTTGAATTAATTACAAATGACGATCAAACATTTTAACAGTTCTTTCTACAACAAAATATCATTGGCTCACAGGAAGTTTTAAATTAAATTAAATATTTTGTTTCCCTTGCTTGTTATTCTCAGATCCAATACTCAATATCTTATTTCATTCCACATAGTAATATAAATCAAAATGTGGACCTTGTCTGTAGGACAAGTTAGTAGTAGATATGCACAGCATAGCATAGTACATATGTGGGAAGGCTTAAAATATTGTGTTTATAATTTCTATATTTATGTACTTATACTATTTGTGTATTATTGTTATAACATTACAATCTTCTAAATATGATAA
Organism: Chrysodeixis includens; assembly: GCA_941860345.1. Taxonomy (NCBI): domain Eukaryota; kingdom Metazoa; phylum Arthropoda; class Insecta; order Lepidoptera; family Noctuidae; genus Chrysodeixis; species Chrysodeixis includens. The sequence goes on along the minus strand of OW796090.1, from coordinate 20,583,284 downwards.
TATATAAGTAATTTAGAAGTGTTGTATATTGTTGTTTTGCAACTTAACAACAATATAAATATTCATATTTTCATTATAATGCACTTAAGTCCATGTTTATGTGGCAACCAACTATTAATATATTTAATATTCTATTATTTAGTTGCATTTTATTTTATAGTATGCATTTTAATTTGTCTATCAGTTAGATACTCATTTATTGTACTTATAGTAGCATTTTGATTGTAAAAAAGTTTTAAATAATAAATTATTACTGTATTTCTCTTATTTTTTTTTAATTTTCAGGGTGTTTATAATATTAGTAGTGAATAGAGCTACACAGGGTTTAATGCTCTTATTAATTCATCTAAAATACATGTTCAGACAAAAAACATATCCGTACTTGTTGTTTATCGTTGCATGATAACAATGCAATTTTTAGACGGGCTTCCCTTTTAAGAAAATTCACCCTTCGCCACTGTTGCTTACCTACCACTACTATTTTAGTGAAACACAAACAAGTCTTACGAAACAAGGGTGCAAATTGGCGAACCCGCATTTAATTATATGACTATAATTGTTGGGGAATAAATTGAGATAATTGATAGTTTTGAAACATAATCATTCACTATACTACACTCTTACTTGATTACTATGACTTACATGACGTTTACTTAATGATCGAAACACATATGTTGTTCGTAAACAACTTTAAACCCGAAATTGGTATTATAGTTTAGTATTTAGTGATGGTTTGAGGAACTTGCAGGACATAAATCGATCGCGCTACAAGCTGGTATAGGGCTTTGTTTTAAAGGACAACTCGTCTTCTCTAGACCCCACAAGAGTTCTACTCTAGAGTAGTCCAAAACAATATCTCATGATGTGAACTTAATACGGAGAATCGAAAAAAGTTAGGGTCTATTGTTTTTCCTTATTATGCGCATACTTTTCGAATTATAGTTAAGGACTACTCGTTTTAGTATTGATTCTTCCTCTTCCCCACTCTGAATCAAACGCCTCATCTTCCATGAATTAAAAATCCCAGTCATTGGTCTGGCGGTTGATAATTGGGTGTTATAATCAATGTATAGACTTCTTATAGGTGGATAGGTATTTAAGGATTCTATATTCCGGCGTTCATCCTTTAAGTAGGCATTCATCATCAACTGGGCAGTTCGTTTTACAGAGTCATCTTGACCTAGCCTTTCGCAAATTGCTACTTCGAAAATCCTTAGCATTTTCAGGCTTCTTCTTTGGGAGAAGAAGCTTAGCCATCGGTCCTTATACCAAGGACAGGCAAGAGCGGCTATTGCTGCGTGTTGAGCGATCTCTGTCCACCCGCATAGTTGCAAATTTTTTGTGTAACTACCTATAAATTCCTTAGCCAAAAATCGGCAGTTATCCGATTTAGCGTTTTCTGCTAAATCTGTTAATATATCTGTCAATTTTTGAAGGCCTGGCAGGAAACTTCCGAGATAATTATTGCTCATTAATTTATTTATTGTTTTCAATACTGGGAAAGCGCAACTTAAATAGTCGAATAGATATTCAAAGTTACTTAAATTGATTTCATCGTGTTGAAAGTTTAATGCGCAATGAAGTTCTTTATACTTACCTTTGGTGTGATAGATTTCCAAGAGAGATTCAAAAAAGCTAATAAACCTATTTGCATCTGGGCGTATTAAATTTTGGCCCAATACACGTTTAATAATTACAGCTTCTGCATCGCGACCTGCAGCTCTCCACATCTTGTTACATTTTGTTATTGTTTCCGTGTGTAACGTAAATAAATCAGTTGGGGCAATAATTTTGAAAAAGTCATGAGTTAAAGTCCATTTTAACTTCCTTGCGTAATCCGCAACATCCAATGATTTTATGCCCTCAGAATCATTGAACCACAGCTCTAATGAGCCCTTCGATCTTGTATGCCAAGGGTTTTCATTCAATAAGTCTTCAACTAAGTTCGGATCTAAATTAACAATATTTTCTCTATCAACGCCATATGCTCTAAAAGCAGTCACAGCTGCTCTACAGTCTTCGATGACGGCTATAGGTTTGTTCCTCTGAGCAACCAAACCATAATTTGGTAAAATGCGGTTTGTAAAGCACTTCAAATGACGGCTCCTTCTGCAGGGCTTGTAGGACTTGCAAGAAAGTGCTACTGATAATCTATTAAGATCTTGCGTTATCCAATGTGCAGTCACGCCTAGGTATTGTTTGTTTTTACGTTTCCATACGTCCGCGTATGTACATACCGTTTCAGTTTTGGACATTTCATTTTTAATTTCATTGATTTGTTTATTATATTCATCATCTATCAATTGTCCCAAATTATCAAAGGTTAGGTGTGGCGCATTGTCATCTAAGAATGTGTTGGAAACGTAACGTAGAGGCATCAGACCATCAGTGAGAAAGCTCATAGCACGCTGCTTCAGCTGGTGTACAGGATAAAGCCTCTCAGAATTCATTTCTTCGGCGTCGTGGCCTTTGCTTTTTAAATACGCTTTATACAGTTTAGCGCAGCGTGCGCCGTGTTTTCGTCTCAGGTGACTAACAAAACTTGAAACACTTCCATCTAGGCCTTTTACTTTAACTTTTTCGGGTAGGCACTGTACACAAAATGCTGTGATTTCATAGGCAGTAGATTCTCGTGGTACGTACTCGAAGTATACCCCGTCGAAAAACTCTCGACGAGGTATAATAGGCCGTGGTCTCCAAGGTCTGTATTCTGCCGTTGAGGTACTGGGGCCCGGTCTGGGACTACTGGGGCCCGGCCTGGGACTACTGGGGCCCGGCCAAAGACTACTGGGGCCAGGCAGCGCAGGTACTTGTGCTGCGTTCATGCCGGCTGCCACACCACTTCCACCAGGTTGCTCCATATTGTTCTTAATCACACTGACCCAATTTAAGGGCTTTTTTACTATGTACTGGCACTTTATAGTTAAAAAAAAAATCCGCGCGGCCGTCACTGTAAGCAGACGGTTGTGCAATAACGCATGTCGCTCGATCACTAAGCGGGCGGCGAGGGCGCCTGTCCGCGCATAGTGCCGATGCACCCTGTACCTATATTCACTCTGCTAACAAATACTTACTCAACTTCCAGGTATTTTAATCAACCTTCGTTATGAGTAAACCAACTTACTTCAAGCTTTGCTCGGTACTTTTTATAGTATTTTATTCAGTTTAAATTATATGGAAAGGCTTTACAAAATATTTTTAAAACTTACCTTGTTAATAACTAAATCCCCGCCAGATTTTATTTATTTTATAAAAACAAAGGTATTTCAGACGTTGAAAACGCCTAAACGATTTAAATAAAAAAATCATTGCAATAATTTTAGTTTTTATTTAGGGCTATAATCGTTAACACAGCCATGTGAGTACTGTCGTCAGACAAATACGTATATTTTCTCTCAGATCAATTACATGGATAACCAGTCTACATCTTTTGCTTAAATCTATCCTATTATTATATTTTACATTAGATTTCACTAATATTTTTTTAAATAATGACGTGCAACAACTTCTCATCCTGAAATTGAAATGTATCAGAATTAAAAATCTAAATGTTTAAGTTCTATGACTCAGAAGTGTTTCAAAATTGATTTACTTGAATTTTGAATTGAATATGGGATATTTTTGTTGATGAAACTGTCACTACATCAAGTTTTTTGTTTACGAAACTCTAGCTTCTCATGGCAGGGCCACGTGCTGCCTGCACTTAACCTAGTTTAAAACAGCGGCATATAATGGAAGCTTTTTAACATTTTTACGACAAATATGTGTGTACCCTTACCACTCTCGTCCATGGTACACTTTTCACAGTTGATATAATGTTCCATTTTCGTCTACTTCTCCCTATTCCATTTAGTGAAGGTATTATTGTATTTAATGTATTCGGGACACCACAATTCATACTGCTAAGAGTTAAAAGGTAAAATAAATCAAACAATTTGTGAATACTGTCTATTTTTTCACAACACTCGAGTTTAATTCTTTCTATTCCTTCAAATAAGCTGCACATATCAAAGCTTACGTAAAACTGCTCAACCAGCTGACTTGGCACGCGCTTGGCACTGACGCAGTGTGACGTCAGCTCATAGTGTTGGCTGCTGGAAATACTACTGCATAAACAAAACATACTATCACCAAATAATAAGGTTTAATCAGTTGCCTGCAAAGTGTACTTTGGATAAAGTATTTGTATAACGTGTCTGGGAAATGAAGATTAGTACATGGCAGTTCTGAACAATACTTTTGTGCTCTATGGCGCAGTCATAGTGTTTCCGTGTTTCCGTTTTCTAATACGACATGTATTGGGCATTATAGGAACAATTAAGAAAAAGAATCGAGTCCTTGAATTGCTATCTTGTCTGGTTCAATTGCTTCGGGTCAGCTACATATTATTATCATCATGGAACTACAAGATAAGCCCGTAATATAAAATCATTTCGTAAAAATGATATGGATGCATTATCCCCGCGTCATATGAGGGCAATGACCTTTTGTTTTGTAATATTTCATTAACACATACATATAAGTGTAAAGTGTATTCGGCATATGATTTGCAGTGACATGTTTTTTGACGCAAAATTAGTTTCTTGAGTAATAATTGTTGTTTCTCATCCTCATGTACCAAGAATGCATAGAATTACAGTATAAAGGTTGACTAACAAAGAACATTTACTAATAAGTTATATTTCAGGTGAGATACAAGTTTAACCAAGACATTTTGTTCCAGAATCTGATTCGGAGTGTCTGTGATCTGTTAGTGGTGATTTTCTTTGTTAATTAAATGAAGCTTTATTATTATCAGCTAATTTCCTTAACAGTACTGAATCGCCACTCACAGATTTCACCATCGATTCGTTTGCGGCGTACAGTTTACAATTAATATGTTACTAACAAAAATAATGTACCAAACTTTTCTGAGGATTATTTATTTAAAAAGAACAAGTTCTTGTAACCGTTTGAGCTTTTGCAGAATATATCAAGTTTAAATAATATGTTAAATGTGAAGTGTCGCCTGATATGACAGTACATACGAATTTAGGGGTGCCAGTTTAGTGGGATGATAGATACTGGTTGATAACGGCCGTTCACACTGGCGAGAGGAAGTGCCTATCAGTCGAGCTCGGAACTCCACAGTGTGCACTCAAGCAACGATCTACAATGCGTGTAATAACTACGCTCCTGATTGCCTGTCTAGTTGCCGTGCAATGTAAGTATTTAAGATGCTAAAGCCATTGTGTATGTATTTCAATTGCGAATTTGATCACTAATTTGTTAATTATTTTTGTATTAGCTGCGCCCTTTCGTAGTATACGTGACATAATGTTAAATAGACTGAAGTATTTAAAAATTTGACAAGCAAATTCGGTTCGATTCTAAAATGGCGCGATTTTTTATGATACTGATCAATTTCGCTCATATACTGAATAGATGAGCGAAATTGATCAACATTTTAGAAAATTCGTAAAAAATTGAGTTTTTTTTATTCACATAAAGACTGTTACTTGTTATTTTAAGCAGACATGTAACAAACATAACACCATTATCTCTATACATAGTCAAGTCGCTTGTTTGGAAGTTTATGCGTTAGATATGACGAGGTCACGAGTTCATTCGGGTTAAACGAGACGTTTAATGAACAGTTTTACTGACATGTATTAAAACAGGTGATTGTATGTGTGTTCGTGTGTGTGTAGTAGCGATTTAGGTATTTATAAAAAATATTTTAAATTTTAATTATGGATTAACAGATTACATTCTCAAAATAAGGTTTGATGACCTCAAATTGCAAATAGCTCCTTCAAATAGCTCTTTTAAATATGATTTTTGCTTAACAAGAACTTGTCCTTTCTCATGTTACTCGTAACATTCATTAAAAAGCTCTGGGTTAACTATTCGTTAAAAAAAGTTTAGTAGTGAATATATCTAAAAAATCCTCATAATTACTACATTAGGAGTTAATTATGTTTCATTCTAAAGCACTTGCTTTTTACTTTCTAAGAATAAAAATGTAATTTCATTCAACAATATTTATTACATTAAGAATAATTGAAGGAGTAAACCCTTTGTGCTATAAATATTATATACAGGGTGTATCCTTTATCAATAATTACATTTGTATATACTAAACGCCTAATATCCGTCTTAGTCACAATATAGTTAGTAAATGGGCCTTAAAAAGGAAGTTTAAGTACATATAGACATATACACATATAGTGATGCGAACTTTTGACCTGATCTATTAAACGTGACCTCCGCAAGTCGTAAATATGCTGCCCGGCGACCGACGGCCGACGTCCGACGGTCATCCGCCAACCTCGGTACTCCAACTAAAATAATAGATATTACATGTTAATTTTAAATTAGAAAATAGCATAATAAATTATAAAATTATTTGATTGATATTTGTAATCTTGAATTTGAATAGTGATTTGAGACATTTGATTTTTGTGGTTAAAGAATTAGAATTAACTTTTTTTGTTATGCAGTAATGTTATTATTATGCTAAAAGATCCATTTATTTTAGGATGTGATTTCGAGGACTACATGGAAATTTAAAATGAATATCTGTATCCGTTTGTGTAAACATTTAGCAATTTCGGATAGTTATATGGTAACCATAGTGGGATCTTCTTAACGTATTTATAAAAAAAATACAAATGACTTTAAAAAAGCATAATATTAGCGAAAGCAAGCATTATATACGATTTTAGAGCATTAGTCTCTTATAAATCTTAAAAATAAATGTTAAATTGTAGTTACTGTAGTCGAATTTATTTTGACTTACAGGTCTATTCAATAACCACATTTAGACTAAAGGATATTTTTAAATTTCCATTTGTTTCTACATTTAACTTGATAGCGACACAATATGTATGAAATTAATGAGTAATTATTTAATCAGTGTTGTTCTTGACACAGCAGAACAACTAATGCAATTATTACTATATGAAAGTAACACGTACAAGAATATGACATTCCGTGAATCGTTTGAAACTCAATGTTGCGAATGTGAGGCTGTTTTTTGGGCAAAACATTCCTGGCATCCCTTACGACAGTTTTGTGTATAAGACTTGTTTAAACTGCTCGTCTTTATACATTTTGTACAAAACTTTTGTGTCGAATAAGCCCTTATTAAAACAACGAAGTATGACTTTCTGTATTTATAAAACAGTATTTGCAAGAACAATTGAAAATTAAGGTGGATGGACCCACATATTAAACAGAAACGATGCACAGAAATTGAATCAGTGTGTCTACAAAGGATTCTGACTGATATAAAATTATGATCATGTTTTTATTCGAATGAAATGAGAGATGGCAGCAGATGAATCGAAAATGGTCAATATCAACGTTTTTTATAGATAAAAAATACTTAATTTCAGTTATTAAATACCAAGTGAACGTAAATTTCACTCAAATGCATGTTCAACTATTTTAAAATGAACTTTTCAATTACAAACAATGTGGAACGGAAGCTGTAGATAAAATATATAACGTAGGGCATAACACAATTTCATTATAGCAACGTATCTGACTTTGTTGCTATACGCTTGTAATATGTACATAGCTATTGCGACGTTATAGATAGATTTCATTGAGAAATATTTTTAGTCAAATGTATCAAATATAACCCCTAAATCCTTCAGTTTTATATTGGCCTAACTTTGCTGTCGTTAAGTAATAATACTAAAATATCAAAATGTATCCGATTTTCAAAACAAAAGCAATTAATAGAATACTCTTTAGAGATTTGGTGTCGAAAACCGACGTATAAAGCTTGTTTAAAAGTATGGATTTAAACCTTGTTAAATTCTCTATACTCCATTTGTTTAGGTAATTAACTAAATGTAAACAATCTTGGCGTTACTTTTTAACCAAAAAAATATTGTTTAATTTGGATATTACTGCTTATAAATCAATTAACTATAGTTTTAGAAAATCTGAATGTATTTCAAGTTGTAAAACGTATTTTACATTTTTAAAGATCACATTTTGTTTAAAAGACATACCAAAATTGTTTACATTTAGTTAATTACCTAAACAAATGCAGTGTAAGATTTAAACAGAGAAAATAGAAAATTTTACATCGCATTTGAAAAGATAATCTTAAATGTACCGTCACTTGTCATTCGATGACAAGTGACATGACTTTGAGTCAGTTTGAGGCCGGGACTCCACCAAAGCGGAGACGAGATGTTTTTATACAACCAATAGAATTGTGTTATTAGCATTGATACTGAAACTCCAGAGTATTAAATAATGTTATACAGTACCATATGTGCAACAGTTTTATAATTCAGTTTATTAAGCAAAAATAGGTACATTCACGTTAATCATTACCGAATAAGCTGTACTTTGCTTTGCAAATATACGGCACAGGTTAAGAATATATATTTCACAATATTTACAATATTCTAGAGGTTTCTACACCAACAAACATCAAGAAATTGAAAGATCTAAGAGGCGTCTGTTCATAAATACAAAAACAACGATTGTTATGACAATATAGATAAGATTTAATTACAGAACTATACCTAACTCCCGGGTTAAGGACATTTCCGCGAAGCACGGATAAGTGAGATGTTGGTAAACATTTTTTAAACTTGGTATTGATAATAATGTTGGTATGTAGATGTTTTACTGCTGGGTATAGGTCCCTTTTCGTATAGACAAGGATTATAGGACTTTTTATGCTTTGTTACTCAATTTCTTAATAACACTTATGTAAAATTTATCGTATAACAAGAATTCGCGGAATATGTAAAGGTTTCCAATTTCATTTTCAATGACTGTGCTTTTTATTGTGTACGATATGGAGTAAAAAAGTAAATTTGGAAGAAGGAGGAGACCCACGCCTAGCAATGAGATTTCACAAAGGATTTTCTTCGCCAAACTCATAACCTATGTGTCTGTGAATACATTACTGGCTACAATATGAATCTAAAGTGTAAGCGTGATAATCAATGTTCAAACCATCCCTATATAGGAAGGGGGCTTTGCCCAGCAATGAGTAACTATTGGGCGTATACAGGCTGGTATTGATGGAAATGGTTGAGCTGCATGAGCTATTCGGGGCTTGCATGCGGCCTGTTGGCACAGGTTTCCTCAGATCTATCTGGCTCTTTCTTCTAAAGGTCCAGTCCAGACCCTGCATTTGTTTAATCGATAAGCAAACACTTTATATTCTGGACTTTAAAAGCGGCGATGACCCCTGAGTTTGTTTCGACGTTTCTTCTCAGGGTAGCCAGTCAGGAAATGTCGATTCCAGCGAGCTTACATTTAATAAAATGACATGTTAAAGACTTTTGTCCTATTGACAGAATAAACCATTTCATTTAATTATGATTATGTATTGTATTTTCGGTTTCACAGTGGCATGGAGTTGCGACCCCGACCAGGCCCACAATGGTTGCAAGATATACGGAGCGTCGTGCACGTGTGGTTTCGGCTGCCGGACCGAGTTCATCTACAGAACCAGGCGCGCTTGTCTCAATGCTTTAAGAGGTAAGTAGACCGGTTTTCAGGAAATAAATTGTTAAAACAAACATAAATTAGTATTGATTTTTTAAATACTCAGATAACTGCATATATTGTATGATAAAGAATACAAATTTGTCTTTGTTTATGTACTTAAACTAAAAGTAAAGAAGATATCTATTTCACTCCTAAATTTTATGTTCTTTTGCTTTTAAATGGAACGGCATTATGTAGTTTACATTTTCGCAGTAATTTTTTGCTCAATATTACATAAGAAAATATAAATATACAAACTATACCCTGCATTAGTCCTCATTTCAAAAATAATACTACTCCTTGAATTTTGCTCAAGGGATTATTTCGTTAAATTTTTGCTAACGTAATCTAGAATATTTTTATACTGGGTATTTTACTCCATAGTTTATGCATGAATTCATTTTGTAGGATTCATGTACCATGGACATGATTCATGTATTGTGTGAGCTAAATGTGCGATGGAAAAACAAACCCTAGCCCTAATTGGAGATACATTTACAGGAGCCAAGACAACACAGACAAGTTTTGATTGGCATTCCTTGCTAGTTTTTTTATTAGTGAAATGATTTTTCGTAAATACAGCTTAAAACAAATTGAAATGAAAATTGCCTGATTCATTTTTTACTCGCGTTTAGTGACTGGATGAAGTCAGTGAAACGAAACAATGACTTACTCTAGATTAAATTCGGTTTTATTCTAGAGGTAAATCTAATACTAGCCTGATCGAATCTGGCGTTGGACATGTAACGGCAATTTTGTCAGTTACCCCCAAATTACGACGATGATATTATTATGATATTCTACAAATAGATTTTATTTTACAGAGAGGAGTTCAAACGTATGCAGCCGTCTACCGTGCCTGAGAGGTATTTGTATACAAACAATGCAAGACCCAGGCTTCTCTTGTAAATGTGAAAACACTGGGTTCTATGGGCAACGCTGTGAGAAAGGTAATATTTATTTCTGTCTAACAAATGGTTATCAATGCAAAACTTTTAAAATACCGGGCTAAATAGGGTAAAAATGTTGCCGGAAAGAGAGGAAGTCCTATTGCCTAAGCTCGGTGGGTGATTTAAGGCTGAAATGACGATTACGAGCTATAGTGAGAGTGGGTGTATTCTTGGATATATTAAACTATTAGTATTAGCCTTGATATATTTATTAGAAGATAAAGTACTACAGTAGAATGCGCCTAACACATATGAAGATCTTGCCTTAGAAGAACAATTCTAACTCAAACGTATTGAAAACTGATCAATATCACGAAGGTTTTACACGATGTGCGTTAGTAGCCGTGTAGTGTGATATACTTAAAACAAGAACATTGCAATGCGGCTTTTCAGTTGAACTATAGCAAGTCCTGACCAATTAGCAAATACAATAGCAAGAGCAGATTTACGCTTGTTCAAATAAACACAAAAATACTAGCATAATACAAGCAAAATCTAGGTTTAGTAAACAAATAAAATGGTATATTCACCGATTTAACATTAGAATCCGTTTGAAATCTCCGTCGACGTGCCACGTTGCTACGCCATCTCGAACTCAGTCGCAGTTGCGATGTGGTGATGTTTACGTTAGTTTAGAAGTGGTGCCTGAAATTTGAAAATATTGACCTTAAAGGACAGTCAATGAAAAGAAACAAGTTTTATTATCATTACGCGTTTAGGCGTTTACTATTAAAAAAATATTTAACTGAAGAATATTATTTTCTGTAATGTTTTCATAAGTTTATAAATGGAAATGTTTTTCTCTATATAATTTTAAACTTTCTTTTTACGTAGCATTGTCCACTCTGGCTTGTTATCATACTAAACTTAATGTGACGTAAAATTGTTGAATTTGGACCAAGTTAAAGCTATTAGTGGACACGTTAAGCTTCGTTTTATGTTCTACCTCTTATGCTGTTAACGCTAAAAAATGTTTTTTTCCTTTATCAACACTACTAAATACTCCTACTAAAGTCTTTAGTCATACATTGATTTTTTTTTACCGTTTCACAGTGTAATTTTCTACCTTGACGGCAAAATTGAATATTAACGAAGGAGCCATAAACAAAAATAAGAAAAAGTATTAGTGGACAATGGACCACATTAAAAACTTTTTTACTAAGACATTTTTTCATAATTTATTTTGTTTCCAGCCTGTCCCACCGTACCTATGCGCGGGATGGTGTTCCCCCACGAATGTATCGTCATCTGAGCAACGGAGATGGCCGCTGAACATATTTATTTAGTCACATATAAGCTTAGCTTTATATATAGTAAACATAACTTAATACTTAAGTATGGCAATGTTTTGTCAAACCATTTTATTCCGAAATAAATCTGATTTTACTTCATTTGTTTTTTATTTTCAATTAGTTTAATAAATTCAGAGATTATTAAAATGTAAAAGACACCATATTAGTTTTGCGTCTGTCTACCATGTTTGGAGGGTTTTTTTTTAATCCCCTACCTAAAGAACCGCTTATTCGGTTAGCAGAGAAATTCAATGACTAATATCAGATTTATAATAACCTACTTCAGTATTGGTGTTCGACAAGTTTTTAGTAATTTTCCGGAATTAAAGTCAGTGTGTCACAGTCGGTAACAGTGTGATAAAATACGAAACGTATTTTATCACACTGTTAAGAATCTTGAAATAATAATTTTATCTCGTAAAACTTGCAAAGTTTAAGAAAAACGGTGTTTCCATTCACCCTATTTTACAGTTCCTTTGAAAGTTCCTAGTTCTTATACTATGTTATGTTTATCTTTGTCTTTCATCTGACGTAATTCATATTGATTTTGATGCTGTGACGTCTGATAGGGGAGAATGGAAGGAATGGAGAAGGTTATTTTCACCTTATTCGCCGACCCCAAGTAAAATGGGATTAGCCCAGTCAAATTAGGGGTTTCACCTCGGAATGAAAGATAATAAGTTGAATATTGGTGAGCACCTTTGTTTGGTCGCCAAAAAAATATTATTTAGCAATGCATTTCCCATTATTTCTGTACATAATAGGTCGGGGGAAAAGTCTTTTCGTATTATAGTATGTATGAATTTGTAATAAAACCTTTCTCTCTCTCATAAAATTTGAATTTGGAATTATTTTCTTTAAAATTTGTGTGTTCTTTAAATTGTTCTTTAAAATGTTTTTTTTTTTTAATTATTGATACAAACAAAACACGAGGTTCCATGGTGTGAGAAAGGTAATATGTTGTTTTTGTTTTAATTTCATTTAAAAAAGACAATTAAAAGGAAGACGGTAGCTTTATCAGGGCTATATTACGATATTAATAATAATTTTGGAAGAAAAATAGAGTATTGCTACAAGAAGTAACACAAATAAAAAATAGATGTTGGCCGATTCTCAAAACAAGCCATATTGGCACAAAAAAAAACATCGCTCAAGCAATTTCAGAGGACTATGGTTATTAACACTGTGTGAGGTCTTACACGAGTATTTTATATATAAGACTAGCTGTTGCCCCGACATCGTACGCATCAGTAATGTTCCCGCAAGAAATAAAAATTGTCAAAAATAAAGAATTCGGGTATAAAAATAGATGATGGTCGATTCTCAAACCAACCCAATATGCACAAAAAAAACAAGCATAAAAATCGCTCTAGCAGTTTCAGATGTTACTAACACTGTGAGGAATACGAGAATTTTACAATATAAGACTATTGCCCGCGACTTCGTACGCATTAGTAATGCTTCCGCAAAATATAAAAATTGCCAAAAAATAATAATTCGAAGATATTAAATTGATGTTGGCCAATTCTCAGAATAACCCGATATGCAAAAAAAAATCGCTCAAGCAGTTTTAGAGGACTATGATTACTAACACTGTGGGGTCTCATATGAGAATTTTAAATAAAGGACTAGCAGTTGCCCGCGACTTCGTGCGCATTCGTAATGCTACCTATAGAAATTAAAATTGACAAGACAAAAAAAATGAAGCAGGTAAAAAAATTACATAAAAATCGCACAAGCCGTTTCAGAGAAGTATGGTACAGAATTTGACAAATAGTATCTAGGTAGATCGAATTATTAAGTATATTTACCGTTCGAATAGAAGATTCCCGTTTAAATCTCCTGCAGCGTTGCCGTATACTCCAACAACCCGAACTGGTGCTCAGCTGCAATCGTGTGTGTTGCCTGAAATTAAACACAAAATATTGATCAACACTGAAAAACAGTCATGTAAAATAGTGTAGAAAATCAATCGCTATTACGCTTATATGCATAGTGTCCCAGTAAGTAATGACATCGTAAAAAATGAGGTAGTCATTCGGTAAAGTGCCTTTATAACATTTAATTTTATTGTTACAATTTTGCTATGAGTGGTGTAATTTATTTTCAAGGGACAATTTCATAACTTTTACAACTATATTTGTCTAAATAGACAAGACAATTATGTAAGTGTACGTTTATCTATCTAAATATCTCCTTATATGTTTTTAAAGACCCTAAATTCTTTGTCATTGCAAAATATATCGATAAAATTAAGGAAATACTCCAATGGCTTTGCAAATTAAGTATTCTTTAACCGAGTTATTATTAATTTGTAGGAGAATTACAAATAGCCTTATGCAAGCAGAAATAAACGTAAAAATAGCACAATAGCATGTTTCCGGCTTTATGATCAAAATGCAAATCAGTAATTTGATAACTTACATTTTCAAGTCTCGGATCTCATAGAGATGCAAGAACAGCAACCGCCTACATTCTTCTTATAAACTGCGAATCTGGAATGTTATTAGGATAATAAGTAAAATGCGACTTATTTGTAGGAACTTCCATATTAGGTTTAAACTAATCTGTCAGTACTTCTATTTTTCTTCTATTTTGTTTTCTTCTTTGATCAAGTAACTGATTTCTTCAATTTTATGTCGACTAAAAAGTCGGCTATAATATATATCTATTTGTACCATAAACGTTACAATCAGTTAAGGAAATATAAAAGTATACAAGTAGTACAGCCAATAATAAAGACTATGTTAAACGGTAATCCCTAACAGTGTCTCTGGCATTCAATGCATTGGTTAAATATTGTTAACAAACCTATCGTTTGCACTAATCACATTATTTAACTGCTTACCTCACTACATCCTTAGGTACAACTATAATAGCGGAATACTGAAGATCAAGCAGTCTCAAGTTTTTGTCAAGTCTTATATCATTTCTGTCATATTGAGGCGTGAAGGGACAAACAATACACAGTTATGTCATAAAAGAACACGTTCCGTCAGTCAATGTACTGTGTTTTACAAAGTATACAATTACTACGATACTTACAGCACTTACTTTTTCTTGCGTTGAGGGCAATTTCTGATATATCACTGGACTCTCACGAAGACTTACACTAAGGTGCTGATGCTATGATGTTCTTTCTCTCGTCTTCATTCTGCCTGTTAATTAAGAATAATACTTTAAACTATGAATCTCACTTTGTAACCTAAAATAAGTTTAGGATCACAAGTATTCAAAGCCAGAGAGAGTTGAATTTGAGTGGTCCAAGAACTTGGTACAACTAAACTTCTAACTTCTAGAAGATGAGAGTCTCCAGATGAAGCTGCTACAAGTATAATAAAATATTTAAAGCATAAAAAGGGTATGTTATTCCACTTGCCTGGATTCAAAGCTGTAACACAGCATGTAGATTCAGTCAGGAGACCTTTTCACAACTGCAACCAACAGCAAAACCACCACCAAAATTTTTGAAACTGAAGGCATTGCGTCTAGGGTAGAAACAGATCTTGTTGCAGACACCGCAAAATACCTAGAAATGAAAAATACCATATTTCAAACAGATTAACCTCACTTTTACTATACTGAATAAATAATGAGTTCCATTTTCTTTCTATCATTAAACCACCCATTTCAAATGTGATACCTGCATTTTATCTTTTGACAACTGTATTACATCGATGAACCACTTACTTCAAAAACTACTTCAAAGTTGTGTAAGATATACTCTTGAATTAAAGGTGATCTGATTCTTGCTCCGCTTTCACCATAGAACTGCTCACTTGAAAGTTCCTTTCTGTAGCCGAATCTGCTGAGCTGAGATGATCTCATCTTCATACTGCATGCATCTGACAATCAAAGTTCATAATTTATATAATTTTGTAACTTAAAATAAGATTTGGATTGCAAATTATCGAAATGAGAGAAAGGTCATTGTATCAAAGGACTATTCAATGGTTACAGTTAATGTTCAAACAGGACTAGAACTCACTTGCTTTTCTACACACTATAACTCACTGCTACAATAAGTGATGTAAGAAGATACCAAGGTAGTTAAGGCTAAAAAGACTATGTTGAACACTTGCCTGGAATGTAACTGCGAACTTTGCACAGCTGCATGTCTGTCACCAAAATAGATAGAACTGAAGGCTTGATAGTTTGTGTAGAACACCAACTATTCTCGGTGATGACAATAAGCACTGCATACACCTAAAAATAAATAAATACCACTTTAATAAGATAATAAAGTATGCATGATTGGACCAAAGGACAATGCAATGATGCAATGAAAACTCAAAGTAGTACATTTTCCGAGGCACAAGAAATGGAATGAAATCATTTATTTTGCAACTAGGGTAACTATATAATTTACCAATAAAAAAATATGCAATGGTTTTAGAAACTACACTATGTGAGTTAACAGATTAATGGTTTATTATACCTTACACCAGCTGTAGCAATTGAACAGATGCTCCTTCATTATTTACAATCAATGTAAACTGTTCTATCTTTAAATGTATATTTCAAATACTGTTTTTTTTTTAGTCTAATGCAATACTAGTACCCATCTCCAATAGAAATGATTTGATTTAATGTTGGATAGCGATTACAATCCTGAGCAGAAATAACCGAGGGCCCAAATAACAACTGTAAATCCATTTACAAATTACATGGCATGAAAATTTTGTATTCCCACATCAACATCTACATAAGAACTTCTATAGTGTTCAATATAGTTTTTTCATTATGAGGTTTTTTCATGTTTGATACATAGACCTACTAAATCTTAGATTTTACTAGAAAATCTTAGAATTTGCAGTTTAGCTTTATCAGAAACATTCACACGAAACAAAAACAGTCATAAACTCTCACTTTTGTACATTAGTATGGTCCTTTTGATCCTTTACATCGCGATATCTCCTCCAGCTAATGGCGATACGTACGAAACAAGTATGAATGGGATTTTGGCATATAATTGCACGATTTATATGCACAGATTTAACAATGCCGCCGATTATAGACTACTGTACAGCGTTGGAGATATAAATACCTTATTTGTCTTGTGTCTACAACCATCGCCTGTTGCAACGCTGAGCTGAGCTGTGTTACCGTGCAAATAGCCGGTCTCGTGAATTTAAACATAAAACCGCAATTCACCAGCCGTGGCGGACACGTTTCAGCCTTACACAAATACACACTCTCATGTAAATTAATTAAACTGACGATACCACAGCTTAGAGCATTAAACCAACTACCATAAATAAGTCTCCCAGGTATTGAATAAATCAATGAACCTTTTGAGTTTTGACAGGTTGTCAAATTGACCAAAAAGGAACGGGCAATACGTTTCATATTCGATTTTGACTCGATTTTTAATTTTATTGCTCGAATATTTTTCAATTGATTGATTGAATAGAAATAATTTATTATTTTAAATATTTTTATTTGTTTTCGCTATTATGAAAAAATTTAAATGTCGTGACGGCGCGTACTGCTTTTTTATTGCACTTATTGGTTGGTTTGCATTCGCCGAAACATTTGAACAATTCACGTACTTCCAATCATAGTTAGAAAGCATTCGATTCAATTCAATTTTGTAAAACCATTCGACTACATCGTAGTAAAACATATGTACATAGTGTAACAAGTACATACCTAGATTAAGATTTGTTTTTTTTTTCGGTTACGAAAAACAAAATCCGTATCCGTAACTTTCGTATTTGTTACCTTCTACGAGAACTGCCAATTTAATATTTATTGGAATAATTATAAACGAAGAAAGCATCGGTGATCCCGTTTATTTTGGGAGTGAAATCATTGGCGTGTTTTGTTTATTGTTCGTACTCACATGTAATTTTGATTTGAGGCGTTTAGGATGAGTTAGAATATTTGAAGATTACCATGTTTTGAAATATTTGAGCAAAGTAGGTGTCATAAAGGTGTCAAATAGATGTATTTACTCAGCAGTTTAGTAGATAACCCATGTGCGGCGATTTTACGACATTAGCATTTTTTTTTTAACTTTTAGCATATTGCCTTAATAAAAAACCTTCACCCAGTTCCTACATTATGAAGCTGATTGAACAATAAAATATAATAATGAAAACCATAAACGATTTTGTCTTGTTCTTATAATTAATATATTTTCTTGATATCTCCTCTAAGTCATGTGATAACTTCAAGGGGAGAAACGCAATCTTTTTTCAATGCTTAGATAAAGACACAGACCCAACATGCAGGGGCCTTGTTGAGAACTTTGCATCCATACATTATTACCGTAGCTTATATGAATAAGAAATACTTAACAAAGATTTAAAATTTAGAATTACGTAAAGCAGCAAACTAACCAGCATGAGTTTCCACGAGGCCAGTTGTATTTAATTTTGATCCCAAAATATGGAGAATAAAAGGTTAGTCTTCTTATGAAGACTCATGAGAGTTTTACAGAGAAGCTTGCCTCAAATTTCAATTTGCCTCAAAGTTAAGGTATTCTTTTAATAAATCACGAATAATTGTACATCTATCTAAGACTATCCACCCCTGCTCTATAGGAAATCAGACAAGAACAATCCAAGGTATGTCTGTCCATGTGAAATAAATGTCTGTGTAGCAATTAAACGGCCAATTGTGGCACCACATAATTTTTACGTTTGGCAATATGTTTCTCATGTGGTGTGCAATAAAGAAGAATATTTTATCTATTACAGAGAAAAAAAAAATTCTGCATAAGTTCAGTGGTCTTGTGAATCTAAATTATCAGAACACTATGACACCTGCTTTTCCAAACATGTAAATGCAGGTCTTGATTTGCTGACTTAACACATGTTCCACTTCCAATGGATGCTTGACTGGCCTGTCCGGCTATTGGCCTGGACTGCTATAGGACACATACACATAGGACAAATGTTTGTGTAATTAATCTATATTGTATTAAGAAGTATATTTATCAGTACTCATAATACAAGCTCTGCTTAGATTGAGACTAGATGGTGTTGTGTGCAAGTCGTAGAATATTATTATATTAGTATTAATGGTGGACAGTAGTCCAATGCCAATAGGGATGATGGCATCTTCTTTTAAGAGATGTAATAACCAATGTAATAAATGAATAATACAATTTGACTAAAGAATAGTCAATAAAACCTATGTGTGACTTTGCTTTTTAATTAACCATACAATATATTAATTAGTTTTATACTTTTCCTACCCTGTCATCATCACTATATTTCATAGTCGCAGGACCCTGACATAGGTTTCTTTGCTATGTTATTACACACCTGAACCCTTCACCCACCTCTAGCCAGTACTGGCAAGTAGGAACAGACTGTCCCCATAAAGAGTAGGCCCTAAGGCATTCAGCTCGTTTATTTTTGCTTACAAACAGCTACCCAAGCATGCATGTTTCTATATAGACCTTCCGATACATTATTTACAAGATTCTAATACAAAAATAATATTAGGATGGTACTCACTGAAGGCAATTAAAAAAGAGGTGCCAATACTATTTTAATAAGCTAATTATGCCATTCCAATGATATACTATCGGAGAGGTAGAGACTTGGAGAGGGGTACTAGATTAAAAACAGTTTCGGCGTTGTCCTTTTATGAATTGTCTTCCAGGTTTTAATTTTTGAATAACTATGAAACCGCAACTATTTACAATTTTGATTCACTATTGGAACTCTACCAAACATGGGATATTGCACAGTACTTACCCATGTACAAACACAAGTCAATCACTTGCACGTTCGCCGTTATAATACAAATGTTATTGTCATAGCATCCCATAATCAATCTGAGACTATGCACAACTAAACAAAGTTAGCACTGCCACATCATTGACTAGAACCGAGAGATTATTTTACTTTTATATTATGGCGTCCAAATCTCCAAACTCAACATGGAGTGAAGTTCTAACTGACGTTAACGCCTTCACGGCCACAGCGGACAGTGACAGATGACTGCAATAGACAATTAAACTGTCAACGCAATTGGCAACCCTGAAATAAAGTATTACCACTCAATGGAATAAATTTTGTACCACATTTAAAATAAAAACATCTGTATTTATTCTGTCTATTGATATTAAGAGAGTTTATAACGTAAATAGCATAACGACAAAATTCTTATTTTTATTTCAATAATTCCTTCTAAGTAGGCATTGTTTTGGAACCGCCAACAATAGGCAATTGGTGGCCTCGGTGCACCGTCCGATACAAGGATCGATTAATTGTTAATATCAAAAAAATAAGTATTATTTAAATCAATCGTAAACAACGATTAAAACTTTAAAATTTATCTCACGAAAATCTTCCTACGGTAGTAATGAGATTATATAAGTGTGGTAGCCCCAAGTCTCCCGAAATCAGGACTTCCTATCTGCGAGCTAGTCTAGTCAGTTTTCGTGTCTGAGCCTAAAAGGGTGTTAACGCTTCAGTTCCCTAATACTGATATCAAAACAAAACTATCAGTAACTAAAACTCATTTTAATATTACCTTACTATCTAACCGCCAAGTATGTATCCTGAATTGAGCGAGACAAAACGCAAACAGTTAACTGAACTTTTGGCGATCCTCAGAGAACGACTGATAGAAGCTGTGGAAAACAGATCGCAAGATGTCGTGGACGATCTAGAAAGTCTCATTAAGGAGGATCTGAATCAGCTGATAGTGTTCAACACTATGCAATGGATTAAAGTACGGCTGAATAACGAAGACCCCGAAGAACGCGGTGTCCTGAAAACATTAAACAACATAAAGTCTGCAACCTACAAGTGGCTGGAAGCTCGTGACGGCTACGTAACTGAAGAGTCAAGGAGGTCTGTTGAGAGGATTTTCGCCACCATTTACAGCATGTAAATGGTAACGACGCGAAAATAACGTTATGCTATATGTGGATCCTCGCTAGCCATCAAGTCCCAATGCAATGTTTCATTAATTTATTTTCTGATTGATTCTTTCTCTCTCTCTCACACTATCAATCATCAGATGGACTTTTGTGACACTGGATTATAAACTTCAAATCAACAATTTCGACAAGCTAGGCTGGAAATATCAGTCAATATTCAAAAATAAATCAACCGTTATTCAAAACTTTTTGAACCGAAGTAAGCAAAGGATGAACTAACAGAGAATAAGGTAGCTGTACAAGTAACCATATAAGCAAAACAACGAAGAAGAAGCTACAACAGCAGCAGCCGAGATGTATAAGACCTTAAGAGGATTATAGGTATTGAACAAAACTCAATGCGATTTTATAAAGAAACTTAAGCTTGGCAAACGGATATGCTTATGCGATCACATCACATGGTTACAGAGAAAATGTGTCAAAGCTACAAGTAGTCAAACCAAATACTTTCCAAATTACGAAAAAAAAAAACATATGATTATATTCATTGATTTATATGAATGTAGTTTGAGATTGTGCTAGAGAACTTTAAAGTGGGCTCTTTGTAACCTTGTATTTACTTTATAAATTTTACTTTTGATTATGTGCTTTCATGCCCCGGCTTTGTGTGTTGTGCAAATAAAAGTCAAAATGTAAAAGTTTTTTTATTTGCTTCATATCCTGAAAAACACTCGTGTGCCGTCAATGTATCCATGCAACAGGTGTCCAAAACAGGATACCTGTTGCATGGATATCTTAGCTTCGTGCTATAACCAAATTCTCAAAGTCAGTCATAACGTAACGTATAGATAGGACATTGTATGTGCACAGCGAATACCTTGAGTTATATTGAGTTTCTGCAAAAAAAAACAGCATCAATATAAACATATGATATGATTTTGAATAACAAACGCGTTCTAGAAACCTAGATCGATAAGTTCTGGCATGCGCAAGAAACCTGTTACCTGTATCATGAGGAATTATGAATAGGCAATGGTATGTATCCTAAAAACATTTTATTTTTCATCAACAATAAATTGTAATATGTGGTACATTGTGGTATGGTATTTTGAGAGCAATTTACAATCTGTAGCCAAAATATTGCTGGCGACAATTTCTTTGAGCCTGATGGTACCAGTTGCTGGTTCGATTCCAGTATGGTATACCAATAGGATAGATTGAAGGATGTACCTTAACTCTCGACTGGGTAAGTAACATAATAAAACGAACGATAACTTTAAAATCTACTTTGAATATACTTTTCTGCACTAATAATAATGGATAACAAATCAAATAGAAACAGTTACGCTTTTAGAAATTTAAAATTTGATTGACTTGTTCGATTATAATTTTCTACACTTTTTAGCCTCGGCCATTTAAGCGACTTTTGGCTCGTCCTATTTTGGAAGAGTCGTTCTTCCTTTGTTGAGTATTTGAATAATACAGGGTGAATCAACCATCAAACGTAAAGAAACAAAGCATGAAAGTGCTTTAAGTTTTTTTAATCAACCGCCAACTAGCCAACAATA
This sequence comes from Chrysodeixis includens, assembly GCA_941860345.1. NCBI lineage: Eukaryota > Metazoa > Arthropoda > Insecta > Lepidoptera > Noctuidae > Chrysodeixis > Chrysodeixis includens. The sequence continues at coordinate 20,561,119 of OW796090.1, read as the reverse complement.
TACCATAATATAAAACCAGTTTTAAGATAATTCAATAGACTATAACGAAAAAACAGAATATTCAGCTGATTGAAGATGGACATGTAAATTAGGCTCATAAACTTCCATGCATTTAAAGCTAATATCAAGATGGAAATCTTAATTTGGCTGTAATTAATAAAATTTAGAAATAAATATTAGTTCCGTTTTTTTTTTGCAACTGGCAGCACTGTTTTGGTAGAAAAATTATGTCATCGCTAACGCTATGCAGTAATTTCAAACTCAAAATGCAACAAAAGCTAATGTAATCTTGGAAAACAGCAGAGAACGTCATGTTGTCATTGTCAAACAAGTTGTCAGTCAAAGCATCAGTTTAAAAATATTTTGTATCTGTGAGTTTAGACTTGTAATTTTGTTATTATCATTCTTACGTAGTCTAACGCTTGTCTTGCGAGCACTGACCGGAATATAAAATCTAAACCTACATAATCAAAAGTTCGTTGCCGTGCAGTGTAGTCTCTGTTGGTTACATCTTTGAAAACCACCGGCGGACTCCTTTCCTTACAGGTAAGCTATAATTCATTTCTAATATTCTATAAATATGTACTACAAACAGCGGTCTTCTGTTGTTTACGTGGCAAAAGTTAAGTCTTTGTTATTAAGTAGTCACCTAGGTTGTACGCCAATAGCTTTTCTTATTACCGATCTTAGCAGCTGTCAATTAGTAAGTTTCAATGTTTTGTAATTGGTTATCTAACTTTATAAACAACTGCCGTGACGGCAATGGCTACAAGTTGATACTTAAATGAAGTTTGTGAAAATTATTTACAACGCATTACATGTATCTATGATTAGATATTATGTATAGGTTTTGAGTTGAATAGCTATTTTCGTGTTGTTATTATTGTCGCTTTATCTTTGTTGATTATTTTGTTGTGTCAATTTCACAAAGATTAAGTTGTTATCATATTTAAACAATGGATAAATAATCTTTTACTATTGTAATGAGTTTTTTGTCTAAGTATTTTGTTATAAAGTTATATAGCCAATACTATAAAAGGTTTAGTAATTCCTTGAATGGTGTTTTGTATCAAGGTGGTCAAGCTGTTTCTGATAGACCTTGGGGAGACATCAAACATGTTTTGTTGCAGTCAGACTGATAGATAACATAATGAACACTTTCTCCTGTATGTAGTATGTTTCTACTATTGATGTTTCCAATGAATATATACAGTACATTATGTTACAATCACCAGGCTTTATTAAGTACCTTTTAACTTTTTATTTTTTATACCTCGTAGAAATAATTTCATAAGTAAGTAGGTATTTGCTTTTTGTCAGTTTCTACATAAGTATACTCTTTTGTTTGACCTTCATACATTATGTGCAATACTTAGTGCATTGCAATATTCAGTTCTAAGTAGGACACATTTAAATAAATTACTTTTCATAACATTAGGCTTAGTTCTAATATTATAGTCACATGATTAATAAGTAGAAGTATTTATGTAGGTGTACCAGAATGTAAGTTATAGAAATATATACACTGTAAAGTAATTCAACAAAGTGTGAGGTACGTATAAATTGTATTTTAGAAACAGCTTTTGGTTTTTGATTTTTGTTTTTATTTTTTTACTTAGCTAAATATATCAGTGAGAATATTTTTTTTAAGTACCCAAGTAGCTCATTTATACTGTGGTGACTTCTGTGGTTTTCTGGTTGGACAGCATGGTGTTTTTCTTTTTGTCTGAGTATAAGTTTGAATTTGGTTTTAAAATTTTTAAACATTTGTAATTTTGTTTTAGTTCTAATAGATTGAAAATCTTAGGTAAAGATAAAATGTGGTTTATTTGGAGTTAACAACTCTTTAAGGTTTACCAGCTAACATCACGCTATTTATAAAATAGTTTGTTTGGCTATGTTAGTTATTTACTCTTAGTGCTCTAATGATATTGATCCTTGGCCAATTGAGGTTGACTTACTATAATTTTGTAGGAATACTAAACAGATTTAAGAGGTCTATAAAGAAGAGAAATCCATGTAAATAGACAAGTATTTTTCCTAAAGCATTTTTAAATATAAGGGCTGTCGATAGTAAAACGAGGCAACTTTTTTAGTATTGCTAATTATACACCCTAACGCCGTGTTCACACTAAACAGCGCAACGAGCGCACATCTGAGCACGCCACAGTGTACGCGTGAACGCAGATAAGATAGATAGTTTGGTTATTTACCTACTACATAGTCTCGTGTGTTCATTGATGCATTGATGATGATAATGTCCGGACCGATTTCGGCTACGGCGGCTAGTGTTACTATGACACCAGCCAGCTACGCAGTGCACAAGCGTGTGCGCAAACACAGGTGCACTCTCTGTTCCTTCACTCTCATAGCCCGATGGGACGGCAATCCGCCACGACCGGAGAGAGATCTGGTGCAGGACCCACATTTTTACGTGCCTTTCGAAACACGGAAGTTGTGATATTTATTTCTAAAACGCACACAACATTCGGAAAGTCGGTGCGCGTCGTGGGGATCGAACTTAAGACCTTTGATTTGGCAGTCCTATGGTCTTACTACTAAGTTATCACAGCTTCTGTGTTCATTAAGCTGTGTTCGAATCTAAGTATCGTTTGTATATTATTATGCTCACTTTAAGCCTTAGTCTGAACACCAAACTTAATAGTATTTCGCCAGTCTACGTCTAGTGTCTGTTAGATGTTTCAAGGAACGTGTATTTTTTTCTAGCCAGTAGTGTCCTACTGCTGTGCAAAGCGTTCCCCCAAATCCGTCCAGGATTCTCTATCGCCGTTTTGTTTATATTTATAGAAATAAGGCAAAAGTCGACGGCCGACTATAATAATATGTATGATTTTAACTACTTTAACACAGCCTTTTCGATACACGATATTACATCGCGAGTATTTCCATAAAATGTAGAATACAATAAATATCGCCTCCTATAAGATATTAAGTTCAACAGAGTTGAGATTCATTTTTATGTACACCTTTCTGCTCTCTTATCTTATCTAAGTTATTTCAAAAGCGAACATTAAATTTTCATAACGACAAAATGGTAAATCTAAACTAAACGCAAATCTCATGAAAATTCGTGAGGATGTATGGATGTTTGTTAGTCTTTCACGCGGCGCATGCTCTTGAACGGTCGTTCTTTTGAATTGTTCGACCCGATATCGGGTATCCTACATAGGGTTTACATATTTCATACATTTTTTTGTCCTCGATAAAGTGAAAGTCTCTTTACAGACAGATTTTATGTACTTGAATCAAATTTCGCCTTTTTTAGTCCATTTCGCCGACTAAATGAAAAATTACCTCCTATGGCAGTATAAGCTCCAATTATAATCTATCATAACTGTCAGCCCTAACAAAACCTGCTTCTAAAGATTAAATTCATTGGAGTTTTATCTTAAGGACTACACACCCCTTATTCTGTCTAGTTCTCTTAATCTTTAACGACAGAATCTCAGTTGATCAAAAAATATCTGTAGGACACCTAAGCTGTAAAGATCGCCATTATTTAGCCATATCAACTGTAAAAGAAAAACAGCAGAGTATCAGAGAAATCCTATAATTATTTTGACTAAAATAATATGAATATTTGATCGCCTTTTAAATAACTTAGGTAGATTAATATAGATCGTATATAAATCATCATTATCGTCATTCCCCTGCCCTCATCCCAATTATTATTTGGGGTCGGCGCAGTATGTCTTCTTCTTCCACACGTTCCCATCTGATGTCATCTCGCAAGTAACGCTCTGTGCAGTCATATCATCTTTTACACAATCTTTACAATGTCAAGCATCCTCCTTACCATATACAAATAGGTCTTGAAATGTACAGTAGAAGATTCTATTCGTTACCTTAAGATAGATTTACTTACGATGTAGTCTCGTGTATCGTAAAGACTGGCGTCGTATTTAGACCAAATTGATAGTCAGCTGCTGAATACGAGCAGCCTCACTGTGAACCCCGATGTAAATGCGAATTTCGACGGTGTTTGAACACCAATGCAATGATAAAATTTCTCAAACATCATATATTATTACGTTGCTGAGTCAACGATCACGATATTCAAATAATGTTGAGTCATCTTAAGAGATAAGGACCATTCTGAAATAGATCTGCAGTAACTATCTTTGTCTTTAGGTAACTTGTATTGTCGTTGAGAGCGAGCTAGTAAAACCCCATTGTCTTCACGCAAAAGATGCACTAAATTTCTTTCAAGCGGTCTACTATTACCTCTTAAAAAAAGATGACGAGCTTTCTCTGTAGGAAAAAAATGCAAAATGCAATGCAAATTAAGGCCTCAAGGTTTCATCAAAATAAGCCAGTTTTCTTTTTTAATTATAGTTGTAACTAATACCCCAAATACCCCAAGTAAAATGGGATAGGGATTGGAAGATGATGATGATGATAAGTTGTAAATAAATACTCCATCATTGTAAGATTTGTTTCGGAGTTTATGGTTTGAAAAAATCTCCTTTGGTCTCGATTTAATACACCAACATGCATCTTAACATGTGGAGCTTGTAAATCTATGCCTGGGATTTTTTGAGCCTTAATATTGTTTGTACTTCGTTTCCTCGTATGGCACAACCTCCATCGTCATCGGGCACACAATCTCTTTGTAGACTTTGCGACCGACGTTGTCGCTCCCGTATAGGCCTTGTTAGCCACCAGCGCAAGTGCCAAAAGCAAATAAATTAATACGGATGCTGTTTCAATCATCTGTCTTAGATGCTAGAGGCCATTGATCACCAAGATAAATCACTAATAATAGACCTTATAAAGTTTGCAAACTGTCTGTGTAAATAGTTTAAACGTCAGAAATATCAGAATGCAACATAAAACTGAGAAACTAGGGAAAAATACCGAAGGAAAAATAGTGTAAAGTTACCGGAATAGAATAAAGGACTAAATAATTAATATAAATGTCGACGACGATGCAGGAAGCTGGGGGAACATGCAGGAATAAATATTTAAACGACCCTTTATAACGAGTAGACAGGTTAACGAACGTCTGCAAAACGTGTCAGATGCAGAATAATTGTTTTCCCAATGCAATTTTGAATTTATCCCTTGTTGTTCACAGGATGGCGTGGTCCGGATATCAAAAGTTCCTGGCTATTATGCTGGTAGTGACAGGTTCCATTAACTCTTTGAGTACAAAATGGGCGGACAAATTGCAGTCAAAGGGATCGGATGGCTTGATCACAAACTTTGAACATCCATTCCTACAGGTATATCCTACTTATTGTTTGCATCAGACTACGCTGTTTCTTTGATCTTACTATGCACTTTTTATTTACTCTGATTTAATTAAATGCCGATACTATTCTCTAGCCGTGGCACGTCATTATATGAATGCTGGCGCGCAATCGTAGTCTTTTATGAAACCCTCTGCTCATGCGACCTATTGTGTTTCAATATCATTTAAAATTCTTGCCCTAACGCATTCCTTCATTTTCTACCCGCATTGATTTTATTAAAAGTATCTACAGTATGTTTCTTTCCTTCCATATAGGCAACAGCAATGTTCCTCGGCGAAATGATGTGCCTTGTTATATTCAAGATTATTTACTTCAAAACTAAAAACACGGGAGGGCATTCGCTTACAAACGGCAACCAAAACTTCAATCCGTTTATATTGATGCCTGCCGCCATGTTCGATCTGGTAAGTACAACGTTTGCATTATATTGTTCATGCGATCTGTGATTATGCGATGGATCTTATCGGGAGCGCATTGAAATGTTAGATGTTATTACATCAACATTCGGTTTATATTCCGTGATATTAGACCCATTCAATAGCGACAGTTGCATTATGGATTGCATTGTATTATGAAAACAATTGCCAGATTTATTGCCCGTAACTATAAGCGTATTTCAATTTATATTTATAAGATAAGGTTTATTTTGTTATATTATGTTTAGATAAAAACCTAGATATTAATCTAAATGGCCACTTAAACTCCATCTGGTAGTTTCTCTAAAAACATTGTTTGGATTACATTCGGACTGTCTTCAATTGGTCTTTATAGTTATCAGCATACGGGCATAGAATGTATGTTATATCAACAGATTTAATTAGTGTGATATGCTACTTAGTGTACCATGTTATGATAAATATAAATAGGAAGACGAAAAGGTTATCGAAGTTAATGACTTTACCTAGGCATATAACAGCTTCGTAAACACTCATTCATTTGGTTCGACATCAACTTTGCCATTATCATGCAAGCTTTGGTTGGCAATGTTTGTTCTGGTACCGCATATCTAGCTACATGTGTCCGGAACATTCGAGAAGGATTTCGGTACATAGTTCGCTCGTGCAATATTCGCCTGCATTGGTTACTTGCTCGAAGGCTGGATGCAATGCGCAGACGTGAGTCCATTGATTTCGACCTACGAAGGACAGGAATCATGTTTCCCGTGCACCGGAAACTTTGATGAAATCTCGGTTGAAACTTGTCGTTATATGCAAATAATTGTATGGCTCATGGATGTATTTGAGTAATTATTGTTTCGAAAGTTTTGATAATTTTACTTAGTTGTACGTAGTAGTTTTGGACGGTAAATTGAATATTTAAAGTAAAGTCGTTAAAAAGAACTCTCGAATCAAGAGAAGCTTAATTTTTTCTGGAAGAGGTCACGAACTTCTTGTTGGAGAACTTCTAACTATTCTATATTAGGTGCAATAATAACATACTTATGACAGTGGTACACCTTAAAGTATTAACAGTTCAGACTGAGATAATATCCTTAATATACATAAAAACCCAAGATGCACAAACTCGAACGAAAGTACCCGTTAAAACTCTTCAACACAATATTGGTAGCCATATATATTTTTTTTTTTAGTATTTAGCCCTATACATACATGTCTTAGAGTAGTTTTTACGACAGCGAGACTGTTTCCAGAATAGTTTCGAATTTCAGATGTGTGGAACATTTAGGGTAGGGTTTAGGAATTGGTATCTTATGGACTTGGGCCCGTAATATTAAACTAATATCTGCATTAGATTAATATCTTAAAACCTGGTTTGATATTCCGACATTTTCGTTTGCAAAGCTTTAGATGCGGTTTAAAACCTTGAGCCTTGAGTTATTATAATGCCCTGATAACAAAGAAAATAGTAATCGTCATTTTTGAGATTTTCACTTTTTCCAGGATAGGCATCCCAAGAGGTGCATCTAAAAAAAATCATAAAGAAATCACTCGAAGTGTTTTTTAAGTAGGTAATAATTTTTGGTCGTACTTGAATAAACGCGTAATTTTTTTCTTGTACTAAATGCTAAATAACGCTTTTCGTGGCGAAGATGGTGCGACGATCTAGTCAAATTTGCGAGGCGCTCGTGGCCAGAAATAGTAAAAGGTAAAACCGTTTGGAAGAAAATTGAGGAAATTTTGGAAGGATATCACACAGGCTACATATAAAAAAACTAAATAGTATACTAGGATATTCTCTAACCTATAGTAATAATAAATCCGTATGGAACCTTCTAGATAGTATTGTATGTAACAGGTCGGCACATCAATCATGTACATCGGTCTGACGCTGACGTATGTGAGCAGCTTCCAAATGTTCCGAGGCTCCATCATAGTATTCGTCGCTGTGCTCTCCATGACGTTCCTGAACAGGAGGATCATCAGACGGGAGTGGGTCGGCATATGTAAGTATCTTGACTGATTATTTGATACCAGCGATTTTTGGTTGCGAGTTTATGAGTGTGAATTACCGGTGACTCCTATTTAGTGTTTTTTTGCAACTGCTAACTATTTTGGTTGGATGTTTATGTGTAAATTTCTTTGAGTTTTTCATTTTACAATGTCTGCGACAAAGATATATCTATTTATATAAAACGGCTGAACGGATTTGTCTTATCTTGGTCTTCAATTGTTCGTGGAGGTCTAGGAAAGGTTTAAAAGGTGAGAAAAAATCGAATAAATGCCGGGGAAACCCTAAGAACAGCCCTTTTCTTTTTCCTATATAAACGTTTCCTACATAGATTTAGAGACAATTTTAGGTCTTTCATTTATCGATTCGGGTAGTAAGAAGTCTGCCGGGTGAGCTAGTCTTATTTATAAAATTCTCGTGTCACAATGTCAGTTACCGTACTCCTCCGAAACGGTTGGACCGATTCTCTTGACATTCAGTAGGTTTGAGAATCGGCTACCATCTATTATTAATCCATTTTTTTTTTCGCGAACGAATTCGCGGGAAACGGCTAGTATTTTAATAGGTATGTTCTAGTCGTACACATTGTAGTAGATTATTATTTTGCATTCAGAGTATTATACGTATGCCAGTACTTACGTCGCAAAATATGACGCACCTCTTACGTCTTTCTGATAAATATAGCTCTCTACACTCTTTCAGATGTTTAGTAAAGGTCAAAACCATTTTTTTTAATTTTATGTCATTCCAATACCCAATGATGAATGATGACTTTTGATTTTTGATTGAATGACGACGTAGTACTCGATGTTTGGGTTTTCGACAAACGTAGACGACCCAAACAATGTGTCATATACACATACAAGCCAGGAAGTAAACTTTGTAAGATGTTATCAAAACAACTGCCGATGTGTTAGCAAATAAGTCTAGAAACGGGCGGGAGAGACAGGACAGGCACCTTGTTACATTGTAAGAACGGAGCCGCTAAGTGTTTAACATTGATTTAAATTGCTCTTGTAATGGCTCAGGAGTGTGGCACTAGAACGATGCAATTGGATGATTGATATGCAATTGTTGGTAATGTTTCAATTTCTTACTTCGTAGCCTTCTAACTAATAACATTTGCAGACAATAACTTCTAAAAAGATTCAAAATAGTTCCCATCTTATTAAACGGGAACCTTTTTGCAATCTCTTTATATCCCGTGTGTGTTAATTTTAAACTCCCTGTATATAATTATATATTATAATGTGCGTCTTCAACATCTTAAACCCTAATCTGAAAATTCTTTGTCAAAATCTCCCTTCAGCAAATATTAAATTGAAAACCTAGTACATCCGCCACAAGGTTCCTTAATTGGAGTCTGACCTGGGGGGGTTGGGAGGACCGGAACAGGAGGACAGATCGATAATCCCCCCCGCGTCACCAACCAACAATCTATAATATATAAATGATAGATGCGCCAAGTGCATCAAGCGTATTCGTCGCTGGTCGTAAAATTCACGGGGAGAGGGTGCCGAGCGTTATCGATTTAGTACACAAAGCGGCCTTGTTAGCGCGCTTTCGAATCTAGATTGTAACGATATGAAATATGAAGCGTTCTTAGATGCAGTTTTTTCTTGAAGCCGTTTTGGCGGGTTTGGATTCGATTCTTGGGGTGATTTTCGTTTGGGGATTTAACTATTGCTGATTACAGACAACTGATTAACATACTTATATGTTTCTAAATACATACATATCTATACTAATATTTGAAGCTCAAGAGTTTGTTTGCTTGTTTGTTTGAATGCGCTAATGTTAAGAACTACGGGTTCGATTTGAAAAATTCTTTTTGAGTCGGATAGACCATTCATTGAGAAAGGTTTTACGCTATATAACATTAAGCTGTGACCAACAGGGTCGAAGCAACTGTTAAAAAATGTAAGCCAAAGTTATTTCGCTTGCGCTGCGAAAAGTATTGATGATAGATAAAAATATTTTACATATTTATAGTATTCATTATTACCAACAAAAAAGTCCGTGACAGTATAAATTATGTCTAGCTTTTATGGTTAACGAACAATAACCATATCTTCCGTAAAAAAATATTATGTACTAGCTGACCAGGCTGACTTCGTACTGCCCCAATCGATAAAAGAAAGAAGTTAAAATTTTGTATAGAAAAAAGAAAAGTGCTGTTTTTAGGGTTTTCCCGGCAATTATTCGTTTTTTTTTCTCACCTTTTAAACCTTCCCTAGGCCTCCACGAACAATTCAAGACCAAGATGAGATAAATCCGTTTAGCCGGTCTCGAGTTTTAGCGAGACTAACGAACAGCAATTGATTTTTATATATAAGAAGAAGAAGATTTTATGTCGTCTTCTACTTACGATGCCTTTTTTAACTATTCTTTATTAAATCTTATTCAAATAATGCCAATTAATAAAATATTAATTGGCATTATTTGAAGAATAGAATTGTCGTTTATAGTATTAAAATCGGACAAATATTTTAGAAGTTAGGACGGTTTTATTGAAACTCGAAGCAACGCGAATTGTGCGCGGCAAGGCACCGCTGGGCGGCGAATTAGGGCGCGGGAAGATCGTAAACCGTACCGTAAAAGAAATAAATATGTGGTGCACTCTCTTAATAATGAGGTGTATAATTAGCCTTACCAAAAACCAAACCAAAATTGGAAAACGATTTTATAAATGGGTTATTATGTTTTGATCGGGAATCCGACATCTTCTTCTGTCGTGCAAGTATTCTCTTACATGCGCTCAAATAATAACAATAATCTTTAGCAGACTTACCTACTATCTCATAAGTATCATGAAAAAATTAGGAAATTTTTATTTGTCATCGTAACGAAGTTTACGGGGGCAGCTAGTATAACTATAAAATAACATATCTACAAAGCGTCGAAAAAATATATCCTCATCTCCGTTAATGGCGAGAAACGTGCCCAGGAGACTGGCGGCATTACCTACAACATTGAATGGCAATGCTAATTCTTTGCGCAAATATCTTTCTTTCTAACCTACATATTACAGATAAATTACATGCACTCACTTATCCTGGGTGGGAATAGAACCCTCGACCGATATAGCAGTCAGGGCCTACTAACCTGTAGACCAAAAGACAAATATTATGTTGTTGTCTGCATGTTCCGAATAAAAGTTGATGATGTCGCCAGTGACTGATATATACTGAGCTTGTATCGACAATTCTTCTCAAGTTATTTTATAGTAAGGGTCGAGTTATATCCTAGTAACAGAATAAGTTATTTTATTCTTCATTTTATTACGATTTTTTTTTTATATTGGAATCTTCACTTTACCCTCTCAATTCTTGTTAATAATACCCAAAACATCTACCTTAGTAACAGCATTTAATACTTCTACTAATTGTTTTTTTATTAGAAACAAAACTAAGCTACGCCACGTGTATCAAAATCAATGAAAAAGTTTTACAAGTTACTGACTCTTAAGTGCACGGTTCCAGAATGTTCATTTCTATGAAGAAAAACCGGCAAGAAACTCCAAAATTTTGTCTTATTTTTTATAGCCCCTCAAAAATACGTTTGAAAAGCTGCAAATATGGCTACACGAATTTAAGAACAATACAATAGTTCACTTACAACGAGATACAAAGTGATTACTTATATCTAAATTAATACATTTTGCCTCAGGTGCGGTATATTGTGTTACACGATATTTATCCCTAAATCATTCTCGTGTATTATTGCAAAACATGGATAGCAACCGTGTCCTCCCTGTAGCCCGGGGCCGGTACCACCCATTAATCAATATCGGATCTACGTAGGTATCCCTTTAACGTGCGTCAACTGCAGACGTAATAGGGAGAGCATGCATTTCCCCCCTTTATCCCCCCCCCCCACTCCTCTACATCCCCCGTATCCCCCCTAAAAGGTGAAATACTACATATAATTTAGCACGTGATGGAAGGAGAGAGCGATGTCTCATCGAATGCACCCTCACTCCTGACTCCATCAGTATAGTATACGTATGTCGAATCCTTGATTAATATGCATAAACGGCGACCTGTGTATACATATGTAGGTTTATCTGGTACCGCGTCTGCATGCGGCTAATTGCCTGAAAATTACTTTATTACATGAGATGTCCTGTCCTTACATCATTATGAAATTAGAGTTTTGTCAAACTAGCTATTTTGACATCAAATATGTGGTGTTCGGTAAGGAATATCAAATTAAAACTGATTTCAAATTAAAGTATATATTTACGGTTGAAATTTCAGCGATTAAATTGCTTTTTTCGTCTCGTCTCTTCTTTCATCTCTCTCATCGTCTTGATCAGAACTTTTAAAACTTAAAATATCTTGTCATTTACGAATATGAATTCCACTGTGAAATTCGCAACACAGAAACAGCCCTGCGTATAATTAGTGTACGTACATATAAGAGAAGCTATCGTAAAATAAATAACGGCAGGTTTTGATTAATGACTATTTGTGTAGACTCAAGTAGACTGTAGTTACAAAATATTTATTATGGAGAAGAACTAGTAAGAAACTCTTTTAGTTTCGCTGATTGTACTCCATATTAAAAAGTAAAGTAAAGTAATCTTTATTGTATTGATTAAGTAGGATACCGGTGTTAGGTATTATGATATACAGTACAACAATACAATTCCATAGTCTCATAGTAGTTTCAAATTTCTCAAATCCTAATGCGGTCTATACAAATAGTAGTCAAATAACGCGAACAAATATGGGCCTGTTTGAACAGTCATAATTTAAACTATAATATTATATTACAAGTTACAAAGAATTCACATCTGTGTCGAATGATTCATTTGGTGTTCGGTTGTTTTGTATTATTATCGAGACAATAAATAATGAGTCACTTTATGTATGTTACTATACAATTAATTTTGTTCTGATAGCAGAAAGTTTGTAACTTTTGTTTTCGTAGGATATTTCTCCAGTAATACTAATATGGACTACTAAAATCACTACATAGTATGAAATAAAGTCGCTTCACGCTGTCTTTGTCTATATATGCTTAAATCTTTAAAACTAGGTAACGGATTTTGATGTGGTTTTTTAATAGATAGAATAGTGTTATATTAAGAAAGTTTATAATTATGCATAATACTTAAGTATTGCACTCATGCAAAGCTAGGGCGTGTCGCTAGAATACTATACATCTTATAATCATACTAAGAAGTAAGAACATGCATGTCTTAATCGATCCAACCCTACACGGGTTTAGTTTTCACTGTCGCCCTCCCAGCGCCATCTAGGAACTGAATGCTTAGACTCACCTGCACTTTACGCGTTCTTTTTTTCTAGTTTCCTTAACGACCATTTTAACTTATGTAAAGATAGGAATTAACGTACATAATATTATCGCGGTTAGCTTAGATCCTTCGGCCATTAGAAAAAAAAGATGTGGTTATACAATAAATCGATTGTGTACGTTTTTCTGTTTACATTGTCTTTATTCAAAAGTAATACAAGTAATGATAATATTGTGCTACCTATTGCTATACATGAATCGGTGATATGACGTACATATCAGTTATTCACACAATCATTTTGACGACGACCCTAATGACCTCTTCTTTCCCTTTGTTACATTACATTGTTAACAAGAGAACATTTTGTTCATAAGTTTGTTTGCCTGGTAACACCCTAAAGATTATTGCCCTAGAAGAGCATAGGGGTCTTTTTTATACATCTTATTCAGTAAATCCTCCTTTATTGATATCATTATAATGTTGTGAATACGACGGATGGTGTATGTGCCTTTGTAACAAGACTAAAATATTGGAGTAACAAACCATTAATGAGGGTCGACTATTCTACAATTTTGAATTTGTAATGTTTTACTTATTTGACTAGGCAGTTATCCTTTCAGTAAGTCGCGGGCCATTTCTTTCAATTCCTGTATTTGAGAATTCTTTATGCTTAAAAATATAAATATTCTGTCTGCAGTGCTAAAAGGTATTTTGGCATGTGGTCGAAATAAGATGCAGAAAAAAATAACACTTTCGTCAGACAGTTTAGTTGATTCTTGTTGCGAATATGGACACCAACGCCTGCATGCTAATATCATCCATATGCCAAAAGATCCTTGTAGCTCTAAATGAACAATGAACACGTGAACTGTTATACTCTGCTCATTCCACCTTATTTACGTTTCAGTGAGTGTAATCATAGGTCTGATAGTCGTCGGAGTAACGGATGCTCTATACCAGTCGGCAGGCGAGGCCAAAGGAAGGAACAGTCTGATCACCGGCGACCTCCTCATTATAGTCGCTCAAGTCGTGTCTGCCTGTCAGATGGTGTATGAAGAGAAGTATGTGGCAGGTATGTGGATATAAATTTTATTGTAGTTGTTGTTGAGAATATCCATGGTTTTTATTTAGTCCTTTGTCATAAAACGAGGTTTAAGAGTATGAATTGTCGTGATGCCAAAATTTGTGGTATTACTTGATATTAGAATTAAATACGACCAGAAAACCCAAATATTTACAGAATACAATGTAATAGATATGATATATAATTTTCTTATATATTATGTCTAAAACTTGGGCTTACTTGTATAAGATACATTTGTGTTTATACTAATAAGCCCCTATCGTATTTTCGTAATCTAATATTCAACACAAACAAAAGTATTTTTTTTACTAGTTTAAGAAGCAAATGTAATCTATTAGAAGCATGTCCCAATGAAAACTCATTGGCTGACCTGTTGGTCTAGTGGTGAGTGGACCTGATTACTCTACCAGAGGTCGTAGTTTTGATTCCCATCCAGGACAAATGTTTGTGTGGTAGAGTCAGTGCCAGAGTCGAGGGTCGAGCCGGCCTCGAGTTCAACAAAACCAATTACTAATATAATCCCTTAATATTTCCAGGTCTAAACATCCCGTCGATGCAGGCTGTGGGCTGGGAGGGCGTGTTCGGCTTCACAGTACTCTCGGGGCTCCTCGTAGTGTTCTACTGGACCCCGGCGCCGCCGCACTTCGGGAACAACCCCAGAGGCACCGTGGAGGACGCTATCGATGGATTGATACAAATCGGTAAGACTAGATCATGCTGTTGATACTAATCTTTGTATATAAAATTGTTGTTCGACTCATGTGAGTAAGAGAGTGATGAGTATGAATGTTGATGGATGGAGAGGAAGGAGATTGTATAAGGAATGATATGAATAAAAAGGAGTAAATGATAGGGGAGAATGGAAGAAAAAAGCGTGTTGCGCTGACCCCAAGTAAAATGGGATAAGGGCAGGAAGATGATGATGAATTGCTGTTCGTTAGTCTCGATAAAACTCGAGAACGGCTGAACGGATTTATCTTATCTTGGTTTTGAAATGTTCGTGGAGGTCTAGGGAAGGTTTAAAAGGTGAAAAAAATCGAATAGTTGCCGGGAAAACCCTAAAAACAGCCCTTTTTTTTCATATATAAACGTTTTCTAAATAAAATTTAGATACAATTTTAACTTAATTGGACATACGCATACATGATCAAATGGTATTTACCAGGGAATTTACATGTATTTTGACAGTATCTCTGCTCAAATTTGTCGCTTTTAAAACATATTTCTCTTGTAAAATTTTGTGACGATTAGAAAACGAAAGTCGTTAAGGTAATGAGTAGTGTTTCTTTTATATGAATAATACCTTGTAAAAAGACTAACAGTGAGTCAAATAATGAGGTGAAAACTGATAAGTATGAAACAATGAAATTGACCTTATTATAAAACTTACATGGTCGTAAAATACGTGCTCAGATGCGTGTGTCGTCAATCGTCATACACGTGTGTTTCGTCATTGCATAAAGGCATTGCACAATCATTCCTTAATTATCGCCTTATATACTTTTTATTACTGTTTGTTGTTAAAGCGATAAAAGTTAATAAAGCAACTAAATTCATAGATGTGGAACGCTAATACTGATAGAATATACCAAGATAGATATGGAATTTATGACTTGATCCCTCTGTGCTTTGAGAAGCCCACTAAAGCTATCTAAGCTAAGCAATTATTATTTTGACGTTCAATAAGTGCTACATTGTAGCCTTTTGTAGCCTAATTTGAATAAATGACTTTTGATAAAGAATACCGATAGCTACGATACGCTATGATATATCTTACTTATTTATTTTAAAAACAAAAGAATCATCATATATCATCATATTACAAATTTAGTATACAGTACAGGCCAACTGAAAGTCCTGTTTAAATTACAATAATTTCTTCAATTACATTACTGTTTCATCATCATCATCATCAGCCCTTTGCTAGACATAGGCCTCTCCCAAGGTACGCCATAGAGCCCGGTCTGCTACTTTATGCATCCAGTCGCTGCCGGCCCTCTTGTGTAAGTCGTCCCGCCATCTGGCCAGAGGATGTCCCATTACATTATTATTATTAATAGCCTGAGATGTCCCACTGCTGGGCAACGGCCTCCCTACTCTTCTTCCACTTGTCCCATTACATTACTGTTTATAATACTTGTTTATGGTATTCCAGCTAACAACCCACTGTTGTTGCTCGCCACCATGGGTACTATTGTATCCATCGCGTTTTTCAATTTCGCCGGCGTCAGCATCACCAAGGAGATGTCGGCTACCACCAGAATGGTTCTAGACTCAATTAGGTACGTACTTAGGATTGACTATATTATATATTTACAAGTTTATCACTATCACTTGTAGGCTAACTCCGCATGAACAGTGAAACAGTTTTATTTAATATTAACAGTAAGAATTGTATACAAAAGAAATACAGGTAAAGGTAGAGCAAAGTTATTAATAGTAATAGTTATAGACATAAGAGAAAATTTACAGATATGTAAGCAAAAATATGTAACAAAAAATCAATGGCTCCCCATACTATTAACATCAACCGTAGATGAAACTAATAAATCCACCGAGTTACCAGTATATCTTTAATATTGATAACTTGGTGTATTTCTTGGACAGGAAAGGACAATCAAGTTAATGAACTCGGTGTCAAACCATGGCAATAATTCAATTTGCATGTTTGGCACCAACTTCATTTCCTTGGTTGCATTTGATACCCTCTATCATATCCTGGCGAAAATACACCGAGTTACCTTACCGTTGCTCACTGAGTTACTTTTGTATAACCGTTCACCCACTGTTTTTTATTATAGCACCGACTTCAGCCAGTACCTAGCTGAAATGATATGTAATCTAGCAGAAATTCAAGAATCTCAAATTCTCCTTCCAGAATATAATAATCAGGAGTAATCAGGACACGTTGGAATCTAATCTAAAACATTAATATTTCCAGGACTTTCGTGATCTGGATGTTTTCGCTAGCGGTGAGGTGGCAGAGTTTCCACTGGCAGCATCTCATCGGCTTCGCAATCCTCATCTTTGGTATGTGCGAGTACAACGGCGTGATCCCCCGCTGCCGGCCGACACCGGAGCCGCCAGCCAACGACGCGGAAGGCCAGGCCGTTAACACTGAGGCCGATAAAATGGACACGGAAAACGAGGAACATTAGGGTACTAGGACCCACTGCAAATGGGACCAGTCCTTACTCCCGAAACTGGTTTGTTTCTGTTTTTTCTTCTGAAATGGTACTATGTATCCAAACCGAATCATGTTCAACTACTAACAGATTTCTCGATCGATCGTAGTTCCAATTTGTGCCACTGCACGAATTAGCGCTAGTGTCAGTTTTTGTACTACAAACCTAGATGTCGATTCGATTGTAACAGAACTCGATTCTGTCGGGAGTAAACCTAGGTTTGGGCTAAATATCTGAAGCCTATGGAAAAATATTCTATATGAAAAATGGGTATGACTCTAGTCTAAACCCTGGTTTCTGATAGGCCTATCAATATTTAAAAAAAATAACCTACGTTTGTAGGTTGTTTAATTTTAGCTCACCAATCATGTCCTATTTGCCGTTTATTAATCGTGGGTAAGTTATATGTAAGCTTACTGAAACTCGCTAAAGAAACGCTACATTGAAAAATTTCGATACCGCTGCCAAATTTATTTTGACTGCGATATTGATAATTTGACTGGCGTTACTTTTTCGAGTTACTTTACTACTGATGCAGGTAGTGTAAAAAGGATGAGAATATATATTTTTTAAGCATCTTTTCGCTGTGCTATGATTAGGTATTATAAAGTTTAATTTACTCATTAACCTGTAGTATTTAAGTAGATTAAGCACTTTGCGATCAATTAATTAAGTATTGCTAATGTGATTGTTCTGAATTTTAATACTAATGTTCTTCTTAAGATGAAAAATAGAATAAGGGAAAATAGTGATAGTATAAAAAATACTTGTGTTACCTGATGTGATTTTTTTTGCGGGAATCAGAAGTTTCAAAATATTCCAGTAAAACATTCACAACATTATAGATTTAAATGTCATATTTAAAAATATTATTTCTTATATATTGCTGTACATATTACGCGTGATATTAAACAAAGATCTTAGTTCAAATTGTAAAGATCTATCAATAGAGACATATTTATAAAAATGAAAACATACTGAAGTTGCATATTTTGGGTTCAATTTTAAAATTACACGTTCCATATCACGAGATAGTCAAACGAGGTACACAATGTCTCCAAGTAAACTATCGTCATCACCTCTCAACTTAAGATTGTTGCAATTGTTAAAGCGAGATGACCTACTCTGTGTAATGCGCTCTCTCGTTTCCACAACTACAACAGTCTTATTCAAAGTGAGGGTGCCTTATCAAACGTTTTAATGTACTCTTCAATAACATAAAAATGGTACTTTGTGAAGTAAATCAAATTAAAATACCACCTTCGTTAAGCCAGCTATCATTTTTTGTACTCATTTTAATATTGTATTAAGTGTCAATATTGTAATATTTACACTGTTGTGTTTGCACTGCATTATACCTAGATATTGTTTAGATTTAAGCATAATTGTTTATTCCACACAATCTAGAACAGTCATCAGTGCTAGTATATTCAGGTTTTTATCTATCGTGTGGTGGATTCATAATTTTATGTAAAGATACGCGTATTTATCAGGATAGCCCGACTATTATAGTTTAACGAGACAACTCGGGACTTATCAGTACATGATTAAAGACTCCGGTTGGGTCCGAAACTAGTCGGGCTTTCCCGATACAAAAGTGTGACTAAACCTTTAACATATTATTGACTTGTTTAGCCTTATGAATACAGAAGAGTCACAATCTACATACTTCACCACGTCAGTGTTTAACATATCTTATAAAAAACAGAGACATCAATGTTTTTATGTTATCTCCACACCAACAAGACGTGCATACTACATATAGTCCAGTCATTTGGTAGTTTTACCTGGAAAGTTTTCCGGGAGTTTTGAAAATTGAGTATTTTATAGATTTGGATATGCTCTTTTCGAATTTTAACTTTGCCACCTCGTACAACCGCCGCTCGCGCCGCCAATTTGAAAAAATGGCGCCCAAAAACGGTTTTTTGAGAATATCTCCTTTTTGAGGCATTTTACGAAAAAAATATATACTACAAAATTAAACTAAAAAAAATTTCCTACACTTTGTCTTATTTTTTTTTTCATAAAATCAATAGTGTTGGACGTACGAGCGCCGCAAAGTATTATTCATTTGCACCACTACGAGTGTTTCGTATATTTTTCTAAACTGTTCTATTACTGTAATTGTCAAACATATCTTATAAAAAACAGAGTCATCAATATGTATAATTATGTTATCCGCCACACCAGATTTCTAGACAAACTAGTTTTGCCTAGTCTAGACTAATTCTTCCTATGCTAGATTGGATTAACTAGGATAGCCTAGTCTTAATTCATTTGTCCTAAGGCCGATAGGATAAGCCAGTAAAGCAAAAACTAATCAACCCTGTTTGTAAAAGAATAATGGAGATGAAAAGGCCACAACTATTTGGTTTTGCTACTTTAAGGTTTGATTACTAAGAAATAATGCCTTAAGTCAGCTACTCAACTTTTTTGTTATTGCTTGATCATATTCGGGCTTTAAAAACCATGAGATGTGTGGATATTTCGCAAGCGACGCTGTCTCTGATTTATTTCACTTTTGTTTTCGCAATCACTATCTACCAAGCCTGTGTTTGATTATCTTAGTCTCTTTTTTTCATACATAAGTGTACAAAATATAACATGTGATTGCCAATAATGCCTTATTGATTAAGACAAAAGTTACAGAGTAGTGTAAATCCTTGATTCATGTATCAGAAATAGCGCTCACATCTAATGTTATAAAATTACTTCATTAGCAAAAGTATTTCAATGTATAAACTGCTTTATAAAACACCAAATAAAAAATATGAATTAAGTAGGAATAAAAAATGTAAATAAATAAATTGGACCGAATATACAAATTTATACTATTTTAATGATATTGTAAAGATTAGTGTGTTTTTATAATAAAAGACCTTTCTCGGACTATGTTGTTTTTATTGTACATTTATGAACCTTTTAGGCTAAGAGCGAGTGTTGTTCAAAACGTGAATAAAAGATACTCTTTGATGCTTAAATGACTAAACCAATTTGGATGATATTGAGGTAGCTTAAGCCTTGGATTAACACATTAGCTACTTTTTATCCGATTGCGAAAAGTAATATTAATGTTTTGCAGCTATAATCATTGTTATCGCGGGTTGCCGCTTTACTATTCAACCGTTAGACGAATTCGGAAGGTAGCTGACACCCTGGATTAACACATACTTACTTTTTACCCGACCACGTAAAAGGAGGCGCACGTTTAAGTTTCTGCAGCTATAACCCACACCCAGCGGGCGAGCCACTGGAAAAATCTAGTTTCAAATAAATAATGAAAAGGCTACTACAATACTAATTACCAAGTTTGGAAAAACAAATCAAGATCAAAGTCTCCAAAACGGTTATAGTTGGATTTTACAGCATCGTCTATTTTATATCATAATAATATAACTTGCATGAAACAAAAATGAAGGTTGTGTTATTTATAGGAAATTGGACTCTAAGTGTCAGTTTTGATAGGTTTTTGAGTTGATGCTTGTTGCATAATTATGTACACCAACGCCTTCAAGTTAATGTCATCCAAGTGCCAAAAGATCCTTGTTTTCATCTTCCTATCAATTTAAAATATATTTCGATTTTAAATATTTATATAGGGCACCGCCGCGCTTTGTTGTGGCTAGCCGGGCATTGCAGCGGTGCGGGAGAGGGGCGGGCACATTTAGGTAGCGCGGCCCATTCGCGCGCTCGGCTCTTAACGCAGCGGACGTAACAGACACTAATTTATTGTAAGTTAATTGTAATAATGTGATATTAAGTTTAAAAGGGAAAAACTGAACCTTTGGGTGTTTACTTTGCCCGCCTTCTAAGTCGCCGCAACTAAAACATTCGGTTTAAACGCTTTCCGTTAATTTTCGACGTTTGCAAGGATATCAATAGCTACAGGGTACTTCCAGTGAACTCGGGATCTGTAAATTTGGTACGACGCAATATCTTAATTTTATAGCACAGATAAAGGTAAAATAGTGAAAGCAGTACATTTTTAGTTAAATCGTATGAAAAAAGAAGGAAAATAATTTTCTTTTAAGCTGATTCGTTTTTCTGTTGCTTATTTGTAAGGAGCGCTCAGTGTTGCGAGTTCGATTCGTATTTCACCAGTTTTAAACAAATAGATTCGCTAGGTTATGCCAGCAAAAACTAATTATTCAAAAATAATTTTTAATCATTGAGGTCATGGCCTTTTTTCTATTTCCAAGTTTGATCCTTGACATTCGGTTGAAAAACTGTAGCTTGCTTTATGTGTGAAAAAAACATCCAAGCTTGACATCCTAAGTTGACATCTTATCGTACCAATACGTCATTGTCAATGTCGAATGTGTCGATGTCAAAAGTTTTTTTTTTATTGATTTTACTTTCATGTTTACTTAATGCATTTCTTTAATTTCAAGTCTCAAAAGTATTTTCAGGGCCGGTTTTTGTTTAAAATGTTCGTACCAAAAAGTATAAGTGTTAGCAATTCTTAAATATAGCGTTTGCTTACATACAGTAGTGTGATCGATAAATGGCGCGTAACTTGGGGCAGTCTTAAAATTCAGATTAAAATTCTAAACAAGTGTGCTGGTCTGCTGGACCTATGTCCTCATGTACCTAAGCGTTTAAAAACCCCTGTCAGTTTAAACGTATACGAATAAAAATAATAATAATGTATTTTGCAAGATATGTTGATAAATCAATACTTCATGCACTGTGGTACCTAGAGAGCGCGTAACTTGAGATTTGACAGTCTATGTGCCTGTTCTAACAGTGCGAACTGTGATAGTGCATTTATTTTTGTAATGTTAAAATAATATTATCATAAATGTCTTTCGTTTTTTAATGTAAGTATACTGATTCTTGTTTTAAATTGACAAATTAAGCAACAATTGGCATTAGTGATATAGTGAATAGATCATGATTATGTTTTCCTATAAAAGGTATATAACTAAGTAAAACACTATCTATTGACAAACTTGTATTCTAAAAGCCTACTGCATTCAAGAAGATTAAAGTCAATCAGCATCCTCTTGGCTCATGTAGTCATCTATGGTAAGCTCAGTCAAGAGCTTCTTACTCATAATAATTTATTGTAGAATCATATTCACAATACTGCTAAACATAAAGGAAATTCCATTAATAAAGAAATGGCATCAAAATATGCATTCCAGTAGTTCTAACATAACAATAATACAGATAGCTGGAAAAATAAAGATTTTCAGCTCTGTTGCTCTTTAAATTTTGACCATCTATTCTCAATAAAACAAGTACATGATTTTTGCAATTCAAAGAATAGGTTAATGTTTAGTTTATTAATAGTGCCTACTTAAAAATGATTTTGCAATTTCATTTGTTATAACTAAAATTTTTAGATTTTCTTGATATATCTTATACACATGCAGGTGGAACTCTGCCCTAAAGAATATAAAATAGAACCATTGCTCCATTTCTATATATTACAAGTAGCCATGTTTGTAAAGACAAGTCTAATGTTTTATCCGAGAGTGACATGATGCTGTGAATTTATAACTACCAGTTCTTTTGGTAGCCATTGTCAATAGTGTTGTGGTGTCCTTGCAGTTGTATGTATGGATTTGTATGCACAAGGTGCAGGTTTGATCGCCAGCCGATACAAGTACAAATGTGCCTTAGTGTATAGTGTGTGTAAAGTGGGCATAGAGTGCGGGAATTCGAAATTGCCAATCCATAGTGAGCTAGCGGAATGATAAACACTCAATCCTCACCTATAGGCCAAGAGGCCAGTGCCCAACAGTGAGACATATAGGCTGGTTTATTATATATTAATGTAAGCCCTTGTTAACTTGAGCAAAGTGCAGTTTTTTTTTGTGACTGACCAGGTCTGTTACAAGGTCCTAAGTGACTAACATAACACATATTTATTATGAGTATGTCTACTGCTTGCTATAAAATTTTAAAGTGTTATAAAACAGTACATGGTATTTTCTTAAATATTTAAATCCACTATGGGAAATGCTAACACTTCAGTTTGACTTACCGGCAAATCACTAAACTGGTTGACATGGGCTACTTAATATAACAAAACTGGCAGTTATAAATCTCTTGCAGCCCCATGTTGTTACAAAGGTTGATGAGTTTCTGTGTTTTACAAGTGATTGTTGAGCTTTTTAGTGGTTACTGCTACAGAAAACTTAGTTTTAAAACGATTTTAATGAGTAATATAGGTAGATCATAATTTCCAGTAATATTTTGGATATCAGCAATAGTGGTCTGCAGAGATACAGTATTTTGGTGTTGTAAATAAATTGATTTAATTTCAAATATCTTAAACATTCTATTACAGTCACAATGTTAGTCATAATACTCTTTTGCAATGGCTTTACCAATTTTTATGAAATTTAATAGGCATATCTAGTAGGTCTTAGATGTAGCAATCTTTTTTTCATATAGCAATGTTTTTATAATTGATAGTATGGTATTAAAAATACATACAATCCTTAATCTTCTAACACCAACCCCCTATTTGTTAATACTTATTTTAGTATGCATATAAAAGGAAGCTGATGGAAGCATTAGGTCCATACATATGAAATTGTCATTTTAGATTGAAAACAGAACAGTTTTCTTCGGAATGATGTATTCATTTAATCAAAGTATGCAACCTTTACATCTATGCACTTTTACCATTTTAGAAGTGGTTAAATAAATGTAAACCTCCAACAGCCTGCATACAGATATATAAGTATTGCCAGACTCTTACAAGCAGCACAAAGGGCACTACTCTAGCCAACACCTTTAAAGTACCTCTTACTACAAGTAATGCATCTCTAAAGGTACCTACTATCGTAGTGTGGGGGAAACGTGGACCAGAACCCTTCTGGCTTCCTGAGTATACATGGACACTTAAAACAGCCTGTTACTGGATGAAAACATAGACAGAGGAGAACTGAACCAGGAATTAGATTGTTGTAGATTCTCAACAATACCTCTATCTGCTATAAAATTTAGATTTTGCTGTCCTTTTATGACAGTATCTAACCCCACATTTCTAATGAAGAAGTAAATTCATATTAAATCTACCAGAATTCCTACCAGGACTTACATTTGCATTGACAGCCCGAATGAGTTCTTCAGCAACATGGATTTTTCCTTCATAATTAGTGGTTAACTTAAAGTTGAAGACAAAGGACACAGTTTTCCAAAAAAATCTGCAAACCAGTGTAGGTATGACTTGTGAGAAAAAATAACACAAATACTCCTCATAGTTATTACATGGAATATGATGGCTAAGTTTATTCTTAAATTGTTTTTATTTGTTTGTTTTACTTCTATTTTATTTTACTTTGTATAATTTTCAATTTAAGTAATAATTTTTAGAACTTGCCTCGAAATTGTAAATTAACTGTTGGTTTATCGTTTACATATTATTGTTACATATTTTACTTGTTATTGTTACATATATTATTATTACATATTATTTTTGCTTAAGTTTGGTTTATTAGTTTCTTATATGGTTGAAGGAGAACACAATACACATGCTCCTGTACTTAATTTGAGGTTTTAAAGTGTATAGCCTTTTAGGGATTATGAACAAATAAATAAATAAATGATAATCAGCAGCTCCTTGTATGGTTTGCTTGAAAACGTTATACTTCCGCTAGGGTTACCAGAAAAAATACAGCCAGATAAATTATTATTGTTCATAAAGGAGGTTTATCAAGGTTGATCTGCCTGTTTTATTTCATTGCTTAGAGCACTCTTTGCCTGAAATAAACTTGCAAGATAATCAAACTATCATATGCTTGATAAGTAGGTAGTCACCCGAGGAATAAGGAATTTAATCTTTGTATCGCGAGGGGTTCCGGGTTTCACAGACGTTTAATTCACATGCTCAAACACCTAGACTCAACAGACAAGACAGAACAAGTATTCGTGGATCGCACAAATTCTTGTCCTACGTGGGGATCGAGACATGCTGCGCTGATCCCAAGTAAATTGGGATAAGGGTAGGGGAATGATGATGTGGGGATCGAGCCTGCAACACGTCGCGCACAGAAAGAATTGCTGTGGTGACCTGCATCACTCTGCTATCCGTGCAGTTAAACTAATTTGGCGTAACTTTAGTAGGACCTAGGCTTCTCAGATTAATCAGATTGTGATCTAGCATAATTTAACTCGCCCTTATCTTGTACGACCAGCTAACGTGATTGAAATTTAAGTTTGAAAAATAATCTGAATATTTCTGAGAACGTACCCACAACATGATCTAGTCTCAAATTAAGTATGCGAGAGTAACTTGTGTTATGAGTACTAGACAACTGATAAACTTAGTTATACATATCATAGGTAAATAAATTACACCCAGACACAGAACAAATGATCGTGCTCATCACACAAACATTTGTCCTGGGTGGAAATCGAACTCATGACCTCTGGTACAGCAGTCAGGGCCACTAAACACTAGACCAAGAGGCCAGTCGAACTTTGAACGTGGGAAATACAATATGTAAATAAAAAATAACAAATTGACAATAATTTATAGCATTCATGTGCAAGAGCTCGATCATATCCGTCAGGCGTCGGGTCTACACTTTTTAACTAAGCAATTAGTGGAATCGAACTTAAAGGAGAAACTCCTTATTATGCCTCTAAGAAGGAGCAGCAACCGAGCTCTCTGGTAACGACATAAAGTTATCCCAACTTGTTTAAATCTCATTTGAAGGAACCTGTTAGAAGCCTCATACAGCCTCCTAATATTTCTTTGCCGTGACAGACGATCTATATCGACCTTCTTCGCAATAACAAAGTCCAGCTCAATACCCTTAATAAGGCTAAATGACTGCCGTATCTCTAAAGTTTGATTCCCGTAATTACACTAGGATAATCTTTGAACAAAACGAGTATCATGTATTTGTGCGTACATTTCACTTGTAGAACATTTGAACCTTATTTTCCTGGAGCCATATGGATATAGAATGGGCCTTTTGCTGAAGATAAAGACATACAGGGCAGTGTTCGTCAGAAAGGCTGGTTGTCTGTGTTGTTGAATGAGTTACACCAAATATCAAAGGCAAATTCTTAGTTATCTATATCTATATATATATCTTAGGTGCTGCATAACTAAGAATTTGCCTTTATTATTTTATCAGGCACTTCGTTGGGATTACTTAATTAAATCCTTTATTTAACATAATATGAAGGTACAACTACAGGGCATAGACTAGGCAAAACCTTCACGAAATTACTTAAATGTGTATATTAGTAAAGAAATCATCGGTATCGATAATGAGGGGTTACAGATTTAGACATTTTAGAGCCCGCAGTGTTTACTTAAATATATTAAAATGTGGCTTTCTTGCAATTTCATTACACTCTGTTTCTGGCAGGCATTTCAATGCTTTGTTTTTTTTTTTAGTTATTTATACATTACAACTCAACCAGAAGCAGAGCAGAGGAGCAGTAACAATGGCACAGAACATGACGGCGCGCTTTCTTAATTCTAATGAAGTAAGTGTCTATTGAATAATCATTGCCGTTGCGATTTTGCGACGCGATCATGAAAATGGAATATTGTGCGCTAGATATTATTAGATTAACAATAAAGTTCCACTTTCAAATAAATAGCAATGCGACATCAATGTTAATAGTTGCTAAGATTATCTATTCTATGATAAATATGTGTATTAAGAAAACTAATTTGCACTGCAATCTATATTTTTTAAGCATTCAAGTTGTTTTCACAATAAGAATGTTTTTATTTTTCAGTTATTAGGTACTCACTATTGTAAGCTTAGCTTAGGACTTTTTCCTTTATGTTGACACAGATTAAAAAAGCAAATGCATCACGGCCGACGGTGATCATGTGCTCCAGGAACCAGTGTAATCACGTAAGTGTCTTTAATAATTTTGTTTATTACTTAGTAGTAGTACGTAATTAAATTTCTAACGAACATATTTTGGTAGCGGCCCGTAGCTCTGAATCACGGGGTTGGCCCAAACCAAGCCCTCGGCCCACCTCAAGCACTCGGCCCACCTCAACCACTCGGCCCACCTCAACCACTCGGCCCACCTCAGCCACCTCAAGTAGAGCCGGAGCAACAGGTTGCTCAAGAGGAATGGCTGGATGATGAATTGTGGGCTTGGGAGGAGCAAATGGAACGCCAGCGGGAACTGCAGCGCAGAGCGGCCCGTAAGGAGAAGGCAAAGAAAAAGCGAGAAGGTAAAACAGAGCTATATTACTATATACCGTATCATATTTTAAATCCGTCATACCTTGTTCAGGGAATAAAGTTAATATGTAGGTGTCTAGTTTTTTCCCTGAAATATATAGTAAGACGAATTAAACATTATTACTATTGAACAAAATGTATGACATTCACTTTATACTTACTTAAGTCAATTCTTGTACTGAAATCGTAATACAGGTTCGACTTGATATCCCATTATGTATATGAAAGCAAAGCAGTCATTGAGTTTTAGTAGGTCATCTGATTTCTCACATCGCGTATGCGCATGTTAACTGCATGGAGAAAGAGCCTCAAAACTTTTATGTTTAGCTTTCCTAACCTTCAATATCATTGTTAAAAATTCAATGTTAAGTATTTATAAGTTTTTATCATTGTCATAAGTTTATTATCAAATAGTTATGTATCCATTACCATAGTCCATTACTTCGTTTTTTTTTATTTAAGTACAGAATATATAACTGACGGCAACGGTTACTTAGAGCAAAGTAAACTTTGTTTGTATTACCGGCCCGATTTCAGGGCAATCCAGTGTTGGTTGGTCTAGTGGTTAATGGCCCATAACTAAGTAGATAACAATTGTAGATCATTAAAAATAATATCTATAAATTTTTGCTAAAAAAAATCTGCCACAAATTAAAAAAAAAATTATTACGCAGTAGACGAGTTCTTTAATGAAAACTGATCGTTACTATTTTTTTCAATTACTCTAATGACATTTCTTGTGTTTACTTTTAAGATTTTGTATATCATTGTACCTATGTATTTGTATCTCTTACCAAAGACAATACATAGCGCTCTGCACCTACTTACTTTTACTTATTTGTTTTTATTTTTGTTTACCTATATATTTTACAAATTCTGATTTTATTTTCTAACAGTTACTCATTACATTACATAATTAATTTATACATTGTTTTAGTTTTCTATTTATTGAGAAAAATATACTATTTCCACCAAGAGTTAAATAAAGATCAATGTGGAAATTAAAATTTTAAGCTTATTGAAAACTATCGCTTAACATGTGCATACGAATATTTATCACATCACTAGTACATAGCAACATAGTGTAGCCCTTTGATTATTAATATGTCTAGATGGAGCGTCGCCCTACAATCATAACAAGGAAAACGAGTCACCTTTTTCAAGCATGCGTGCGTAAACAATGCGGAATAATGATACCAGCTACAACAAATCTCCCATAAATAACATTAAAAAATAGAATAAATAAAAAAGTTTAGGGGTAGTATGTACTTATGTACCCTAGTGATATTCAGTTTTAGTGTATTTTTATAAAGTTGTTACAGTTTTAAGTAAATTAAAAAATTGTGTATACATAACCATAAACGAACTAATATTTACCCACGAAAATGACGTTAAGTTGGGAGAATGAAAAACAGAAACTGGCAACACTGATAGGACGAAAAAAGATGGCGTCATTTGTTATGCACAAAAACAAAAAATAAATAATTATAAAGTTTACTAATGATAGGTGATGTGTTTGGTATTTTTTTACCCTTCCTTTATAATTCCGGCCCACTTTTATAGCACATACCGTCATTTTATCGCTGTTATTAGTTTTTACTTTGCGCGCGTAATGCGTAGTGATAGCAAAGCGACACGATAAGTACTGATCGGCGGGTAAGCACCTGTCGCCAACAATTGGCCGACACTTTTTGACACGTTTGCGCGTACTTGACGCTCCATCTAGACATATTAATAATCAAAGAGTGTAGCCATATTAGAGATTTCAATTTGTAGGATGTTCATTAACTTTCATCCAAAAAGATTCCAGTTATTCCAAATCTAAACATACTTAATTGAGGTAGGGCGCAAACGTGGACACTATTTCCACCTGACTCAGGTAAAAACTACCTACTTGTGAATATTTGATCTCTACAAAACAGGTATGAAGTCATTGATTTCCCGCGCAAATGTATACGTACATATGCTATGTCTAGTTGTCAGATATGCATGACGATGAAATACTGACTGTGTGTCAACTTTTGCGCAGCCTCTAAAAGTGTTAAGTATTCACTAACATTATAAAACGTTCGTAAATACAAGTAACTTTTGTCGTATCACAATGTTAAAATCTCCACGGATATTTAAAAGGGGTGTTCATTTTTTAAATTCTAGCTAAAGCTGCTCGTAAATCCCACTGCTCCCATTGCGGGCGGAGCCGTTTGAAAAAACGGCACGGAAAAAAAACAAACAAAAAAGCAAAAAAAACATTGTCGAAAGAAGAAATACGAAACCAAAAATTGATATCGTTGAGCCGACAAATTTTCCAGTTAAAACTAGACATGGTTAAATATTTGGATTCTCGAAAAAGTAAAAAACATAATTCACATAAACAACGTTAATTTGAATTGTTTTTCAGTAGCGTATATTATTTACTAGCTATTTCCCGCGGCTTCGTCTGCGTCGAAGTCGGTTAGGCTGCAAAAACATTAACCTAGCGCAGTCGGGTAAAAAATAGCTTCTAAATTCATCAAAATCGGTCGTTATTCTTAAATAAAATCTTTATTATTGTGAGACTAATAAGTTTTAATACAAAATTAACAATTACATTGCTCGCATTATATTAAAAACTAGCGTATAACTTGGAAGTAAGTCTTAATAAAACATAGTGTTAGAGCTCCAGAGTAGTCATACATATAGGCGCGAAATATCGTGCTATATTTTTAAAGCATTATTACAATTAGGTGGGGTGGGTTCCATCAGATTTACTATTGACGCAGAAAAGAATATAACGCATCTGTTTGGGTACTTAACTAATCGTAAACAATCTAGATGTCACACGAACATACACAATCTGTTTACAGTAAAAATTGAGTAATTAAAGAAAAAAAATACTTAGATTTGTTATCTCGACGGAAAAATAACGATCGTCGAAGTTACCTACGATTTTAAATAAGACCTAACAATAGTAACATAGAACCGTGGTATACTAGAACCTCGCCGCCATGCCACGGCGAAGGTCAGTCGCGCACTATGAATAAGGAATAAAGCAAATTACCTATATCCGTCCCTAGAATACGATATAAGCTGGCCCGATCCGCCTAACTATTATCTAATCGAACAAATCACCGTAATAACACCGTTATAACAGTGATATTTCGATCCAGCTCTCTCCTGCTGTTAAACTTTGTAATATTGTTGGAAGTCGTTGAAGTCAACGCCGTAGTCGCGCAAGGATTACGTCACTTTATTAAAAAAAAAAATTGAGACGTCAAGATTGTTTACTTTTGGTTAAGACAACTCATAATTTCTAACTTAAACGATAATGACTTGTGTCCCACAGATAAAATAAACTAGCGTGCTATTTCAATTTTTTCTTTCTCGACCTTAGGCTTTTCTCCTTCAGCTGAAAAAATAAAATTAATCAAAATAATGAAACAAGCTGGATTAGATTATTTAGATTTATCTTGCGAGATTTATACTGTGCGTTACCCCGCAGTGTGAGAGGTCAGTTGTCATAATGTGTAGTTTGTAACTAACCTAACATAGCGCCGTTGGCCCAATAAAAGTATCGAATCTGGGAGACTTCGCGCTTCATGGCGTCCTCCCTGAATTCAGCCTTAAGAGACCTTCGTAACGTTCTCGCTGCTATATTAGAATAGTTAACGTAACTGAAATATCAAACAAGACATGTACATATTTATAAAATAATAAAGTTGGTAGATATGCGAAACACAGCGTTCTATAAGACGCCAAAAGAGTTTCGTGGACTAATCTAGAAATGTTAGTTGTAAATCTAGAATGATATAGATTTTATTGAAAGTTAGGTGATTTTACTGACATTGGACTTTAAACAAACTACTATCCCCTATTTTATTCCGAAAGGGGGTTGATTTCTAAAAGTATTTTCTTAGTAAAACACCATATAGAGCATGCAAATTAAACTTAAAGTTTCTTGCTTTAAAACATAAGACTTTCGTGTAAAAAAACAACCCTCGCTTACTCGCAAAAGGGGGTCGATTTCTAAAGATTCATTCTATAGAGCCTGCTTACTTAAAAAGAATAGAACTTTCGTACAAACTTGCAACCTTTGTTTTACCGCTTTTGTTATGTTGAGTTTCGTAAAATCCGAATGTTTACACTCTAAGAAGCCTGCCTGCCAAATTTTATATTTGTGGGTGTTAAACTTTCTGAGATTTCATAATTGATCAATGAGTGATATTTCGCTTTTTATATAACTTCATACTTATAAACTCTAAATATTTTATGTATAAAAATAATCACATAAAAATATTAGTTTTAAAGGTCTAAGTATACATAGGGGCAGACAGCGGGAAGTGACTTTGTTTTATAATAATGTAGTGATGATTATACATAATGTAGATAGAAGATGTAATTAGTAGTATTTTTTGATGACAAACAATGATGGCCCCTTCACACTAATGTTAATCCAGCGTCTTTTTACTCGATTGGGTCAGAAAGACGTGATATGTTATGTATATCTATAATTCATTTTAATAGTTTATGTAAAATTAGTTAAACATGTTTTGCAATCGCCGTTTTTGTTTGTTTATAATTTTACAGTTACTTTAATTATTTTTTAGCGCGAGATTGTTCCGTTAGAAACACTCCAAGGCCACCCTGCGCGCGCAAGTCTACTACGCCCCGAGGCCCGCGCAGTCTACCCGCCCATCATCGTCAGCCCAAAGTACCCCCTGCCGAGCCTAGTTCGTCTTCCGATGAGGACATTTTCATCTATGCCATTCCCATGTTCTAAACTCCTACGCTGGAGAAACACTAGCGTGTAGGGGCCCTAAGGATATCATTATAAATGTTCCGCATGAAATTTGTAATCATGAACAGTTGGCCAAAGGTCAAGCTTTATCAGTACATGATACTAATTGTAATTTTGTAATGTAGCCAGTAACAGCTCGTTAAGGCGGGTCAAAGGGTGCCAACCGCACAAATTATGTTTTTTTGAGTTAAACTCTGTCGTCATGTTGTTAATTTTTCGGATACAGAAGTTTTCCTAGCCTGCATCATCTTAGTAACACATTTATATCTTTTGCTGTGACACCTGTTTTACTGGCGAGCTAGTAAGACAGGGTAAAATTTCTATTGACAAATTTATGCTACTCGTAAAATATCTTTATACATACGTTAATCCGGCTGCTCTCCATGTGCTCATTGTTACAATATCTCATTATCAAACCACCGTTAGTACTCGAAATTGCTGTTAACAACAGCTCCTCACTTGGGTGCAAAAACAGATTGTCAGTGTCAAAAGAATGTCAGAGCTCTTGGTCGTTCGATTATTAAATAAAAAGTTTTGTTTAATTCCACCAAAGAGGTTCGAACATGTGGTGCTTATAATTATACTGCCATTGGCCTGTCTGACAGACTGTTTATTCAAATACTTTCTTAAGCTTGAAGGTAGCTAGTTTCAAGTTTGATGAGACAAGTCCACAGAAAAGTCTGAACGTGACCTATGAGAGGTAGCTCTAAAAGTATGTCCTTTTTAAATTTTAAATGTGTAAATAACCGAATAAATAGTATTTTAAGCATGTATTCAGAATGTATTACCGATATTAGTCGAATAACATTTAATAACATGTTTAGTAACATGACATTTATTTTAAACCGAGAACTAAGCTTATAAAATCTCAGTTCAGAACTTTCACAGAGGTCTTTTTGCAACGATATGCTTGAAGCATGGTGTTCAGGGCACTTATACTCCATTTGTTTAGGTAGTTAACTAAATGTAAACAATCTTGGCGTTACTTTTTAACCAAAAAAATAGTTTTTAATTAGGATATTACTGCTTATAAATCAATTAACTATAGTTTTAGAAAATCTGAATGTATTTCAAGTTGTAAAACGTATTTTACATTTTTAAAGATCACATTTTGTTTAAAAGACATACCAAGATTGTTTACATTTAGTTAATTACCTAAACAAATGGAGTATAGGGAAGTGAGGTAGAAGACTATTGGTCATTGACCCCTTGTCATCAGGCCACCACGCCTAACGCCGTCTCTGACTACTCAGCTACTATACTGTGTTTATCTGTGAGCAAAATTACTAATTGAACAGAAATCAAAAGTGCATGGCACATCGGTGACGAAGCGAAGCGAATCGGAAACTCTTTTGTTATTTACCAACTGATATCTTTCGAATAATCTAACTTATACCTAATTTCTGCGGTACTTTATTAAAAAAAAATATGACAAAAGACATCGAGGCGCACCTGTTGATATTAGCCGGTAGTTATCCGGTACGCACTTTTATATTCCTCTAATTATTGTCCAGAAAAATCTGTTAAGAACACAGCCTAGGTATCGTTTAAAAAAAATACTGATCGACTACATAGAAACGGTGATTGACGCCCAGTACAAAATGAACACATGTTACTATGAGTTTAAGAAATAGAATTGTTTAAGCTAACCAGCCAAACAGCCAGGTGCATTTATGACGTAGCGTTTTCTATACGTATTAGTTTATCGTTATTAATACGCGTATGACTCGTAGGCGCGTGCGCGGCGTGAGCCGGTTCTTGTGAAATGTGTAATGTGTATACGTGATATCTCTCGTCTACACAGCGTCTGCCGACCCGCACTGCCGACTATGAATAAGCGCACATTTGTGCAAAGTAACGGCTGACGCTGTTGTCTGATTTCTTATGAAATTCCTTACAAAAATAAGGAAATGATACGCAACGAGTTTAAGCCGTTCATGTTTTAAATACTGCCTCTGTGGAAATCTATGTATGTTGTATATACAAAAGCACAATTTGACTGAGTTCTCAAATGCTATTCCTAAACCTACAAATATAAAATTTGGTAGGTAGGTTCTTTTTAGTGTGTAGGCTTTCGCTACTTTTTTACTAAAATTACGGATTTTACTAAAATTTATCTCTAATAGGGTAAAAAGGGGGTTTGGAGTTTGTATAAAAATCTAATGTTTTTTGAAGTTAAAAATTTCAACGCTGGTAAAACCGCGGACAAAAGCTAGTACATAATATAAGTATGTATGCATTTCTGATGTACTGAGTGTACTCTAGTCTTCAACTGTTGGAAAATGTTTTAAGTTTAAGTAAGTAGTGGGTGTCTATGTATTGTAGAAATTTTGTGATATAGAAATATTAATGCTTCAAGTTTATTTTTGACACCCGTTGTAAATATGTAAATATCACCTATTGTATTTTATATACCAAAAATGTTTTGGTCTTTCTACACGAATTTTGCAAAGCTAATGTCTATTTTCTAATTCTTTAAAAAGCTATCCCTACCTTAAGATTTTTATAAACCGAGTAAATTACTCGTTTGTCTCAGAATGCGCAGTAAACGAAGTTACTCGATATATTTACGTATTGTTAGTGCAATCATTAAAATTAACTAATGCGACTGAGAGACTTGACTAAGCTTTAAATAGCAAAGACTCGGTATCTTTGCTTCGTTTTGACTGCGTGTTCTAATTAAAAGGTAGCTTAAATCC
Organism: Chrysodeixis includens; assembly: GCA_941860345.1. NCBI lineage: Eukaryota > Metazoa > Arthropoda > Insecta > Lepidoptera > Noctuidae > Chrysodeixis > Chrysodeixis includens. The sequence goes on along the minus strand of OW796090.1, from coordinate 20,526,245 downwards.
TAGATTATCCCCACGATTCAGGTATTGCTTAATAAAAAAAAATGTTACCCTAAATTTTTGTTGAAATACTGTTTGAAAATCATTAGTCCAAAGTGACTAAAAATATTTTAATAATTGATATTTATATAAAGTGAAATAAATACATATTATGTAGTATTCGAACATACTATTCGAACTAAAACATTAGAAAACTATATATGTATAACGAAAGCATATCTACATTTAAAACTAAACTTATATACTAGGTAGACAAAGCGTCTGAAATATAACCTTCTTCGCCATTTATGGCGGAAAATGTGCGCCATCTATGAAACTAAGGCCGAACTAATTTCCAAAGAAGCACAGACATTTCGTCAGGTTTCGTACCACAGCTGCATCATGAGAACCAAACCACTGGGTTCTTAAACAGTACGTACATCAGCAGTGACAATAGCACGACGAATAATGTCATTATTACTTGCATGTCGCGGTATGCGCCGCACGCGCCATGATGACCAAGGCAAACGACTCTTTCACCGCATTGACAAATATGAGATCCGGCCACGCTATCTCATTAGTATATTAGTTTAAATTTAAATGTAGATACATATTTTTTCAATTGATGTAATTAGTGAAACTAAAACGAATTATGGAAATAATAATGACTATGTATACTTATTGGTATGGAATATTGTAATGAAGGTGTAATGTTAGTATGTAAAATGATACGTACATGTTGTTATATTAACAATGCGATGTAAAGCTATGTTTTAGGGAGGATTATCATTTTTTTTCGAACTAGTCATGGGTGTAACTTGTAATATACAGGGTGTCCGAGTAAAGGTTGAAGATCGGGTGTCCAGTGATAGAGGACACTTAGAGGAACTGAATCACTCCCACATATTATTATGTTCCGCGATTTTTTGTTCTCGAGTTATGACATTTAACCATATCGTTCATAAACATCGTAACATTTCTGCTCACACTACCATAGTTGGTTGATATACTTACATAGACGATATGTGTTAATATAAAATTAGTTAAATGCTTTGCTTATCAGATGCAACAGTATTTACCTACCTACCTTTAAAAATACCCATATTAATAAAAAAAAAGTTAAAACCTATGAAATTTTAAATAATTTTTAATCTTTTAAAGGCCTGTTTACAGAATTTTAGCCCCTATGTATGTAGTCTTTTATTGCTTTAAAAACTTGCCCATTTTGCAGTCTACATAGTAGTACGTTAATTTCACTGGGCTATCTCCACGGTAACACAGTTTAAACTCAACTTTAAACAATTAGTATCGAAATAATTCGATCCTTTTAACCGGAACATTTTCTCATCCTTATTACTTTTATTAATGACGTTAACACAGAGTGTGATTCAGTAGAGGTTGTGACATTATAGACTTTGGACATCCGATCATCCACTTTGGACAGCCTGTTTCTCAATATAATTGATATTATTTGATTGTTTAACTTAGAAAACGAGAGAGGTGTCTAATTACACATACTGGCTAATTATATAAGTAACCAAACAGCTTTTCTTGTATTTGGTTACTCTGTGAGTTTCGTAGTCGATGTTTTAAGCTCAAATACTGTAGTGGAAATAGTTCCTCGAATGTAATTTTTAATTGTAATAAGTATTTAAATACAACCGTTCACCGTCCATGCGGTGTTAGCCTGCAATTGGCTGTAGGTACAAGACAGTATTATTTGTGTGTTTTTAGTAAATAAGTAAAATACATGTCGATCAAATAAATAAAGAATAATCAAGTGTAAATCAAAGGGCTTTTATTTCAAGTAGGTAGTATTCATTATTTTAGGACTCTTTCTCTCCTTTTTTTTTACACGACACCCGCATTAAGTAATTTAATCCTTGTTTTGGGGAGGGTTTCATTTCACAGACATTCAACTCACATGCACAAACACACCCAAGACTCCCACAAGTCTAGCCGTATGTCGTAATACCGACGAGGGCAGCCAAGGATCATATTACAGTGGTCAAGGATTCTTAAAGGTCAGGGCTCCCATTCAAACCTTCCTTTGTCTCGCGAGTCCGTTATTTGCCCTTTTGTATTACCAGGGTGTTATGTAGGTACTACATCAAATATATTTATTTGGATAGTAAAATTATACATTATGGTAAGTAAAGATAGTGTGACATCTGATAGGAGAGAATGTAAGAAAAAAACGTGTTGCGCCGACCCCAAGTAAGATGAGACAAGGGCAGGAAGATGATGATGATTATCGTAAGTTCTAAATGGAATCATGCAGCCTCAACAAGAAAATGTTAAAATAAAAAGAAAGCCACACTTGGATTTCTAATGTATGTATTTCAGTATAATTTGTGTGTTATACCTAGTAAGTATTCTATTGATCGAGCACTTTCATTTGATACCCATGATTAGTTGTTGCAAAGTTTCAACTCGATCGCCATTTTGTAAAGCAGTTAGCAAGTTTTAATGACATGTTCATGGAATATCGACATTCTTATAATTACTTTGTATAATTACAAGCGATTACCTAGCATCGATTTATTAATTACCTACTAGCGACATCTTGCAGCTTCGCACGGGTGAAATACTGATGTATTTTACATATAAACCATTGTTTTACATCACTCTATCTATTAAAAAAATCTCTTCAAAATCCATTGCGTTTTAAAGATTGAATCGAAGAGATATACAGCGACAGCGACTTTGTTTTGTACTATGTAGTGGTAATTGGTATACGATTTACTCACACGTTTTTCTTGGAACAGCCCGATTCGTTTCGAAACTAGTCGGGCGATCCCGATAAACATGCATGGATAATTATGAATCCACCTCACGATAGTTTATACAATTGAATTTAAGTATTATTTTCCACCTACTTTGTTATTGAATAAAGAAGACGATTTCGTATTGGCTGCTCAATCATAGACCAAACCTTGCTCTGTATTGACAGACAAACTTTGATAAATTCTATCATCTGTCAAATATTCTGCGCATATTTTGTTATAATATATTTTATAGTTAGAATTTAAAAGAAATGATTCTTCAGAACTTCGCCAGATTCCCACATTTGTCCAGCGGTGTGAAGAAGCATCTCATTCTGAATGTCGCTTGCGTATACCAGGGTGTTTTACCTTTTCGTAAGTATTATAAAAAATATGTTATTTGTCTTGAGATATCATCATCATCATCAGCCCGTTGCAGTCCACTGCTGGACATAGGCCTCTCCCAAGGAACGCCACAGAGCCCGGTCTGCTGCTTTATGCATCCAGTCGCTGACGGCCCTCTTGTGTAAGTCGTCCCGCCATCTGGCCAGAGGACGTCCCACGTCTTGAGATGTATATTACTTTGTACTACTTATAGTTTCAAGAAATCAAATAATCAGAGATTTAAAAAATACTTCCGTTTTGATTTTACTCGCTACTGCAGTTGATAGCTTTCAGGAACAGTAGATATTTTTAATTTTGTGACCTCTTTAACTCGTGCTAAAATGATGTTAATAACAATCTTTGTATCACAGGCTGGAATCTGCTCCAAATTTAGTATTCAACCAAAATAAATAAGAATAAAATTCTTGCGGATTGAAATTTTCTGTGGATTAAAAGATCTTATTGCAATATACGTATTTACTCGTTACATTATCAGAAAATATCATTTAAGAAAACGTGGTATGAATGTACTTTTATAGTAAGTTAGTCGTTTTACAATAATTATTCAAATTTCTAGATATTAAATCGATGAATAGGAATTATACAACCAAGGGCGATTCCCCCGATATGGAGGACAGGAGGAACCGGCCGTGCAAGCAGTTCACTACCATAGGGAAGATGTTGAACAGCATCACGAACAAGACCTTCGCGGGAGCGAACAAAGTCAGTATCATAGGGCTCGACGACATCGGCACTTCTACCGTCATGGCTCTATTGACTCAGGTAACGCTATTGTTATGGACTTCTAGTACTATTTCTTTTAGCAATCGTGTATTATACTTATACTTGTCACTTTCGTCTTCCTGCTGCCCTTATCAACATTCTTTAAGATTTTCATGACCCAACTGAAGTAAATTATTAAATCAAGGCTGCCACGCTAAACTAGGGTGGGGCAGGTCATGAATAGTGGCCGCTTGGAAATGTGAACCAACAGATGGACGGCCGAGGTCGCCCCAGACAGCGGTGACGGGATGATATGAACGTAAACTACAAGATGTGGTTCAAGGTGGCGCAGTACAGACAAACGTGGTAGAATTTTGGGGGAGATTATTGCTCAGCAGTGGAACAGAATAGGCTAGAAAAAAAAGTAGTAATTGAATATAGGTAGATACTTATACCGCGGTGGTTAGTTTAACTTGGCGCGCAAAAGGAGATCTGCGGAAATATTTGGGGGGACGCCTTTGAGTGCCTTTGACCAACCGTGGGTGGCAAAATAAAAAAAAGAATACCGTGGAAAAAAAAAAATCGGTTAATTTAAGAAAATAAATAGAAACATGGTATTAATAATATTTTTGAATATTCCATCCAGAATGTGACAGATAACATATGTATGATTGATTTGAATGAAGATTTGTTAAAAGGAGAGCACTTGGACATCCAATACAGTGCTTTGTTTCTGAATAATCCCAGCATTGTAGCCAGCAAAGGTTAGTAGGTACCTCTAGTTCATGAATACAATAATTATGTATGTCATTGTCTCCATTTGTCTGGCCTGTTGGTCTACCGGTTAGTGGCCCTGACTGCTCGATTCCCACCTAAGGCAAATGTTTGTGTGATTAGCACGATCATTTGTTCTGTGCCTGGGTGTAATTTATCTTTGATATGTATGTATTTAGAAGTATATAAGTATGCTTATCAGTTATCTAGTACTCATAATACAAGCTTTGCTTGGTTTGAGACGGTGGCGTGGTGTGAAAGTCGTGGACTTTGATTATTACTATAAACATTTAAAATATTTTGTTGTTATTATTTTTCGCACAGATCCATGCGCTACGCGAGATTCTAAAGTGTGCGTTGTAACCACGGGTACATTTAAGGGCAGGGAGGAAGATGAACCACAGTACATTGCTCGGAACGCCGCCATCATCAGGGCTATCGTGCCGACGGTAAGACCCTCGACGTAACACAAGTCCCCATTGCTCCACTATTGGCCCCTCTACTAGCCAGTGCTGATGTTCAAACAGATGTTTGGTCAAGGGTATTCGTCATTGGAGTCTAAAGACAAAACACAACAACGAGTCCTCAACCATGAAAATATTGTTTTTACTTCTATTTCATCCCGTCATTTGTTGGAATAGTTTATTTATCAATACAACATCTATAGCATCCGTTATTTTTGTTGGTTGGTTACTGGACACTATTGCTACACTATTGTTAGACTATATGGAAAAACTATTTTATAATAAGATTGTCATCATTCTATGGCTAAACAGATGAAATGTATCATAAATCATATAACACTTTGACATGACAATGAAATTTTCTTTCCGATTCTTCCGTCAGCTAGTGAAGCACAGTCCGAACGCAATATACATAGTTGCCAGTGAGCCCGTGGACGTGTTAAGCTTCATTACATGGAAGTTGAGCGGCGTGCCGAAGAACCGCGTGATCGGTACCGGTACGATGCTGGACACGGCACGGTTCCGTTACTTATTGTCCGACAAGTTAGGGATAGCTCCAGACTTCTGCCAAGGCGTTGTCATCGGGCAAAGCGGAGACAGATGCGGTGAGACTGCATTCTCTTTTAAAAATTATGCAAGGCAAGATTCAGGTTGATTGATGCAAGATTAGTGATTTTTATCGATGTGGTGTGATAAACAAAATTAAACGGAAGATGAAGAATTATATTATTGTCTTTGCCATTGACATTGGTCTTATACTATGGTTACCTATTTGTCTTGATCTAAGCTTTTAAAGAATAGCGATGATAATAATCTTAATAAACAATATTCAATACTTTTATCGCACTCCATATGTTTAAAAGGTGTTACGTAATATTATAATATAGTACAGTATAGTCCCTGAAGCGCACGGCAACGTAGAAGAGAGGAAGATGCTAATTTCATTGCTTGTAATAATTATAAAGTGTATCAAACTATTTTCATGTCAACAGTTCCAGTGTGGTCTAGTGTGGAAATAGCTGGAGTGCGCCTCAAGGACTTAAACCCTCAAATCGGGAATGAGAACGACCCCGAGTTTTGGTCTGAAGTGCACCAGGAGGTGGTGAAGACCGCGGAGGATTTGAAACAACTGAAGAGGAACCCGTGTTGGTCTATAGCTCTTGCGGTCTCACGGTTGTGCCGAGCCATCTTCACTAATGAGAATACTGTCATTCCTGTCTCAACACACGCGAAGGTGACTTTACTAGATTGACTGTCGAATTCTGTAACATGTATTGATATGCTTTTTAATTGAATAAGTTGTTGAAACCTTCCCTTTATGGCAAGAGGCCTGTGTCCAGCAGTAGGACGTATATACTATATAGGCTGGTATATATTAGTTGTTGAAATCTTCGGATTATTGGAACCGATTTGTTTTGTTCGGTTTCAGAGCGAGCATTCTATTAGGGAAGACGTGTTTCTCTCACTGCCCTGCGTCATCGGCCGGGCAGGAGTCACGGACATCGTCCGACAGACGCTGAATGAGACGGAAAGTATTCAGTTACGCAGGTGTGCTGAAAACGTTGCACAAATGCATGAGTGGGCCAACAAAATCGTAACCTAATTGTTGTTTTCTAAGTGATATCTCTGTGATTATGAGTCGCTTTGTATATTGTACTTATTATTTTATTTTTACTGCCGACGTGTTTGATATGTACCTATTTGATTTGTTTGGTTTGTCTATTGTAGGCTGTATATAATAAATGTTTGTTTACTTACTTAATTATCGTTTCACTTTAGTATGTATCCTTATTTGCAGGTTAGTAAGAGGTAAATCGGACTTCTGGCAATACGGCCTACGTTTAGGGTTTTTCTTAATTAGTGTTAAACGTAAACAAACAACTCTCCTCTTTCGCTGGTTATTCCATGAAAGACAAAGCTTGCAGACGTAATGATCGTGTAAATTATGAAGAAAAATTAATGAGACGTAATGTTTTGCATTTTACTGAACGCGCTGCCAAAAAATACGACTGTAGGTCATTTTAATCTAGATTCTAGATAGCAACATGAGTTTTACTCAAACTCGAATCTTATGATGAAGTGCAAAAAACTGGAAATCGTATGTGACAAACAAACCGTTTCGTAGATTATGGTCCTGCGTCCAATTTGTTCGTTGTAAAAGCGTTCTTATGTGTTTGATTTATGGAGTATAATGGTATGATAGTGGATTGGGGCATGCGCGATGGCGTGGCTTCCAAAACGGACTGTCCAAGGTCACCTTGAGCGCGAGCCGAGACCGCGCCGAGAGCGGGCCGGCGAGTCCGGTGTGTAGGAGAGTACGTGCGCGACCACCTCATCTGCTGGCATCATCGCACCAACGCCGCGAACTACGTGACTCAACACACGATAACAAACTCTTGTACTCTGCACTCTCTGCAGCACTGTAAGTACCACAGCGATTTTTCTACTTTTAAAAACACTTTCGAACTTTTTCAAACTATACTTTTTTTTTTCAAACTAGGTATACTTTTTAAAGTTTAGCGCGGCCTGCGCGGCTGTTCGAACTGGTTTAATGTTTTCGATTTGTAAAAAGTTTTCATATCTATTTCCTTGACCGGCCTTAGATAAGACTTGATTACTTTTAGGTGTAGATAGTTTGGTGTCTAGTAAAGTGTATAACAAGTAGTTTTTATCAGTTTCATTGTGTTCTTCATATAAAAGGTACGTTGTTGTTATGTATTAATATTTTATTTATTGCGACGACTGTAGTCAGTGTTACAAATGACTGAAAGTTTATAAAAATAAGACCAGACTTTTTCAGTTGAAAAATAAAAACTTGCTGACATATTCGTTAATTGACTAGTTTAATTGTTAGTTCTTACATCCAGTGATGTATGCCAAAGAATTTTAAGTCCTTGTTTATTTTCATAAGGATGACGTTTATAAATATTTTTACAGCTTTTTTATTCTTGTACGTTTTTATTTAGGCCATCAAATTTAGCAACATACATACAGGCTTATAGCTTTAAAAAATATAAATAACAATTTAGGTTAAAATTGTGGATCTTTCCGTACTTAAGTCAATGACCCTTTTTATTAGTCGCGAAGTGAGGTCAAAGAGGTCGAATGGTCCTGATTGACCTTTCGTCTACATCGCACTTTTACTATTACAAACATAATAAAAAAAAGAGTAAACGTTGATTTGGCGCTCCGGGGAGCAACGCATCACTTAGGACCCATACAAAAGGAGTAATATTCCTTTGTTATTTGGTGCTTATGTGCCGAAACTGATTGTCTGAGTACCTAGTCCATTAAAAAAAAAAAATATGTAAATAACAATGGCCGCGCAAAATTGTCAATACAAAGACATCTAAAAGTCATTTCCGTATTTTCTCAATCGACTGTAGTTATACACAACGGACATTTAATTTGCAAAGCATTAATATTTGTCCCAAGCGGGATTCGAACTGCAGCCCGCCGCTTGACTTATTTACTTTTATAACATTGCGCTATCAGCAGCCGGAATCATTGGCTGGGCCGGGTGCAAGCCTGTTACTCATTCGTTTCGTGTATACGAGCGGTTGTGCACATAGCCATTCGGTCGTCGTTCAAAATATAAACACCAGCACTTTACTGTTTCACTCAGTGAGTGCTTGATGCGTTACATGTGAGCACGCGCGCGTCATAACAAATATCTAACGAAATCGTTCTTTCGCGGATCGAAATAAGTTCAAAGTATTGTTTTAAGTTTGTAACTTTTAAAAAAATATACCAAAATGTCAGAAACTAATGGGAATTCACGAAATGGTATGTTTATTTCATTTTAAACTTGATTTGTAACTTGCATTCCGTTGTATTGCATACTTGTAGTGCTGTGTAACTTGCAGCGGAGTGCATCCAACTTTTATGTTTCTTTTCCACGCGTTTAAATAGCTTGCGTTAGTCAGTGTTTTGTGAAAAAAAAGTATCTACAGGAGGACAAACGTATTGCTACAATAATCATGTGGTTGCATGTGATTTAAATCTAATTAGGTTAAACTAGAAACTGAAAAAGGTCGGTCAATATTTCTTCATGCTTATGCTATGCCTATGCTCATGTTAGGTTAGGTTGTCTAAGTAAAATAACAGTGGTTTTATTATTTTCATTCTACAACTGTTCGAAGTACTAATGAGCTGAATTTACCTGACAATATAATTCAGCGCGACCGGTCAATGAACTTTTGATACAATTTGTTGTGTAAATAATATTCGTTTGGAAAAGACCGGCAAGGCAAGGCGGTTTTATACATTTGTATTTGATTTTAAAAGACGTGTAATAGGTATATAACTACCTATATAAATTGATAAATCATTGTTGATGTCTTAATATTTAAGCCGCGGGCGCATTCAACTGCGATTCGAAAGCGACTTCGTAAAATTATTGGTGGGCACATTGCAATAGCGACTAGCGATATCTATTATGTTCATTTTTTAACTTTTTAGTAAGGTGCAGCCCTTTATTATATTCGGTACAAGAAGGCACTGGCATTTTAACAATATCCCCTTACTTGTAAGTCTGTCATAATACAAATATTTTTAATTTCTGTGGTGTCCTCTACTATTTTGAATCTCCTCTATTACTACAGAAAATAAAAAGCAATCAATTAGTTAGGTACCTACCTATCTTCTATTTGTTGTAATCCTATAGGTAGATAGTAAATACTAGTACTAGTAGGTAATAAAAAAAAAGAATATACATTGTGAAACAATTATGAATGAAGGAGATACTATGTATAAAAATAAAAAAGCAAGACCTGAGATAAAGTTCCCATCATTATGTTTTTTAAATAACATGGTTATTTGAATGATATTACCCATCATTGTTCATTGTTTTATTTGAAAAATATTATCCAGCGATATCTCGAATCTTAGAAGTGACTGTCAGACTAAGTCACAACGTTCCGATCATCGGTGGTTTAAAATTAATCTCATTAAATAACTTGAGCATCCAGTAGAAGGATCTTGAGAAAATTCTACGTCAATTGAGACGGGGAGGGATATGGGCGTAGAAATACCTTGGACAAACTTATAATCGCTGGTCACAATAGCGCGTCAATCATTATTACTAGCTAACGACAGCTTGGCAGATCGTGATCAACAAATTCCTTAGTTGTTCAACTTGAAAATATCTCTCGATAAAAATAATATTTCGCTAGTCGCTTCTGCCATGCGCCCTCATGTCTGTATGCGTATGTTTTCCCGAAATGCCACTGGCTTCGCGTACGCTTTACCATTGCGGCCGCCGTTTTCAGGAGTAGTAGGTAATTATTCACATAAATGTTTTACAACGTGTTCTGAAGTGCCTATTATAGTCTGAACTTCATATTTGAGTAAGTGGCAGTAACAATTATTGTTACCTATACCTCTTATATACGCTACATTCTGTACCTACTCTACCTACGTTTGAGTGATTAAAGCCAAGGTCCGGGCAACGGATTCACTAGTGCATTGGCGGTCGCTCGCGCACCATGGGGGCATTAGTAAAAAGTGTTCTAAAAAACAACATTAAAAGTGCTAAGCGGTGCGAGGTGGTGTTCTCACGTATTGTGGATATGATTTTAGGCAAGATGGCGACCATTGAGAAGTTGTTCCAGCCGGTACAGGAGAAGTTGGACGACACTGGGAACAAGGTGACGGTGGTCGGCGTCGGGCAAGTCGGGATGGCTGCTGTCTTCTCCATGCTTACACAGGTAACTTGTACCTACTATTTATTCAGTTAATAGATTGATACATCACTCAAATAAGTATTTATTATGCGAAAGGGAGGAAACACAGTAATGGTTATTAAGGAAATACGGTAATTTATTTACTCTTGTAAATGAGATATTATGTCAGTTACAAAAATAAAAGCCAAAATATTTAATTTTTCTTTCGTAATATCTAACTAGAGTTGCTAAGGTGACAAGTCAGATTATGTTTGTATGGTATGTGAGCTCATGGATGTAATTGCTTAACTATTGCCATGGTTTCATCAGGATGATGTCATCAGTCCATACGGCCGAGACTTGCTGACAGATACATCTATATTATAAGGTTTTTAGCTACATTTTCCGGTTCAGTCGTTTTTTTATTTATATTTCTCGTTTCAAATATGTTATTGTCAGATTGTCACAAATTTGTGGAGCAAAACAGTTGACTGTTGGATTTAATTTCACTGTATGATTCAGCGTGATATCGAAACTCTTATAGTAAAATTATCGTAGCTTTTAAGTTGCACAATTTACACATCTTTGGACAATGGTGTCATCATTATCACCCTATCTATATTCCATAATTATCATTCAAGTGTCGAGAGGGTAGATAGCAGTTCACATAAAAACAGTTATCTGCTATTACTTAGTACATAATATACCTTATCAGTTGGTATTAGCTTAGGTATAATATATTTGAAAATTTTGACACCAATTTAGCTCTGTCTTAGTATAAAACAAAGTCACTGTCGCTGTCTTTCTGTATGTCCGCTCAAATCTTTAAAACTACGCAACGGATTTTGTAGCTTTTTTTAATAGATAAGAGGAAGGTTTTTTATGTACCTATATTACACCAGTAGGTATTTCACCCATGCGAAGGTAGCTAGATAGGTAGTGAGTAGCAATCTATAAAGTAGACACTTAAAATCTGAATTTCACAATTTACACTCTATTCGCGAGTTTTTTTTAATTTGGGTAAACTTGAATTAGTCTTCAGTTACTTTAAGTCTATATCATAATTTGGAAAGGACCCGTAGCCGCCAGTGCTATGATAACTTATCTATTAATAATAGTGAACTATGATAAAAAATATTAATGACTATTACATTTTTTTATCAATGGAGTTTTGTCATGGAGTGAGGAGTTAATTTACTCCACTAATTAGTAAACATAGCTCTCACAGACTCTTAACCAAAGCCACAGAGGAAAACCATAGTTAATATATTATTATGATTATTGTTCTGTTTATGGGAATTCCCACCTGTGGGTGGGATTACGTACACCTATTCCCTGGTGGGATTAACTAAGGTAATACTCATAGGTAAATGTTAGAGGTAATAAATGTAAACAGTGTTTTGCCATATTATAATAAAGTCTGGACCGATTTCGGCCACGGTGACGTAGTGTTACTATGACACCAGCCAGCCAGCTACGCGGGACATATTATAAGCACAAGCGTGTGCGCAAACACAGACGCATTCTATCATAGGCCGATGGAACTTTTATTTCTATCTATCGAAAAAAAACATTTCTAAAGCGGACACAACATTCTAAAAGTTAGTACCCGTGAATTGTGCCGTTGGTCCGCCATCTCTGGCCTGGGACATTCTAGCGATATGGGGCTTTACAAGGGAGCGTAACGGATAAAGATTTAAAATTGATACAAACATTAACACGAATGAAATATCGAAAGTAGCGTGAAATACCCATGACCCAAGAGTAGGTCAGTAAGTACACGTATTCAGTGTTTTCTATTTAGATTATAAACTAAAATAATAATTATTAAATACAATTTACTCTTAACGTCTAGGTTATTTAAGGTAAGAAATATTGCGATAACAATCTACCTATTATGAAGTATAAAATAAATAAAATTTTACGATTGACTTGGCCATATGAAGCGCACTAAAGGAGGTGAAACGTTTGAGGTTATTTCTGATAGATACGGTACGTGATCTCAATAGAAGTAACTACAGTTTTTCAGATACTTATTTACCCACAAAAGTATCTAACAATCTAGTAAATCTTAGAATTAGGTACCTACTTTTGATAATGTATGTAATAAAGTTATTAAATCAGTGAGGTTTAAATAAATCGCAATGACAAATCATACGAACTCGACGGCATATGTCGATTCGTTACAAAGTTCCCATGACCATTATCTGTTTCCATTAATAATATCAGACCGGCTAGAGGACTATAATATTGTAACGTAGGTATTTAAGGGTTCAGGTTAGTCGATTTCAGGGCAATAGCCTAATTGACGACGGGAAAGGTGAATTACCTGAAAAGATTTTAACTATCGTTCGATGAACTATTAGTATTATACTCCATTTGTTTAGGTAGTTAACTAAATGTAAACAATCTTGGCGTTACTTTTTAACCAAAAACATAATTTTTAATTTGGATATTACTGCTTATAAATCAATTAACTATAGTTTTAGAAAATCTGAATGTATTTCAAGTTGTAAAACGTATTTTACATTTTTAAAGATCACATTTTGTTTAAAAGACATACCAAAATTGTTTACATTTAGTTAATTACCTAAACAAATGGAGTATAGGCCCATATTAGGTACAATGATATTGGCGTTGTAATGAAATAGCCACTTTGACAGCAAATCGTTGTTAATATATCAATTCAGTTTGGTTTCAAAACCATCTTTATTCAGTTAAACAAATTGAAAAAATTAGATACAAATTGTGTCATACATGAATTGAGTGAAGGATTTTAAAACGCGTCGAGTACTGCTTTACCTTACAGACACAATAACTAGGATACTGACCAAAAAAAACAACCGATTCTTAGCTATTATTTACCTTTAAATATGTATGCGTTGTGACATTTTTTAAGTACAGTCGTTTTATTCGTAAAGTTTTATGAATACTAACTTTTTACGCCGAGCAAATTTTCATCTTACATAGGAACTTCATAGCTCTTAATTCTTCATAAAGTGGCCAGAGATAAGCATCAAATAAACAACAATCTTCCCAGAAATTGTTGATAATTGTCTGAATCATGAGTGCGACACTGGCGGCATATTTTATGATGCGGAAATGCTGCAAGCGTAAAGTCCTCGCGATACGTGACCGGCCCATGCGAAGCAACAGATGTTGTAACATATTTTTAGATTAGATAGCAGCGCACTCGTTAAAATCAATGGGTATACAATTATATATTACTACTCTTTCAAGGTGAAATGTAATGATCGATATTTTCTTTAGATTGAATCAATAAGGGCGTTATTTCTTTACGATTCAAAATGGAAATGGGGGTAATAACTTCACTTGTCACATAAGCACATATTCAATTGTTACATACGGGGTTATTATTATACGATATAGAAATCCGTTGGACACTCATTGTACAAATTAGTTTTTTGATTCCAAGTCAGTCAATTACCTCATTAGAGCATCCTTTTTCTTTTCAATTCCTTTTTTTTATTATATTCAAATTGCGAAAACCTATCTATTTTAGGTTCTTTGTTATTTCTTTTTGTAGGACGGTAGTATGTTTGTACGGGGCATCCCTTGCAAGTGCCTACTTGTTCTCTAGCTAGAGCACTCGCGGTCTGCGTGGTGATTGTTGCTAATCTTATCTAACGGAAACTCTTGATTGTTCAAATGTCGTTTCAATAAATGCACTCATTGATGACTAGGATTCTAAATAATTGATAAATCATTGTAAATATATGTAAAAGAGAACGTAGGTTAGTCTGCTACTTTTCTGCTTTAAAAAATGTTGCCAATTTTGTTGACGTACTTATAGCTAGCCGACACCCTGGCTATAATTTATTTACAAGCTGACATTACGCTACCAAATACATAGTAAACTACAAAAACGACTTTATGTAATTCTGTATAGAACTATTAACCTTCGGAATATCGTAATAAATTGAAAGAAAAGATTTACATCAACTGCAACACATTCAAACTATATTTAAAACCGATCTTCACTTATTTTTGCTACAGGGTGTGACAAATAACATCGCGATGGTGGACGTGATGGCGGACAAGCTGAAGGGCGAGCTGATGGACTTGCAGCACGGCTCGGCCTTCATGAGGAACGCTAAGATACAGGCCAGCACAGGTACTATAGTGTATTGAGCTCAGGCTAACTGCACAGTTCTGAAAGATAGGCCAAGCATGGGCTACGGTGGACCACCGAGGGCCTTGCGTGGCTACCGACTGTAAATATTATAAATCAATAACTAACTCGTTGAAATACTAATTATGCAATAAATTTTTCTCAATTAATTATTACGTACAAGGTTGAATGTTTGAGAATAAACTTAATTATAGTAATAAAATTGTCATTAAATTGTCAATACCATAAATTGTATTGACGTTACATTGTCGATACAACAATGCAATGCCAAACGTATTTGGTACGGTTTCCTAATAAATGAACTAATAAAATTAATGATTACTTAATAGATTATTCGATCTCGGCGGGATCGAAGATTTGCGTGGTGACGGCCGGCGTGAGGCAGCG
Source organism: Chrysodeixis includens (assembly GCA_941860345.1). NCBI lineage: Eukaryota > Metazoa > Arthropoda > Insecta > Lepidoptera > Noctuidae > Chrysodeixis > Chrysodeixis includens. The sequence continues at coordinate 20,510,956 of OW796090.1, read as the reverse complement.
CGAGGGCGAGACCCGCCTCGACCTGGTACAGAGGAATACAGACGTCCTCAAGATCATTATACCTCAGGTAAGGATATAGCGAGTTTTTCCATCGCAACGGCGAATATTCCAGAAAAGTATGCATTGAGGTGGGAAAAGTCACCGGAACAGATTTATGAGTAAAGCTATACAGACTCCGGTTAAATTAATTCCTTTTTTGTAAAAAACCATCCTTAGAAGATAAATTTTAATGTGGTCAGTTGATGACAATTTAGTATACATTTTCAGAACCACCATTATATGATAAAAATTGCTTATTTAAGAATTGGCATCACTTATTTTATTGACATAACTTCGTTTTTCCAGCTAGTAAAGCACAGTCCGGACACGATCCTAATAATAGCGAGCAACCCGGTCGACATCCTCACGTACGTGTCCTGGAAGCTGTCTGGCCTGCCCAAGCACCGCGTCATCGGCTCCGGCACCAACCTGGACTCGGCGCGGTTCCGCTACCTGCTGTCCGAGAAGCTGGGCATAGCGACCACTTCCTGCCACGGATATATTATCGGTGAACACGGAGATAGCAGCGGTGAGCCGAAAAGCTATAGTACCTACTTCTTTTTCATCATCATCTTCCTGCGCTTATCCCATTTTACTTGGGGTCTACGCAATACGTTTTTTTCTTCCAATCTCCCCTATCAGACGCCACACTATCATTTACTCATTTTTCATTCATATCATTCCTTATACACTCCATCCATCTTTTTTTTAATCGATGAATTTTATTGGATTTGACTTCGAGTCTGTAGCTAAGATGAGGCTGTGAGTAGTTAAGTTAAATTAGCTTTTATCCGGAGAAGAAAATATTTAAGAAACAGCAGTAGTAGCTATAAATCGACTCCAAAAATATTTTTATTTGTAATAGCAATACTAACCACGTATCATATTCTCAGTACCCGTCTGGTCCGGCGTGAACATAGCGGGCGTGAGACTCAGCGACCTGAACCAGAAGATAGGCTCAGACAGCGACCCTGAGAACTGGAAGGAAACCCACACCATGGTGGTGAAGAGCGCGTACGAGGTCATCAAGCTGAAGGGCTACACCTCCTGGGCTATCGGCCTCTCGCTCTCGCAACTCGCACAGGCGATACTCTCCAATGCAAACAGCGTGCATGCTGTTTCCACTTATCTCAAGGTACTTCACTTATTTTTTTATATCACTTGAAGCATTGTATTTATATTATTACTATTTATTACCTTAACTCCATTTGGTCTGGTACTTAACTGAAGGAAACTGAATATAAATTTACTTTTTATGTTAAAAAAATAAATAACTGCATTGTTCATTCGATATGATTATCGTTATGATTGTTTTACATACGTTTTATTCGCATATTATTTTTATACTATAAGTGGTAAAAAGACACATCAAGATTTTTTTAAAGCGTTAGAGCAAAAATAGAAATGCCTAACATATTACACCATGTTCTTATATAGTTATGTACTTCATACCGTGAAAATTCCCTTGGAAAGGTGGGCTTTGCCAGCTTAAACCACAGAAATATTGAGCCACAGGTACATTTAACTGGGAACGCATTACATAACCGCGCGATTTTAACACTTATGTACATATATTTAATGAAGTTTTTTCGTTCTAGGGCGAGCACGACATTAACGATGAAGTATTCCTCTCGCTCCCGTGCGTGCTGGGTCGCAGCGGCGTGTGTGACGTCATCCGCCAGCCGCTCACACACACCGAGCGCTCGCAGCTGCACCAGTCCGCCGACCTCATGGCCAAAGTGCAGGCCGGCATTCAGTTCTAAGTAATCATCACACGAAATGATCAAAATGTCCATTAATGTCCAAATATTGCATTCATGATTGTTTTAATTTATATTGTAAACGACTGTACTCGTAGGAAAGGATTTTGAAAGGGTTGCCAAATTAATTTCTGAGCAAGATTAGGTGTTGTCGAACAAAAAAAATAGTAAGTAGGTATGCTGCATAGTGTTGCCACTGACTATTTACGAATTGAATTGTATAGTTAAGTTTTTCGTTTTATTGTTTTAAATCAATTTATTAATGAGTACAGTTTAGTTAGTAAGCATGTTAGTCGAGTGTCTTTAAATGAATCTTTAATTTAACGATATGCTATGTTAAATGGTCAGCTTACCAATGTTCTTGTATTTATGAATCCGAATTGCATGAAATCTATAATTTAAAAGAAATGGAAACCTAGTCTTAAGATATAAGAGTAACAGTCTTGGATACCTATTATTAATGTTTTTAAAGACTCTCAAAACACATACAATTTCGAATATAGCACCTACATTTTAAATAAATGTGCATTTTAAAATTTTACTCTTTTTACGTCTATATTGTAGTAGGAGTAAATACATTTCTTATTCGCTAGAATATAAATAAAACAATGCTCTCATTAAAATAATAATGGAGCGTCATATTTTTTCTTCTGAATCTGTATTTTTATGAAATTCTACTTTGAGATAATGATAGAGTAATTAATTCGTCCGTTGAAATGTCAAGATCCTGGTGATTTACAGTTAGTTGATCTTTTGATCAGTTTTTTAAGAAATATACCTAGCCTAATTTACTTATTCCAATTTTTTGAAGAAGTATACTGTATACAAATTAAATTTATTGAAGATTTACAACGTTTTGAACAAAGATTTTGGACTGATTTATTACCTAGTAAATTTGTATTTTTGTACTGAAATTCCCATGTCCCCCAAAGTCCCTCGTTAGTAGTCGATAGTGTTAATTTTTATAAATACGGCTGGTTATTCCGAAAAATATTGTCTGAATATTATTTGTTCCTATTTATCACATTGCGATGTATAATTATAAATAATATAAAGTGTTGTAATGATAATGGCACGTTACAATTTTATAATAATACTAGCGACCCGCCCCGGCTTCGCACGGGTGCAATGCTGATATACTAAATACGCTACAGAAAAACTGTGAACGTTGTTTATAAAAAAACATAGCGGCCCGCTCCGGCTTTGCACGGGTTTAAAATATGTAACTCACTAAAAAAAAAGGTTAAAATCAATCCTAAATACGCTACAGAAAAACTGTGAACGTTGTTTATAAAAAAACATAGCGGCCCGCTCCGGCTTTGCACGGGTTTAAAATATGTAACTCACTAAAAAAAAAGGTTAAAATCAATCCAGTAGATTTGATTTATTCATTTACTGCCCGTAGCCCGCACGCGTTTTTGGAGTACTTAAAACAATTCCCCTTTCTTTATCTTTGGAATATCTTTTATACACAATATTTTCACTTTTTTTTACATTTTTCCTTTTTTTTTTACATTTTTACAATTTTTTAACATTTTTACTTTTTTTTACATTTTTACTTTTTTTTACATTTACTTTTTTTTACATGTTTTTTACATTTACCTCCGACGCGCTATTTATAGGCACGCTGCCGCCGCGCCGCGTCGCCGTAAACGCTACGTTCCGCAATTTTTAAATCTGTACATCTTCAAAAATATTCATTTAAATCAGATACTGTAAAAGGCCAAATAGATCTATATTAAATCAACAATGTATTTAAGGTATTTAATTGGATAAGGATTAATGCTGTATTGGTTAAAATCGCTTCGAATATTAGTCATTATTTGTCGTAAAAAGTAAATGACAAAAAAATGTTATTGTGGGATATCCATAAGAGATAGACATATACCATCGCGGAGTTTTCTGTAGACCTTTTCATTGTGTACAATACTTAGTACATTATTTGGATAAATCTCGTAGGATTCAGCCTGCGTTTGCAATGTAAGCGGAAAAAATGTAATTATTTGCGACATCACATTAGAAACCTCAAAAATAACAGTATTTGTCCACTATTTAATGGATGATATTATACATAAAAACCTTCCTCATGAGTTACTCTATCTATTAAAAAAAACCGCATCAAAATCCGTTGCGTAGTTTTAAAGATTTGAGCGTTCATAGGGACATACAACAACATGACAGAAAAAGCGACTTTGTTTTATACTATGTAGTGATAGTCCAGTATTTCTATTTGCAAAACTATATTTAATACTACTATAGCATAAGGATAATGCATTTTGTGTTTTATAAATAAATTTAATTATTATTGTGTAAGCAATTGTTTCATTTTTATTGTCTGAATAAACCCACAGTTATAACGTTGAAATACACGTTTCCTGTTTATTCTTAGTAACTACTAAGAATAAAGAGGAAACGAGTATTATATAGAGATACATAATAGTATATAGATAACTAGTGTAAGGTCATCTAGCCGCTTTAAGTGAAATATGATACTCAGTTGAATCTGGAGAATCCAACCTAAGGTGGACGACATTCATTCTGTTTATAACATCTAGCACACTTCCTCGCGTAGAATGGTCCAAATCGGAAGATTTCATTTTGGCCAGGAGTGTGGCAGTCCTAATGGACGCCTGCACTGCCCCCCGAGGGAGGCAGTCTGGGCAGTGCCGGACACTTACCGGCTAAAACCACACTCCTGCCGAGCAAGCAAGATGCAACCATGCAGGTTTTGGGACTTAAATCCTCTTATTTTCGTCATTGTTCCCCGTGAGGAAAAGGCTACGTAGAAAAAAATGTTTTGTTAATTATTTTAAAGGCCTCTGGTGCATTTTCTTTAGTTCATCATACGTGTTTATGTTTGGTTGTTACCTTTTCTAGTGAGTAATAGTTACGAAGATAGGTATAAAATAAAAAGCGAAATATTTTTTTAAAATTATGTAATACGATTTTATAATATACATCAGCTTTAGACAATATGATATTTAAAAGACACTGGCGGGTAGCCGGCTGCTTATAAATACAGACAGGAGGCACAGATAAATAAATTCATACAACGTATTCTGTGACACATACTATGCGACATGGCTTGATAATTAAATTTCATCCATAACTTGTTAACTTTAAGACATAGTTTTGCTTGATTCGTGATTTTAGTATTTCGTCCTAGTTGGTGAAGAGTTTTAAATATACCTCCTCGACCGATTTCGAACTCCGTTTTAAATAAAATATAATGAGCTAAGAATCTAATCGTGCAGTGTGGCCAATGAATTGTGCAAGCTGTAAAACTGCACACCAATATAAACATTTCTATAAGTTCTAGTACCATTATTTATAATTTTCTTTAAAAGGCGTGCTTATAATAGGCCATATTTAAAACCTAAAGGCGGTTATACAAACAACTCGATCTATATAAAGACACGATAAATTAATTAATTAATCTGAAACATTGAGTTTAAGTGCCATGCAATTTGATTAAAGTAAAGAAACTCAATGTATGACATATTTATAACAAAGTATTGACGTATACAGTTACGTGTATGTACGTTGCATGCACTCTCCCCACTCCGCTAGTTGTTCTAAGATATAAGCAGTTCGCGTTTCCTCAGTGCCGTCCTCTATAGATGCTGCATGTATTAAAGTCTGACTGATATAAAAGCTTATAATTGTCCAAAGTAATACTTGACTTACGTAACCTAACGTTATCGCGGTACATTCAGAGCCATCTGTCGCTCGCAAGGCAGTGTAGAGGCGTACATTCCATCGTTAAAACTATCATATAGGTACTACATAATATCTCACGTATTATAATGTTCCGTGGTACATATCAAACACTTAAAATTTTGCATTTTGGTCACAAATTAGGACAAATATTACGTGCTAAAACTTAGTTCTATATACAGTTCATTAGTTTATAATCAATTAATCATTTCATTAATTTAACAAGTACATAATGTTAAGATAAGGAATAAGCATGAAAAATTCATTTTTAGCATAAATCACAGACACTTTTCTTTAAAAATCGGCCACTTTAGGAATTATATTATATGTTAAGCTTTAAAACTCGCCGACTGTCGGCCTGATGTTACAGCGCAGGCGCGAGGTGACTGACAGCGGCCTCGGAGACACAAGGTTACATCCAATATGACGTGGTTCTACAATAAAATATGTCAGCAAATAAATTGCGAATAAATTTCAAATAACTAAAATACCGAACTCAACAGGTGGGCACATTGACTATAGAACGATTACAGTAAACTACAGCTTAAGAGAAAATAACGTAATCCTATTGAGTGAATATCGAATAAGATTTACATTTGGCTAGCGCCTTTGTTCCTTAATTACATGCACATAAAATGTTGGCTACAAGAAGAATGGTTATTTTTATGGAAACATTGTCGGGGCAATGTTTTCAAATCGCTTCAAGTGTAATATCAGTTCGGGTGCATGCACGCTATGGCATGTTATTGCTAGAATAATGCCTAACGCAGTCGTGTGTGTGTGTGACGTCACCGCGTCAGGTGTCGTTGGGCGAGCGCAGGGAGTGCAGCGCGTTGCCGTGCCCCGCCGGCCGCCGCCGGTCCAGGAACGTCTTCAGCTGCGTCGCTGATAGCGCGCTAGGCGGTGCCTGCGAATAAATAAATATTCCACAAGATTCACACAATGCCCTCTGTGTTATGAGTACTAGACAACTGATAAACATACTTATATAATATATTACTAAATACATACATATTATGGATAAATTACACCCAGACGCAGAACAAATGACCGTGCTCATCACAAACATTTGTCCTGGGTGGGAATCGAACCCTCCAGTATAGCAGTAAGGGCTACTGACCACTAGACCCACAGGCCCGTGAAATATGTTAAACATCTATGTAATGTGCACATGAATTCAGAACAACCTCAGAAACGTAGACTTATAATCGATAATTATTTTAATAGCTTTCGCATAGTTAGATTCATTGTAACAGCTGATAGAAATAATTTTAGGCGTTATATTATCTTAAATACAACATAATATCGACATTATTTAAATCTTAAGCAGACATTAAAATGTTTCATTCTATCTTAAGTTTATGAACACAGTATGTAGTAGTTACCTCGTCGAACCATGCATGTGTGAGCGCGTCGCGCGGCGAGAGCCGCCTCGCAGGCGCGGGCTCGAGCAGGCCGCGTATCATCTGTTGCGCGCGCTCGTCCACGCCGCCCCAGTGCTCCGGCGGGAAGCAGTAGTCGCACTTTATTATGTTGGCCGTCGTCTCCTCGATCGACTCGTCCAGGAACGGTGACAGCTATAAGAGTATAAAACATTCATTATTTATAGGCATCATCTTGATAAAGGAGTTCACGCATTAAGTAAGAAAAAGTGAAAGGTGGAGGGGATTGTATCGACAAGAGTTAAACTCTTAAATAAAATGCATGCGATAATTATATTATAGCTAGATACTGATAAATAACCTTGTAGCCAATCGTATCCGATTGCTGTTTATAGTCGATCATATTTAAATCAAACATCACTTTACAAAATTACTAATATTATCAAGATATATCTTACGCCAGTCAAAAACACGTATAGGAAGACGCCGGCGGCCCAGGCGTCCCATGCGGGCGCGGGGGGGCGGCCGAGTACGCACTCGGGGGGCGCGAACTCGAGCTGCGCGGGCGCCGGGGGCAGGACCTCCCGCCCCGCGCTCGCCGCGCCCCCCTCACCCGTCTCCACCGCAGAGCCCAGGTCGATCAGCTTCAGCTGCGGCACCGCGCCGCCCAGCTCCACTAGGATGTTCTCAGGCTGTTGATGACACATACAAGTTTTATAAAGTTCTGGATCTTGGCTATCACAATATCAGCAATAGATTTGAATTTGGCTTTTATTTACAACACATTTTGGACAATACTAACTCGAACGTCAAGGTGTGCAACATTGATGGTGTGCAGCCAGTCGAGCGCGGAGAGCAGCTGCTTGGTGTGGTGCGCCACCATCTGCTGTGTATATGTGTGGGGGGCGGAGGCCGCCCAGTCCAGCAGCGGGCCGCCTGCCACCAGCTCCAGCACCAGCGTGTGAGCGCCCGCGCGCGGCACCTCCGCGAACAGCGCCATCGCCCGCACCACCGCGCCGTGCGCAGACCGCGCCAGCATGCGGTACTCACGCACCGCGTCCGCGCCGCGCCCCGCCAGCACCTGACAACCACACGGTAACATGTTACTACTACACCAAAACTAATATACGAGTATCAACAATGTCACAAAGTATTAGTTAAATGCTGACCTGCTTTAAGGCCACGCGTTGTCCGGTCCCGGTGTCCCTGGCGGCCAGCACCCGCGCCGTGCGGCCGCGGCCTATCTCCTCCTCCACGCTGTAGCGCCGCGCGAACTGCTCGCGCTGCCAGGCGCCGCCGCCGCCGCACGCAGCCGGCCCTGACGCGGGCCCGGGGGCGCCGCTCCGCGTGCATATCAGGCGAAAGCTGTACTGTCCCGCTGGTAACTCTTCCAGTGCCAGCGTATTTGCTGCAGCAGGTGTCTCGGTGGCGCGTCGCCATTCACCTTCACCCACTCGGCAATATTCGAGGTGCGCCGGCGCAGGTTCGTCCCACTGCACGACGAGGCCGCCGCCCGGGTGTGCGCGTACTGATGGCACACCCGGCAGACCTCCCGCACCCACGGTGAGTCGTGCCGAACTCTGCACTCCTCCCAACTCATTGCTGACTAGGCAACAGTAGACTCCCGCATCGGACGCACGGCACGCGTGAATGGTGAGTGTGGCGTGGCCATCAGGAGTGAGGGAGATGGCGAACCGTCCACCGTGGCGCAACGCCCTGGTCTCGGGCGCCGTCTTCCGCCAGGAGGCGGTGGCGCGCGTGGCGACGGCGCGGCAGGCGAGCGTGGCGGAGGCGCCGGGGGCCACGGTCACGTCGGAGGCGGGCTCGGACAGCTCGGGCGCGCGCAGCTCGGTGACCACGCCCTCGGGGCCGGGCTCCGCCCCGCCCGCGCCCCCCGCGCCCGCCGCCGCCCCCGCCCCGCGCCGCAGCTTCAGCCCCCACGGCCGCTTGGACAGGCCCTGCCACACGCACACCGTGAACTCGCTACCGACGGGGAAGCGTCGCCTCTACACATCACAAGCGTCGCATGCATGCTCACCCCGCGCTCCCGACCGTCGGCATCGTCCGGGTTACATTCGTTATGCTACTATATACAATCAATAAATAAAACTTTAAGTCAACGGCGGTTAATCCAAATCACTTAGCACAATAGTTGCGCGACAGTCAAACGGCCCGCTATCACAGTCTATGTTAGAAATGCATTCCCGTGTATATCATACCTACAACAAAAGAAATAGAGAAAAGCGTTAAAATAAGACATGCAAAGAAGATAAAAAAGCAGATCTCCCAAGCGCATACAACATTATAAAGATAAATATGAAAAATTATGAAAACCATAAATAATATCATAAGTAGATAATCACAGCATGCTTGTTTGAATTCATTTGTAGTTACTATCAAACTTTAGTACCCCTAATACAGTAACTTGGGTTCAGCCCAGCATCCAACCTATTAGATGATTTACGGGCCTAAGTATAATAAGCTATGAGTGAAAGCTCATAGCTTATGATCATAGCGAAAGCCTGTATATCTACAAAACCTGCCATAATGGCCAAATACTGCACTTACGGTATCTTAATTGGTACGATTAAAAATAAACTGAAAACTAGCTAACTTTTAAATTGAACTTATGATAATAGCGACTAGGTCTACTTAGTTGATGTAAGAAATACTAAAAATAAGCGTATTTTACTATTCAATCAAGTCATTTATTACTCAGGTGTGATAATTTCAAGAGAGATAATTTTAATTTAATTTTGTCAAGTATGGCTTCAGGAAAGCAATGAACAATACAGTAACAGCGCTAGCACGTTTACCTTCGAAAGGCATCGTCGGATCGATCGACCAAGCGAGATACCACGATCTCCATGGGTAATCATCAGTTAAAAAAGTAAATTCATTTGGTTTCAGACTGCTCGGCTCCGCTACGAGGATTGCTCATAATATTTTTAAAAGTGATAGCTGGGTAACCTGGCTTTTGAACTTTAGTTAAATAGTAAATAATAGAGAATCGTGGCAGTACTTGGGGGAGGCCTTTGTCCAGCAGTGGGACACTATAGGCTATTATAAGTATTTAGTTGTATTCCTTGCAATCATATCAACCTGTCATACGTGATTTCATGATAAGTGATGGCCGGCGGAGAGACAGTCAAGGTTGAAATATCATCCGATCTACCAATTTTTTTACAATTTTCAATTAATATGATAAATAGCTTGCTTTTTATGTGTATGAGGATCAGGTTTAAAAGTCAAATGTACCATTTTGCTTTCTTGTTTAACTTAACCTTATTTTATTCTGTCTGTCAAACTCATATTTCTTAGTAAAAATGAAGATTCTCTTCTGCCTGAAGAGCATCTATACTTACGGTTCCTGTCATCAGGGTTATAGTATTATATTTAAATGTTAGTGTATTGGTTGGCCGAACTCGTCACTTAATCCTTTTATCGTATGAATTTATAAGTTTTCGGGCATGGTATCAATTCAACTAGAAAATAATAGTTCTTGCTGTATAAGAATTTGACGGTGACTGTAGAAGATCCTGAATGTGTTTCACTAAGCAATAGAGACGACATGCTGCGTTTTATTTTACCTAAATTTAGGTTTCGATTTAAGAATAGAAAGTCTCTCAGAGTTTGCATAATTTTTGATGACCATTATGTTGACGCTCTTATTCAGGAGATGATATCAATTTTTCAACTGTCAAGGTGGTTTTCTACAGATGACTGTATTTTTAAAAAATCTATATATATAAAACTCTTCCGTTACTGACTGACTGACTGACTGACTGACTGACTGACAGACAACGCACAGCCGAAACTACTGGTCGTAGAAAGCTGAAATTTGGCATGTAGGTTCCTTGAGATATGTAGGGGTGCACTAAGAAAGGATTTTTGGAAATTCAACCCCTAAGGGGGTAAAAAGGGGTCATAACGTTTCTATGCAAAATCTTATTCCTGGGGTTTATAAACTTGAAACTTAGCACAAACACGTATATGGACAAGTAAATAAGTTTGGCATTATATTTTTTTCCAAACTACCCTCCAATAGTGATTTAGGGGGTTCCGATTGGGTGACTGATTGACTTTCGCCCAGCCATAACTGCTCGGTGTAGGAGTCTAATATTTTGAACAAAGCTTCCTTTACTGACAGGAGTGAGCATTAAATAAAGATTTTTGGAAATTGTACCCTCAAGGGGGCGAAAAGGGGTAACAACGTTTCTATGAAAAATGTTATTCCTTAGGTTTATAAACTTGAAAATTGGCTCGAAAACGTACATAAGGCAAGTAAATAAGTTTGGTAATGTAAGTTTTTCCAAACTACCCTCCAATCATGATTTCGCGGGTGTGATTTGGTGACTGATTGATTAACGCACAGCCGAAACCTCTCGGTATAGAAGTTTGATATTTTGAACAAGGCTTCCTTTAGTAACACAATTGACCACTAAGAAGAGATTTTTGGAGTAGTAAGCCCTTAGGTAGTAGGTACTTATCGTTATCAAATATTCACCATTAGAAAGCTACATCATCCCTGAGTAACTCAAGCTGTATAATATAATTCAAATTGTAACAATTTTTTAGCCTATGAAAGAAAGACCTGTCGAGATCATTAAAAAACGCCACAATCCCAAATTACACGAGGGCGAAGCCGCGAGCGGGAAGCTAGTAGACCATATTTTATGTACTTATTGGACCCCAAATTATGTATTTTAAGTACGTGTTGAGCGATTTTTCAAAGACATTTGTAAATATCTGTTAGTAAATTTGTGTCTTCTTAAGTCTTAACAAACAATCAGTACTGTGTAGTTTTCCTTATTACGTTTGGTCAGCCTTTAAGTTGTATACAAGTATTGTATTGACGAAAATAACCATTGTCGCAGAATTAAGTCCATGTGTATAAGATTATAAATAGCAATCCTTAATACGTTTGCCTAGTTCCTGATTATACATATACTTTCCTCTTTATAAATATGTTCAAGTTCATGCCATGTAACCAAGATTTTGAAGCACCCAAGAAGTTACCGTATAGAATATAAGCACCATATAAGTACTTTTTATAGTATACACCTTTATTAGATACTCGATAATATATACCTGTGTTAGATTTCCCTATTATTATCGCCACAACTTTAGTCAGGAATCAGGTTCATAAGTTTGAGTTCTTTTGAGCATAGACGCCTTCAGATCACATTCATAATAAAATTCATTGTTTTTTTATAGAAGATATACCATAGGTTAAAGAATAGGTACCCTTTAGGTTAACTCTGCAATCCTGCCTATGTATCAAGCTGCAGTATATACCATAAGTTAAAGAACACCCTTTAGATTTAGTCTGGTGGCCTGCCTAAGTATCAAGCTGCAGTGTTTAGGCTTGTAAGCGTCGTGTCTGCACTTACATTGGCATGCGGCGGCGAGGTGGGGCTGACGGCAGAGCTACCGGCCTTCTTGCGCTCGTCGGCGCGCGCGCTGCTGGTCGGCAGGTTGATAGTGTTGGCCTTCGCGTGGGGGCGCTGCGAGCGCGCGCGCAGCTCCGGCGCTAGCCGCCCGCCCAGCGACGGCGGGACGCTTTCCGTCTTGCGAAGCCCGCACCAACCCTCCCCTACACTATTAGGACGGGAATAGGAAAGTTAAAATCAAAACAAAACAAAACAAAAACGGGTGCACCAGCTTACTGTTGCCGAATACTTTCTACTCTCTGTTAGATTTTAAGTGTGTACTTTTTTTTCTGAGACTAAATTACTGGTTAGAGCAGTGTGTGTATGTTGTTTTTTTTTAAGTAGAAAGTACTCGTTTTAGTTTGAATAAAAAATAAAATAAATCAAGGGTAAACAAAGGGTTAAAATCAATAAATTATTATCAGTAACTCTTCTCAAAAGCTTGGTTAGTATATCTTGTTTGTTGGTTTGTTATAGTTAGTCTATTATATGCACTACAATGAGAGCGCGCCACTTCTAGCTGTCGATACTCTAATGTTATTCTGTTAGTAATGTGTGACTACTGCAGTAGGCTCAGTGTTCTGTCTATTAGCGTCAGTTAGGCAAAGCTGGGCCCCAAATTAAAACCGTAACGAAATAAACATAACAAAACAAAAACAAGCATGCGGGACTAAAAGCAGAAAACCACAAGCGTATTTTATTGACATTTATTGGTTACTCATGTAACATAGTAGTCAAGTATTACAGTGATTGTTAGACGTTAGTATTATATACATAACTTAGGATCCGACAGGCGAATATATACATACGACGGTTACAAAACTATAATACCTAAGTGTCGTGACACTCGACGAAATTAAAACTTTTTGGTCGAAATTTGATAGCAAAAGTAGATAAAAATTTCATAAATACTATATAATATAAACTAGTACAGATCATGTTAGCCACGATCAGAATGTATCGTGGAAGTGAAACTACACGTTTTATTTATTAATTATAGTATTGTTACATAGTCATAGAAGCATAAAACATAATTAACGCATAATGCGCGATCACAAACGAACTGCGGGCGTCGGCGCCGCCGCGTCAAACTATATAAAATGTAAAATAATACACAATGTGGACTCGAGTGGGTCTACAGAGCGGCGAGAGCGAAGCGGCCGCGCGCGGCGGGCTCCGCGCGCAAGCGTTAGTATGCGATAGCGCAGTTGTTGTTACAAACTGTTCTCCTCTCTCGGCGCAGCGAAACTCAGCAAACAATACAATACATAAGTTATCGGTTATCTTAAAACTATCAACATCAAAAGCTGAGTTCATTAAGCATTTCATGTTATACTATCGTTAAATCTTACTGACTAGCCTGGGAACTTAAATACATGATATAATAAAATGTAACCTATCTATTTAATTGTGGAACAAAATAATCACAGGTTGGCCCCTAAACGTGAAACATTTCGATGGTATCTTACTGACTTGTGCTTGCTATTATGAAACCTGTAAAATATCGGGGTATCAACAACCATAAATGTTTAGTTAACATAAAATCGTTGCATCGTTATATTGATAATGGAACAGCGTTAAATATGATAAAACAGACGCTAGTAAACATGATCGAGTGTAAGCTAACATTACAATAAATCACGGAGGTAATACAAAGAGGAGATGTTCTAACACGATTTCCTTAGGAAACAACGCGTGACATTTTGCGGGGTGAGGGGGGTGCTAGATCCCGCCCACTTCTCTATTTTCCATCTATCGGTCTATAGCAAAACTATTCGCTCCTTCTGTCGATTTCGTTTTGTAGTGACGTAACTATCTCACGATAGATGGCCACGTGTTTATAAAATGATATGAAAACTACAAAAAGAACATTTTGGCCTTAAAAGGATCTTTAGGAATGAATGTTGAACAAATTTCATTATTAATATTATTAAAATTTGTTAGTTCTAGCTCTACATACCTAAATATTTTTAATTTCCATGACACCAAGTGTCGCCATCTAGTGTCGGGTCGGATTATGTTTGGAAACGCACTATTATTCACTGACTAAAGCCACGCCCAAATGATGACGTCAGGGCCTAGTTGAGTGTCACAGTGCACAGTTGCTTAGGCCATCTCCTCTTTGTATTTGCTTCATGCAATAAATACATTAAACTCCTAACTAAGTCACGAGGTGACGGCGAGTCGCCCGGGCGGTGAACCCCGGTGCGAGTGCGGGACCGTACTAGTGATACACTTCAATATTCGATTGTACGTCGGGCGTCTACAACTAGCCCAATCGCGTACTATATTAAATGCAATGTAATCGTGACTTACTCTAAGCATGCAATACTTCCTAAATCCATCCATCCAAAATATCTGTACGTTCACTCCTTTATATCCAGTCTTCTTCGATTCCTACTTAACAACTAAGCGAAAGTTTAAAAATGTTTCGTATCTGTGTGACACTAATATGTCGTTAGTACAGTGTGTGAGGTGGGGGGACTCACACGAACACACCTACATCTACCAGAGAACAGTGAGGGTGGTCACTAGATATAAGATGCCGCGTCGGTTGTGCGCCGGGCATACACCCGCCCGATACGTAAGCGGACACTAAGGTGCGTCAACACTTTATTCTGGTCTTCTTTTGTCAGAAATACTAAGTTAGGATTTGAAGGCAGTAGGAAATTCCATTGAATCCAATGATGTTATTATTCTTGTATATTACTTATTAGTAGTTCATAGGTGTTTAGAACACAATGGTACCCTTGTAACTTGGGTGTGCAGTTACTCTTCGGGTGTAAAGTCATAACTGGTAGAATAGTCGGGCTCAGAGGGCATCGTGAAACAAGGCAACTGATCTTACCAGTATTGCACCGCCGACTACTTGTCGTAGCGACTGAGTCCACGACGTAGTGCCTACCAACGCTCCACGGCTGCCTCGTGTCACTGGCTCTGAGCCCGTGAGTTGTAATAAGACAACGTTATTTAATAACGCGACACGTCAGAACACATAGTTGTCGTGTGTCGTTCAGTGAGTTTGCATACTTTTAAACAACTAAGCGTCGATCGCAGATTCCTACATCTATTTATTGTAAACTGATAGTACATAATTTAATACGGCAGTGTTATTTCAAAATGTTTTACAATGGCAGTACGTTATTGCTATGACGGTACACGTGTTGTGGTGTCAGGCGCGCGGGACCTCGCCGGGAGCGTCGTCTCTCGCGCGCGCTGACTTACTTCTATGAAGACATCATTATCTCTACAATTTAACATAAGTATGTCTCACTATTCACGTATCAACATTAAAAAATATCTAAATAAATTTATCTAAATATCAATTCCAGTGTTTGTTAAACCTAACATGGACGTGACGCGAGCGGGCGCAGGTCGCGCGCCGCTCGCGCTCGCACGCGGCGATATTGTGCGTGTTCACCTCGCGTCATCATTTCAACTACAGTATTACTATCGCATTCATCAATCACCACACATAACTTACATGAGAACATTGTATTTTATTAAGACTTTAAGCACTATCACACGTCTAGAAGCTCTAATTATGCTATTACAATGAGTTATTAGTGGAAATACGTAATTTTCGAAGTGATACAATACTAGCAGGCGTGTGTCGTTACTCGATATGAATGCAGTAGAACCAACTGTAAGCGAGTGCTCTCTATTAGCCTATGATCTTATAATTCCAATGTTTACAATCGTCGAGATGAAAGTGACTACACTAGGTGAGTGAACCTTGATTATTCGTAACGCGGTGGATTATTACAACAGGCTTAGTTGTTAATCTAACGCAATGCGATGAGAGTTACAGTTATAGTTAATATGAAATTACATAAAATGATGCTGCTTTCGATCCGTGTCTCATTTATCGGTTAACAATGGTTCTCTCAGTTGCCAATGGCGACACTATGTCAATCGTATTTACTGCTACATTAAGACTTAGTAATGTCTAGATTGAATCTCGAGTCTTTTATCAGCGATACAGTAATAAGATACAGATACACTTAAGTAGGAGTCAAACACAGTTAGTGAGTGCTTGTTACAGTATTAGTAGTGCAGCCTCCATCCGGGATTAGTCGATCAATGATACTCTAGATATTGGGTATTAAACAGAATTGTACATCAAAAGTGGTTAAAGTAAGTTTACAATTACAATTTAAACAATGCCCAAAACTCCAGTACAATTTAGAAAAAATATCTTTTAAACTAAATAGGTACAAAATTGATCTATTTGGGTACAAATCAAGTAACAAATGAGTTATTAAACATATTTAGGTATCAGTATCTAGAGTAAGACGGATCGTGTCGTAGTTAGTAGAGCGTGCGTGGTGCGCGTGCGAACACTTACGCGGCGGGGTCGCGCGCCGGCTCGCGTGTGAGCTGCTCGCGCAAGTACGCGCCGGGGTTCTCCAGCGCCGCGCCGAAGTTCTTCTGCAGAGTCAGGATACTGTTCAGTGTGGACAGCCATTCCGCACGAGTGGCCTCCGAAGGCCGGCACATGTATGACCGCTTCTGCTTGCTGGGGTCGTCCGAGTGAACGATGAAAGCGCCCTGGACGTCGAGCTCCTCGACGTCCATCCTGTTCACCTGGATAGAACAGTTACAATCAGTATAATGCTAAATTGAATAAACTTGAAATATGTAAGCGTTACAATGGTTGGAGAGGAAGGGGAAGGCCAAAGAAAAGATGAATGGATTGTGTAAGGAACGATATGAGTGAAAAAGGAGTAAATGATAGTGTGACGTCTGATAGAGGAAAATGGAAGGAAAAAACATGTTGCGACCCCAAGTAAAATGGGATAAGAGCAGGAAGATGATGATGTAAGCGTTACAATATGCTGGTGAACTGACTTGGACGTGTGCTTTGTAGTTGTAGGCTGGGCTGCTGTACTGGCTCTTCTTGCCAACAGCTTCGCTGAAGATGATGCATTGTTCGAACAGGAACACTTGCAACTCCTTGCTCTTCTCGTTACCGGAAGATACGTCAGTGACCATCATGGACTCTTGCATGAGCAGTTTTCCCTGGGACGTGATATTACCCTGGAATAATCAACAAGCCACACTTGTTAACACGCTCACTTCATACATTTCTCGGCGATAGCTTACGGGTATATTTTTATTCTACTCGCTCGCGTACGTCGTCTTTGAATTGTGAATTATTTTTGGCTCAAACCAGTTTTATTTATTGGCTGGTAATTAAACTCAATTCTAGATTAAGCTATAGGCAGATTTAATAAGATCTTTTCTTTTGATATACCTTTAGCTTAAAAACACGGGAAAAAACAAAATTCGCAGAATGCTTTCATTTCAAAGTCGCTATTTATTACATTACGCCATTTGCTTACGCATTGCGCTTGGCTTGCATTTGCGCTGAGCTGTACAAAAATAACGGGTAACAATCGCATTGCTAGATAACGTAAAGTAAGTGGTCCTTACCGCGAATCCTTGCAGGCGTCCCACGTCCATCATGCTGTTAGCATTTTTGGGAATGATGTCGGTGCACTCCACCGCCTCACGCAGCGACGCCACCACGTGAGGCGGGCAGTTGGCTTGCTCAGAGTATGACAAAATCTTCTTCACCAACAGGTGATACTTTTGAATGCGCTGAATGGGCTTTATAAGCAGGTCGCCCAGCTGAAAACCGATAAAAATGATTAAATAAACCGTATAATAACTAAAAACGACAGCTTCCATTCGCGAGCATGCGTACACAATAAGCGACAACAATGACATTCCACATCGATCGTGTATGTATGTATGTGTGTGAGTTGCGTGAAAAATAAGAATGAAAGAACCCCCAAAATAAAACATGTATAATTCTGTTGGTATGTGAGAGTAGAGCCTGAGTATAGCCAATCATGCATACGTAAAACCGGCCGTCAAGTATGTTGTCAACGCATCCAGAGCGATCTCAAACGAACGTAAGATACGTAGTGCGATAGCGCGTAACACAAGTTACTTCATTTCATGAATGTCAACTTTTCAGCTGCACACGTGTTACGTGTCGGATAGAACAAAAGAGAATTGACATACCTACATTGTACGGCACACTACACACGTTAGCGTGCAGAGCAAAGCGCTCCTGCCCGAACGTGCATAGTAACATCAAAATATAAAGAGCATAGCTGGTAGCACCAGAAATTTGGAAAAGATTTTGATTGTCTTGTCGATAACTTGTCTCAGAGCGAATAAGAATGTAGCCAATCGTTTGTCCTTGAGGACAACAAGGTACCAGCATTGCTTGACAATGTATGAATAAACTCTACCAGTACCTGGGAAAGAGTTTTTCGAGCCCCGGGTAGGTATTCCCGTTCCCTAAGGCGGACCTAGAATCATGGACATGTCACCCAAGCGTTGAATGTTAGTTATGATGACACACACACGACTAACTATGAGCTTAAGTAATTATATATAAATATTATATTTAGCAGTTATTTCTGGTTAGCAGGATATGCGAAATATTAATTATAATATATATTGTATGTTTCATCTGTAGTTATATAGCCTTGGCAAGCCATGATGTGTCATGGGACAACAACAATAGCCCCCGTACTTCGTGAGAGAGCTGGTGATGGCACTCGGACAAACTCTACACTTGTCAGCCTAAGCATGTGCTCGCCGCTAGGGACACAGTGCATCGTTATGATCCCTCAAGATGCATGCGATGATGTGACAGGGTTTTTTTTCATAGATATTGATGAGTTGATATCGTAATATTTTTAAGACCTTATTATCTATGTGGAAACACAAATACACGAAGTTCAACACACTTAGTGAAAAATTGAGTTTATAAAATTGTAAATAAAGTATCGACACTTGGTAAGTAAATAAGTAAGGCAGCGCATATCGTCAACATTATTTAAGACGTTGTACGCGGTCGCAGCTGTAACAACTCCGTGTATGTGTGTGGGCAGGAGGTGTTGTCGGCGGCAGCGGCGGGCACCCACCTGGAGCTTCTGTCCGAGCTTGATGCGCAGGTCCTGGAAGTAGTGGTCGTGTTCGGACACGATGTACTCAGACACGGGCTTGTTGCGACAGTATGTCTCGTACAGGTGCATGCGCTTCTCCAGGAAGCGCCGGAACAGCGGGCCCAGCAGCTCGGGCTCCTCCACGCACAGGTGCAACTCCCTGACAAATTTACTGCACAAACCAAAATACTAACATGTATGCACGTTCTTTCCCCATATTACATGATACTCGAATAACGTTGTGAAACAAAATAAAATCGCATCGCACGCAAGCGTAAACGCCTTTGTTTAAAAAAAAAACCATATATTTTTCAAACGTGTAGTGGAATATGTAATTATTATTTTATCAACCCAATAATCGAGTGTCGTATGAAGACGCTACGGAATAATTTCCACATCCACATTGTTCCGGAAATGACTGGTGGAACTTATTGATGACACATTTTGTCGAGTGGGAAAATCGCAAAGCGCTGTAGCTAATTCGCAAAAAGGACATAAAAAATAAAAACACAATTTCATGATGAACCTAGAGAAAATCAACGATTTGTTTCTACCATACAGTTTTAATTAAAATTAGGCTTGATAATTTTATTTGAGAATTGACTTTGCATAGAGTTTATCGTGCATTTAATTCGAAGTTACTTTCATAATTAATCAGACAGACAGAATATTCGTTTAATTTTTTATCAATCTTATACTCTCAAAGTTCATATTTTTGTTAGATACAACTATATTTATATAAATAAAGTCGTATTCTGAAGTTTTAAAACCACAATTGGTTCTGGTCATGGTTTGAACACTTCAGAACAGCGAGATTAGTATGAAGTGGTACTCACTCGCGATGCCATTCGTAGATGGCCTCGATGTTGCCGAATATCATGCGGTGGCGGTCGCGGAGCCCCTCGGGCAAGCTGGGGTCCGCGTTCGGATCCTTTGTAACAATAAACAAGAGTTTCAATTGCTGTTGCTCTCCGAAAATGTCAAGATTGCGCCAAGTCTTTTCTTTATTTTTGAAAGTGAGCATATAGAAATAAAAATGTAGAATTTTTACAACACTTTTTACAAAAACAAGAGACAATCAATTAGGTTACTTCGGAGAGTATACCTAGGACTATTTATGTAAATAACAAGTCCATAGTCTATAAAACTATTTGTATATGGATGATCCACCAAAATGGATAATCTGTTTGTAATAGTGAAATAACCCTTTTATTTTACAACACGCTTGTGTATATAATATTAACGCGAACGAAGTCGCAGGCACAACCAGTTGGTAATTATTTTCGACGCTGCTTAACTGATAACTTAACGTTAAAGTTTTCAAGCAAAAAGATTGACTTTTAAAGTTCACCGATGCCATAGACCTTTAGTTAATTATAAATAAGTAACGATCGCGCCTCACCTGCAAGTGTCGCACGTATCCCTCGCACACGAGCCGCAAGTCTGACACGTAGATCTCCTCTGTGTCGACCAGCTCACGCAGCACGTACTCGCGCTTCTTGCAGATGGCCTCGTACGAGTCTGGTCCGGGAGTGGCCGGGGGCTCTTCCTCCTCACCGCTACGTCCAGATGATGAAGCACCCCCGTGTTGCTCCTAAATATTAAGTGACTAGTTATGTTACCTGCCGTACGCACAAGCATAAATTTGTTTAGCTAGTTTATTTCTTTATGACGACTTATTAGATGATTTTGATGAGTTTTATCATATTTTAAGTTATATTTTTATTAATAAACTGACATAAAAAAAAAAACATTTATCGAGTTACTTATTAAACAAGTCAAAATCGATTAATTTAAGTTAGTGAATGAACGTTGTGATTCTAAATAATAAACTGATCGGGCTGTCTGTCTTAATGAAACTTATTTTGCCGTAAATGATTATCAGCATTTTAACTGTTTTACCAAACATTACTAATACTGTTGTAAGCACTAATTTTTAAAAATAGGACCTAAAAGTAAAACCACACACCATGCAAAAAACAAAAACGCCGATTTTAGGAATGAAAGCCTGCCAAAACAATTCTATAGCATTTCGTCAAACAACTAAGCGACTGCAGAATGTAATCAACTCAGCCTGTTCTGTAGCATGGCTTAGCGAATAGTAGAATTCAGTTAGGTTTTGCATGACAAAAAAAAACGTAAAAAATCTACATTCCAACTACAAAGCTACAAAATATGACCGAATATCCCGGCACATGTTTCTTTTTTATCAATTAATATTTTTTACTGTTACATGTACTTTAAAAGCAAACGAAACTGCGAATATTGACCGCCGAGAATCGACCACAAAATTTGCTTACGCCTCCGGTGCTAAAAACTTTTTGTGTCACCCTCATATTGCAACCACGAACAGGTCAAAGCCGTTATTGCGCAAATGGACTACTATTGGCTTTCCATGTCCATTCGAGCGAAGCACTCTTTTTTACTTTATTACACGACACGTGTTTAATATTGGAGGCTTGAATAAATAACACGTTACTTTGATGCTGAGGGATGGATAGTAAAAGGTAATTGTAACTCAGAATCGTTCCAAAAATTCCCCGTTGCCTGAAATATTTCCAGTTGACAATTCAAAGCCGTCGTGACGTTATAATAAGCTGCCCTAAGATAAAGCTCTCAATCAGTACAACGATTGCAAATACTACAAGGATGGAAAAAAGAAACAAAACCAAGAAAACCGAAACATGCACACATCATGCATTGGTATAGAGCCGAACCATTTTTTCCTTGACGATCTGGACGATTTCAGCAATGTCGGCAGCCCCGCCATTGCTTTCCAATACGTCCATACCCAAAGAGTTCTGAAAATGTTCACCAATATGAAACCATCGTACAAGTACCTGGTACCCGGGGGTTAATGTTACAGAATGAAAGTTATCGATATAGACTGTATGTAATGAGAGGAATGGCTGTAGGAAGCGTAGCGGTGGACTTACCCTGGCGGCCGGAGCAGATGCGGCCACGGCGGGCTGCGGAGCTTGCAGCACGGCTTGAGGATTCTGGCATTAGGAATAAATACGGCATATTAACAGAAATACTTGAACTGAATCTGATGTAAATAAAACATATTACACAAGAAAATGTACTTTAATGCTTATGAAACGTGATGCCGTAGTAGTTCGAGAATTTAATACGCAGGATTGATTACCGATGTTTTGTTTAAAATTCTACACTGAACCACAACATTACGCTTAAAATCGTGCAACCAAGTAAAGTATCTTAAGCAATGAAGTCGGAAATCTGAATATGTAGTTATTTGTATGATTAAAATACTATTTCAATAATTCGCTTCACGCATAACGAGAATGAAGAAGGAAAACAAACCATTTTTATAGACTAAACACGATCTAATTTTGGTGGGCGTTACGTCACTCGAGTATTATCGATAAATAAAGAGTACTCATGTAGTGGTTACGATATTTGGGAAAAGGCCCAGTTTGTGTACACAGAGACTTTATTAATGAAGTTCAAGAGTAAGGCCGAAAACAAAAACGATTAAAAATATGTCTATCCGAACAACGAAAACACCTTTCCGCTTTTTGGCTTATGTAGTAGAAATTACTTATTACTATGTATCGATTTCAATGATATGGTGACATTTCAATAAATATACACAATACCACGTACACTTGGATATGCGCGAAAGTACAGCGTATAAGTATAGGTATATATATTCGTAGTGATGTAAAAAGGTCGGTCATGTATCTGTAGACTAAAAGTATTTTGTTCGCTGAAAGTGCTCGTTATTGTTACGTGATCTGTAAAAGATAGATCGTTTACGTGCGAATGATAGAATTCGTTGTGCCTCTGTAGGTGTGTTGCATAACAACTACAAAGTATTTCTTTTGTATTCGAGTTTTACGATAAATGTCTCTGCAAGTTTAAAATAAACGTTACATGACATTATTTCCGCTTCAACGTCAATAAACTGTCTTTGTAAGAGAGTTATACCCAGACGGCTGAAGATTAAAGCGATATCAGTTAAGATAGTTTGCGTGCGTTGATTTCAAGCGGCTGGAAGTGAGCGGGCGTTGTAATCGTCGCACGTTCCTAAACCGAGGCGCACGGCGCCCTAACAAACAACAAGTACCATACTATTCGACTGACAAGAACGCTGTTTGAGAAATTGTTTTGGCTTAAAACTGACTTATACTCTCCGTTTCATAACTCGGCTCAGAGTGTGAGCAACATCGCGAACAGATGCCGGTAATACGAACGCGGAACTTGGTGCCGAGTTTAATGTGACATCCTTAAGTCCTACTTAACAAACGACCTCATAGTGATGTCAAACTATAAACGAGTGAATGAACAGTTGTGGTGTAAACATCTCGAGATGCTTATAACTTGGCGCGTATGCTTGAAACTTGGAGCGTAGTTTGTCCGAGGTACAAGTGCCTCATTTTATCAACTACGTGATATTGAGAATGATTGCGATGATTTTTTATTTGTTTCAGGTATATATCCATAGCTTTGTTAGCTTAATACACGTGGTGTGCCTTTGTACTTGTCTATGTAAGAACTAAAGTCATATTTTTTAAAATAATATAAAAAATTTATGTGTAAGCAACATTAAATTTAGTCAATTTGTAGTTGTTACAATATAGCTATCTCAGTAAGTTTTGCCAGTCATTTTGAATAGTCATTGGTGGTTATGTTGTGTGTTGGGTAGTGAGGCTTTTCAACAATTGTCTGGATTTTACAAGAGATAGCGACCCCTGAGTTTGTTTCAATATTCCTTCTCAGGGTAGTCAGAAAAGTAATGTCGACTTCAGCATCCTTAATCAACACATGAATAATGACGATGTGTCTGAAAGGGACATGGTATGTCTGCAGTGGGGAATTGCAATCAGGATTAAGGTCCTCACCTGTATGGGTTTCATGGGTGGAGGTAGCTCCACATCGGCGGCCTCGTCCTCAGCCTCGTCCAGTGCGCCGGGCACGCCCTTACCGACGTCGTGGTCATCGCCACGGCCATTGTTCTCGCCGATGCTGCTGTACGGCAACTGTATCGAAAAATAAATTAATATTATGTAAACTACAAGTGGCCGAGGCCGGCCCAAAAAGCGGTGGCGTGATGATTTGAACGTAAACCGCGAGGGCTGGTTCGAGGTGGCGCAGGACAGAAAAGCATGGAAGGATCTGGGAGAGGCCTTTGCTCAGCAGTGGGACACTATAGGCTAGGAAAAAAAAACTACAAGTAACATCTATTGTTACTTCCATGTAACAATGTCTAGTGATCCCGAGAAAAAAATAAGTACGAACTCTCGAGTGATTGATTTTAATGTTACTTTTTAATAAGAAGTCGATTGGCAATAAATATAAACATGTCCACAACTTTTCGCGGCAAAGTAAATAAACATTTTTCTAAGTTCAATTGACTGTAGGTAAGTAATTTAAAAAAGTTACGACTTCTTGAACGGTTGTCTCAAACAGTTTTAATTAAGAAAAGGCAATTTCACACTTTAAAGGTCTCGTACCTACTGTATATTACAAACGAGCCTTTTTTTGCTATGATTAAAAATGTATTATGTCTTGCAAAATAATTATGTAGCTGTATAGGAAATCGTACTTTTGATGTTAATTGCTTAATTATTCTCGCGAACCAGGAATGTTTGAAATGATTGAATGTAACTTACTTTGAGTTTCTTATCCGAGGGGATTTTCTTCAGTGGAACTGGCTTTTCAGCATTTGCGGGGGATTGGGCACCGCTTGGTCCTTTGTCGTTCTTCCCTTGAGATTGCTTGCGCAGCCCTAGCCATCTTTTTCTATATGAGGACAAAAAAGACACCGTCAGAAAAAAGATAAATACCCAAATTACATGATTCATCACTTTTAGTGGTTTAGTAGCATTAACGTTTTTACGACTAGCGCTCTGTAAAATCAAAGATCCTGTTAGGTGGTATTTAAATGTAGCAAAACTAGAAAACGAACCGAGATTGAAATACGAAGGCAAATTGGAAAGCATTCGTATTTTATTTAAGCAAGGCGGTATTCATTACCTATTAAACTAACGAGGGCCCGGGGAAACTATTGTTTTAACTTGACATCCTTGACGTTCATTAAAAAGTTGTCCGACCATAACTGGGGGCCGAACTAATAGTTATCAAAAACTTTTTGTTTTGGCTTTTGACTCGTTATATAGAAAAACAACAATTTGTGAGTGAGAGGAGCGCTGACCCCTTCGTCCCCGCCCGGGGAGATCTGACCTGCGCCCGAGATCACACAATGTAAAAACATATCCTTAAAACAAAAGGAGGTGCTATTTGTTTGCTATTTTCAGTCTGAATCATGTTAGTAAAACTTTTATGAGAATGAAAATGAAAAAACGTGGACGAATGTCGTTCTTTTGTGTTTGAAGCTTCTCCATTCTTTGCATACAACATGTAGTACGCCTTTTCTATTTTATTTGAATTGAAAAACGGCAGGATTAAAATAGTCAAATTCGTCTTTATGTAAATGGATTCAATCGAGTTAAAGTCCGCTGTCTTGTTTTGGTACTGGAAAATGATTACATTAAAAGCGGAGGTGGGCGGACTGCATAAGCCCTAAAAGGGATGCGATTTTAAGCAAATTAAATGCGGCACTACGGGTCGGATCCCCAATGGAAACAAAGGTGCGTATCACTCTGTGCGGGAGCCTCGTTAGGATACTCAATCAATATACGGTTGCTTTGATTTTGTCTACAGAAGCGGATCAAAATGTTATTGCAACATCTGTATTCATCAGATTCTTAATACATTTGTGAGCGGCAGACACTGCTAGTGTTGTATGAGAGGAGAGCTCCGGAGCGTTGAGCTCACAGCTGCAACTATTTAGGCACAGCGCATTACGCTGGCCATGTACACCAATGGACCACAATTACACATATGTAATCCAATATGTTAACCGCATTGCTTGTACTGGATATATCGTGCGTCACTATTCATTATCATTTTCCTCTTATTCGGATTGACATGGTTAGTACGATTTAAATACATCGAATCGTGTTCGTACTGTTATTTGCATCTGGGCGTATGCACATATGTTTTGAGAACCCCTAGCTTAGTAACAAAATCGTCTCAGTAGCGCTGCGGGTGACACAGAATGTGTAATACGAGCAGGGACCGTCTCACAGATATTATGACGATTAGTCGATTTTCGACTAAATTAAAAACTGCATTATGCCGATTTTCACCATACATATACAAGGCCCAAATTTATTTATTTTAACATTGATCGCTACTCTCGTTATTAAATGATGTTCGTGTCCAAGTTCTGAATCAACAAACAGGAAATAAAAATGTCAAAGATTTTCCATTCATGCCCTACGTCAAAGCGTATGCGTTTACAACTGAACAAAGTTTATGTCGTAGATAGATACGCCCGACAATTTTGGCAAGCTCTTACAAAATCGTAGTATGATGAGATCATCATCAGGGTGATGACTGACACTGCTGCTGATGCGTGCTGCCACTAACCTGAACACACTTTTGTTGTCTATTCCCAATTAAACAAGTCAGCTGTCATTTTATTTATTAAAAATGCTTACAAATATTTTTATCACCGTTTTTATTATGAGGAAAGCGGATACTTTGGATCCGGCACAGCTTATGTTAGAGATAAGTAGAATGTATTTCGAATGCCTAATACTCACCACTTCGTATCAAAATGTTTTACTACGATAAACGTGGAAAATTCAAGATGCAATCTAGATAATAGTCCAGTGTTGCTACTTCGAATAATCAATCAAGAAACGTAAACATCTAAATATTAATTTTGTTCTGTTAATAGCAAGGCTCTTTACCATGTTGATCACAACTAGCACCTAGCATCAGCTAGATTTGAATTTTGTCCGCTTCGATTGATTACGAAATAGGATGCAGCGCAAAAGAGAGCATGAATATGTTGAAAGTTTCGCCCTATCCAATACAAACTGAACACAGAGGGCCCAGGACTGAGCTACGGAACTAATTTCAGGGGGGCAAATTAATCCAGGCCCACGTCCATTTTAAGGTCTTCGCACTGGCTTTCATATCCTTTGTTTCACAAGCCGTACGTGCGCGTTGCATATTCACTTCTCCTTTTAGGATGCTCTGCCAAATCAAAGGTTTGGAGGGGATGCAGGCTAGCGCATATTTAAAACATGAGTCATAAATTACATGATCATCCCCGGTTTCATTTCATGAATTCAGATACAGCTCGATACAGTTTCGTTAGGATCATTTGCAAACTAAGTTATATTTTTCGATATCAAGTAATTTCTATAATAAATTTGCAAAGCCATGTTAAGAATGATACAAAGATTTTGTGAAAGACAATACAAATCCTAGGGCCTCAGACTAATTGACAACTAAACGTTTGAGTTACAGTAAGATGTTGGAAACATAAAAGAACGTTGCCTGGAGGAAATTGGCTTAAAGATAAAAGGGAATCTTACAGGTAATCAAGCAGGAGAGCTCTACAATTTATTCAATCGGAAACGATCTAAATAAAAAGAGAAAAACGTTACAACTCTATTGCCAGTTCAAATGTTTTTTTTTCCGAGGTACGTAATATTTTCTTGGCAGAAGTTTGCTACCTAACTGGTGCAAAGATGAACTTAAATAATGTGAGGTGCAAACTTTATAATTTCATAACGGATATCCGAAACACACACCTCAAGAACTGAAGTAGACAGTGACGGGCGCTGTTGAAAGTTTTACTACGTACAGCGAACATCGCGTGTACCTCTGGCTATATACACATTTTAAAATAGGTAACAGAGGGTTCAAACGATATAAAAACATTGGCGTTTCTCTTAATAGGAATAATACTTATTTTTTGTTGGGAGATATGTAGCAAATCGAACCGTACTCGCGCTCTTAATTTTGAAACTAATTTATGTAAATTGTGACATGTAGATAATTTACCCACATAAAGGAGGTGCCATTGCTGCGAATATTGCCACTGACACGAGATAAGTATCGACATGTTTGGGTGTTTTATACTTTGTACACAAATGAACTAAAGCGTGAGAATTATTTTTATTGTGTTTTATCTGTGTATGCGCGAGCGGTCAGAGGTACCTTGGACCAAGGACTTGTCACCGCATTGCGGTCGCAGTCCGGCGACAACTAACAAAAAATATCCCAACAGTAACAATCAGAAGTAGATCCCCACGTGGCGGAACCTCGCACCGGTAAGTAAGGTCACTCTGAGGCCTGTAGGGTTCTGACGCTACCATCTAAAATGTTTAAATTATAGAATTTGGATAAAGGAAAGCATTGCAGTAAAATGTAACAACTGACAATTACAGTATTTAACATAATCCCGCACACAACACAAACCTAATAAAAACACTACAGATGCATCACTTGAAACTTACTTTACGCCAACCACTTGATTCCACATAATTGTACAGTCGCACTAGCATACCACATCACTGTCACAATCGTTCACTGTCGCGATCACGTGGACACTGACTAACATGCAAAATGTTCACAAACATTGTTATCTAGGTACTATTTCGAAGGCGTAAATAATCTGATCGGGGGACGGTCGACAAGGAGCGATATCAACCAAGATACAGACGCGATAATGTTGTAATGAGCGTATGTGCGAGCGGCCGCGCGCGTTACGTCGACGTCGTCGCCCGCGCGCCGCCCGCCGACGCCCGCCTGTCACACCGACCATAAACGAAACCTTAATTACATTTCAATTAGGTAATGAACTCATCGAACCTGTCGCCGTGTTGTTGCAAATATACGCTCACCTACAATTGTTTGGCATTATACTCGCTCGATTGAACTCGTTTACTTTACAGTTGTGATTTGTCTTTTCAAAACATTAAATTATAATCGTCACTAATAGGGTGATTTACGTTTGCAGGAATACATTACAAAATATTTAGTTATCTGTTGAGGCATGTACATTATGAATATGTGTGATTAGATAACGAGAAATGTAAAGAATTGATAAGAAGACTCTAGGTCATATTAGTGAACGAATCTACTTTGCTGAAGAATAAAGCATATTAGGTAATCAAAATTTTGTACGAATGCATAGATGAGGAAAACAATCGCAAAGAACCATGAGTATCATAGATTATATTTAACCATTTCTTATAAATTACAGAATTATACTGTATTAGTCATTATTGATCACAAGTTTTAGTGCAGTTTTTTGGACAGATTGTATGTTGCGCTGTATATTGGTGTTAACAATAATTTATTTACGTTAGTACCAAGGCACTTTTAAATCATTCTACTAGCATGACAAACATACGACATTTATACGACAGCAGACTGATAAACAGCGACGACAAAGTGCGTTAATTTTTAATGTTTATGCAGTTAGTCTTCACTGAAGCAATGGATTGTTTTGATAAATACACTTCGACAATTTAAATATTTCCCAGATTGAGTGCAGATATGATGAATGTGTCGAAAATAATGAATTGTAAGCAGGCATGCATCTTTCATTTAGCTGCTGCCGACACGGATACACGACCAAGATGAGTTCGCTTACGTCAAACTATTACGCAATGTTTTTGCGGGATAACACATAAACATGATGCGTTTGTATGAATCCCATGAGCAAACAAGCTGGAACGCGGGCACTGGCACATTATAGGTTTGAAACTCGGACCTTACGTTATCTTGGAATGGATGGATGAATGAAACCGCGTCGGAGAGAACGGGCGTGAATGAAACAACCTTATATGAAGAAAACAGTAAGCACAACAGCGTCTCGGGTCGTGCGCGTCGTCGGACATGATCCTGTGCGCGTGCGTTGTCGCCTGCACACCACTGCGCGACTGAGCCGCTCGGCCGCGATATACCAGAGCAGTTAGATAAAACCACGCCAAGATAAAAAGATGATTAATAGAAAACGCCGAATCATTTATTGCAAGATACAGAAGTAGATAAGGCATTCTTTTAAAGGATATAAAACCTTTGGTTTGAAATAAAAAGTAGTTTAAAGTCGCCAGATTCCGGCTTAAGGTGTTAAGTTCTGTAGTTCCTGCTTCCTTAGACATTACAAGAGATGCTACATATCACAAGGAGGAATTCTGTGTAAAAAGCAAGTGTACTCACCCGCTAAACGCCTTCCTTTGTTTGACCGGGCTGGCGGCGCTCGCGCTCCCTCCGGGGTCCGAGTTGGAAGCTTCTGAAAAATAAAACACTCTCGGTAAAAGTGAAGAGATATTTATAGAGCTAAATTCTGGACGTTAAAAATATTTATATATTTTTTATAAAGTTATAAAATGCTGGCAAAAACGACGATAGTATTTATTAGAATTATTTTTAAAATAAACAAAACAATATCAGACAGTCGAGTATGACAATACCAATCGTTCAAAGGAAACTGGGTATGTAGGTATTAATTAAACGCCTTTGTTAAAGGTATGTCGATGAAATAAGAAGAGTAGAAATACAACTTGAATGCGCTTTTGAATTCTTTTGACGCATTTTTATATTTCGAAAGAGAGCCAGGGATTTTTTCACAAAGGACTTTTTTGAACATTCCAGTACAGATATCAAACAAAACCTCTGGTATTGCATGAACCAGATTCTAGAATCGGAAATTAAATTAACTAAACTGTAAGAATACTATATGATTCATAAATATTGGCATAATAACAGTATTGTTAATTAGAAGAGGTTAATAAGGGTTTGAATAGAGTCGACCAATTTCATATTGTGTGTTCATGGCAAATAGCAAACGGATGTTGCCTCTCCCAGCTTCCATTTCCATAAGTTGGTCCACCGTGCATGTTTGCTATTGTTCGCAAGGGTCGCCACCCTAAACTGTACCGACCACTATGAGTTCCGAGCTTGCATTCAATTGTTTTTTCAAATAGGTTTCGTAA
This sequence comes from Chrysodeixis includens, assembly GCA_941860345.1. NCBI lineage: Eukaryota > Metazoa > Arthropoda > Insecta > Lepidoptera > Noctuidae > Chrysodeixis > Chrysodeixis includens. Next base: position 20,479,827 of record OW796090.1, on the reverse strand, counting down.
AGTTTTATTCTATTGTCTTCCGTATTTTAATGAAACGTATATGTAGGTACAGGTTTTATGACATTAAATTTTGTATACTCCTAAGTTCCGAAATCAATTGTCAGAATAAACTAAAATACACAGCCAGCAAAAATTTCGGGCCACCCGCTACTCTGATACTTTAATTCAATTTACTTAAAAAGTATAAAACTTACAATTATCGAAGTTAGATCTGATCAAAGTGCATTTCATAAGGAATAAAATGAATGTAAACACATTATAACTGAATTATAGATTACGCGTTTATCAAGAATTTTACAAAAGTAGAGTCGTTTTGATAGACACGCCGTGAGCTATGCGATCTAAACATATTTATCGTGTTCGGCCAGCCACTTCTACTCTAGGACGGATTGCGAGAAATCTCAACTATTCCACGACCGAACATACCACACATTTCTTAGATTTGTATGGTTATATAAGGTTTTTAATTTTATTACTGAAAATATAGAGTGATAATCAAAGTCTCGTAATCGGCCGTCAGAAGTTTATTTGGTAGTTAAATTCGTTCTACAAAATACCTGACACCTGACTGTGTCTATTTGTAAATATATTACCCTTATTAATATAAAAGCAATTGTTATTAATTTAATACTGTAAAAGGTACTGGTATAATTTGTCAAAGTTCTTTCCCCCATGTCCAACAGTAATTGACATTTCATTGAATTCGAAAAGCTGGCAAAAGCCTATACCTATTATCGGTCAAACAGTCGAGATTTCAATTTATTGTTTCTTTTGTATCGGGCTGCCATTGTGTCATTAGACAGCCCCGTGACTACATTTGAAAAGAAACAAAACGTGGAAAAACGCCGGGATATTGGTTTTTACGAGGGCAGGTAACTCAGATGCAGGTATTAAAAATGTAAGTGGTTTTTTTCTTTGTAAATGTTAACTTTGTCTTGTTTCATTCAGGAAGCTTGCTGTAATATTTCAAGCGTAATGGCGTTTACGAGGAATGAATAATATCACACAGTCCTTATTAGTCTGGGAGACTAGGTCGTGAGCTGTCAGCTTATGCGGTTATCAGCTAACGAAGACCTGTCTCTTGCATTTTAACGTCTACATGCTGTAGTAAAGTTCTCCTCTTCATAAAACATCGGGTGTCTCTCGTGTCCTGTCGAAATATACCTACTTCGACTTTAAGTTAATTTTTACCTTTTACATTTGACTAAGTGGATGGCGATAATAAAACAGATAAAGATTGTCGCACCGAGTAAAGTAACAAGAAAATAACGTAAGTGGTACATATAAGCCGCTCGATAGTAAACTTACTATGGCTGGCTATTATAGATTGTATTTAAAATTATATTCCTATTTAAACGAGAAATATCAAAAGAGCAAGGCTTATAATATCAAAATTCATAATCAGCAATTATCATATATACTATCCATAAGTTTAAAATGCATATTACACATTCCAGTAAATGATTACTAAAGTGTTAAGTTCACCGTAGCTTTAAGTTCATTATAGACTAATCATGAATTCTAACAAAGTGTGGTAACCGTCCGTCCTACACAAGTAATTAGGGCATTGTACAGCAAGCGTGCCGCGAACTAATTCTATTTGCACTTGATGTTGTCCCGGCAAGCAAACTCAACATTAAATACATGCGAACACCTCGACAATTCATGTTCCGTTACATAAAACATCCTTCACAACCTTATTTAAAAATAGTCACCTATCTAATATTATAACGATCGTCGAGTAACTAAAAGATTAACAAAATGTTCAGAGAACTACAAACAATATTTAATATTAAAAGCGATAGTACTTTGGTCCCTCGATATTAAATATATTGCTTAGAAACGAAATATCGGAAATATAGAAGCATGGCAGGCAATACACTGCCTTTGACAACGTATGGACAACACGGACATAGTTCATATTATACGAGAAATACCTAGATCCCTTGATATTTTAAAATACGATATGTTTGTGACATCTAAACTGATGCTTTAAATTATGAGAAAACCTAAACTTACGTATGAAGTATAACTATCATAATTCTAAATTATGGAATTAAAACCTTGTTCTTTAATATAGAGATAATATTAATAACACATCGTTTAAAGAAAAAAACATATGAGTTCACTAAATTAAAGAGAGGACCGAGTGTTGATTTGTTGAACGGAAAACTAAAAACAAGCAACGCTAATTGGATCGGATTTCATCGACGATTTCATTTTGTTTCACCAGTTCATAGATATAAAAACGACGTGAGGTTGGCAAGTGCCGTCGAGCCTACAACAAAGTTATAAAGGGTAATGTGCAAAAAATAAATGTAGAGGGTAAAATGTTGTGTGACGGGGGCAGGGGTCCATACCTGCCAAAAGCAGCAGCGCTCTGTAGCAGCACGAGCACAGAAACATGTGGGGCGGCGGCTACCGTCGCGTCAACTCATCGACTGCGATCGTCTGAAGCGACACGCGGCTCGTCGCTTTACCCTAGTGCTGTTCAATTATTCGCGAACACGCCATATTTTTTCGTATTTCAGTGTTTTTTTTAGGCAACGTAATAATAAAAAATAATACGTTAATTTTACTTCTGGTAATGGAAAGTTTAAAGTTGTCACATCTTAATTTTGTATTTTTGTTTGTGAGTTATAAAACGAGCAATTAGTAGATGTTATCCGATCCAGTTAAACGTGGGAGATGGAAAGAAGTTTTTAAAAACACACATGTGAAAGAAGGAAAATAATAAATCGCATATAAAATATGAGTGTCTCATGCCTAGTGGTTAAGGTTGAGTGTAGCCGAAATCAGTGTTCCGTGAGATCGGCTCCGGAATCGGGCAGCGTGTTCAGACAGGCTTCATCTATTGATTCACTCGTTCGCGCTCCTGTCCGGCCACAGATCGACGACTACTCCTACTACTATATTGACACACCAAACAGAAATATTACATTTCTGACAGAGAAAAGACAGGCGGACGTCAGATATATTGCCGCCAGGATTTGGAAAGGAAATAACCAGCCAGCTTTGGCGAGTGTGACAGCGATATATGTCTGTGTAGTTTTGGGTATAAATAAACCCTACTGTGATACAATTTTATAGCACTAGGTACGGAACGATACGTAAAAAATATGCTTATATCGCTATTTCCTTACCCTCACATTAAAACCCCAGTGAAAATTGGGAAAATTTAGAAGCGCTCATTGGTTTTTCATATTTAATAATAATCTGAAGTTATACCAACATTTTAACGGGAAGTAATAGTTTAGTAGTGTAAGCTTTCCTCAGTTTTAAACAATCTAATTAGTTCAGCAGTTTGCTAAGCAAATAAAGTATTACCTAAAGTTTAGTTCGACCGTTGAGTTAGGTTGAATGTTAGACGTATTTCACCGGACTTAGATATTTGACTACATGAACTGCAGAACAATCCGATATCTACAAAACAAATACGGATCTGGTTAAACTTACATGTCTGCAGTTAGGTAACTCGCAGTTCGTATAATTTAATAAACGTACATGATTTCTTAATTAACTTGAGAAAACATGAATTGCCTTTCAATTAAGTTTAATTAACTCGAGTGAAGCAAAGTTTGTAAAACTTATGTCGTCGGAGACTCGGGTTCGTAAGAAGCCAAACTTATTAAAAATATAATTAATATCAGATTTCAAAGACATGCTATTAGGTTATTCTGTCGTTGCTAATACAGTAACATGTCTGCTCACAGAAAATTCGTATCAAGTGAGGACATTTCAATATTTTGGAGGATTTGTTATTTCTAAATCATACTTAAAAAATGTACGATGTAATAAAATTTGCAAGTCTCAAATTTCGCCTTTATACTATCATTGCTCAAGTTGCTATTCTTACAAAATAGCCGTCTTTTTGAAAAGTTTCAGACCTTTGACCTGCAGTGTATTTGTCGAGTACTTTCACCAAATGCCGTAAATAAGCCGTAACCGTGGAGTACGGTTAGTGAGCAGTAAAAGCGTAACGATATCTATAATCTATTTGTAACCGATTAAGACGGACGTGCGAAAACGGTTGGCGTCCGGCCCAATTGTTATTTTTTCACACCACAGCAATAATGTGTCTGTGGTGATTGTCAAAGAATAACATTATGGTTTCATTGTCACGCTGTGAGAGTCGTTGTTTCGCAAGTAGCTGAATGTTTATCTTCTCACTCCGAAGGGCTTTTACACGTGTTGTTGAAAACACATTTGTCTTGTATGTACAAAGCCGCAGAACCTGATTTAAGTGTAACAAATTGTTCTTGACTTCGTTATCGTAAAGAATGCGTAGTCTAACTCACTGTGGTATGTGTGTTCTGATATTTTAAAGTAAAATGTTTGCATTAGCTCGAACATTTCAAACTGTGGTTTAGATTTACAAGTGTGTTTTTTTGCTTCGTGACTTGTTCAGGTTCGTAGCGAACGTGACATTTCAGTGTATTATGCAAAAGCATTTCTGTTTTCACATTCAACCGGACAGTAAACCTAGTGCTAGCCAACTGCATGAATGAATACCGGATTAAACGTGCGCTTTGCAAACCTGAGTGAAATGCACTGCGAATTATACGGTAATCGGGGCTGGAATCGTTTTACGCCCACATGCGTCAGACAAAGCTTTAATTGGCAAATATTGTGGTTGCGGATTCCTCTGGCCTATGCAGCTTGCGCTTGCTAAAAGCTTGCAGGGACCACACCATGTAATACAAGGTAAATACACCGATAAACGGTTTACATGGATTCCAGGTAGCCTCTCGTACTGTGTACACAACTAATATGTAAGGACTTTGTGTGACTAAATACAAGGTAGTGTAGTTAGTGGACTGCCTTAATAGTTTAAAATGGTTGTTAGATACAACATTGCTACTTTTTTGTTGGGTACTAACATAGTAGACAACCGTTTTTATTTTAATCAGTAAATAACCGAGGAGTTTATTGCGAAAAAAAAATATGTAGAACACACAAAAATTATGGTTTGTACGCTGTGTAGCGAATGACGGTGCGTAATGAACGGCTCGATTCTGGCTCAAAAACATAATCAGCAGCTGATGGAAAGTTGTTCCCTTCGAGGACTGCCAAATAAATATGTATTTAATTACGTATGATTGCTACACGCTGTATATGGTGCGGGTAACCCAGTGGCCGAGTGGTAGTTACGCGTGGCCCTGCGGCCTGTGCCTACACCACACACGTTTATTTATACGCTTACCGAACACTCTAGCGTCCAAATAATAGAGTTTAAATTGTATTGTTGGAGTGGCAACAAAAAGTTTGTACAAGTACAGATGCGAAGTTATATTTAAATCACGGCGCTCATCTGCAATGTTAAGGTTGAATTCCGGGACGCTTGCGTCACGAGTACACCCGTGTATGGTAGTGTACTACAATAAACTTAACAGACCTGGAGACAAACAACAACATAACTGTCTTGTTTTCCAAAATCCTCACTAAACGACTTGTATTTCAGTAGGTACTGTACATTCTTTTGATAATTTGCATGCTCTACCAAGTCTCGTAGTCAACTATTTGTTCTATTTCATTTCATTGCACTTATTTCCACTTGGAAAGTCAGAATGTAAATTGAGAGCAACAATTTAATATAATGAAATTTAAAACAAGTTTATTTCCGTACGATAAAGTGTTTTCTCATTCCTTGCTCTTTCTCTAAAAAGTCCGGAAATAGATTGTTGTATTTTTTATTATTTTTTCAAACTCTTGGACGCCGCGGAGAAAATTATTTGCAGCTCAAACATGAAACTGTAACTTGTTACAAAGGCTTTGAGAAATACTTGATCATAATTAGTTGGAAAGCTGTCTAAGTAAAATGCAAAAGTATTGTATTTTTTTTTTGCCCTTAGTAAGCACAATGGAGCATTTAATTATTAATCTATCGTCTATTGTGCTGGTAGTTGTAGTACCTACCCGAGGGAGGTAACTAACTGGTATAAGTGAACAAACACATTTTCTTTAAAGCTCTGGAAAAGATAAGTGTTTGTGTGTGAAATTATGATTGCACCGCATTGTTACGTAGTAGTGTAAACAACGGTGAATACGTAAGCGAGCGTCGTACGTAAACGTGACTTGTCAAATAAAATAGTTATCGTTAAATGGATCGCTCCTTTGTCGAGAATGTGGTTTTAGTGCGTCTTAACGAAATCAAGAAAATCTTATAGTTCTGTAAATCGACCACACAAAATAACAAACATGTTTTTCAATACTCCTACTGAATGTTACTTTTTCGTTGCAGGTACACAAAAGTTTCATAACAGCAAACGGAAATAGTATAAAAGTAGTGATATACAAAATTATGACACAGTCTGTGGATTAAAATAATATAAAAGCTTATTTTAAGCGCGTGCGGCGACGGCGTGTCCGCGGCAGGCGCCGGCGCACGCCCCGTAGGACTGACACACTTATCAAATAAACGAAAATTAACCTTGTACTCTATGTAATTCACGACGTATAAGTAGGCTGACATTGGCTGCGAATAGTTTTAATATGGAGGCCTGTTGATACATTTATTTTCTTTGACGATGTTTGTTTTTAAAAGAAAAAAGTAGGTGTAGTTTAACCGCGGACGTCGTAGATCTTTGTCTTAGTTCATGTTTTGTGTATAAATATAATATATCGTAGGTTGTCGATGATGCTGCTCAGTTTTAAAACTATTGACGAATTAACGTAACTGTGTTGTTGCCACTTCAAAGCGTTCAGTTTAATTTATCTTCTTAGCGCGCATATCAGTCACTTTAAACGCTGTTAAATATAAGACATCATTTATAGTATCGTTATAATTAAGTATGAACCACAACCACATAGCAATAAACCGTTTTTAGAAGATAAGTTGTAATTTTAATTAATTAATTATCTATTTGAATGCTCCGCGTCGAAAACACGGCGAAATCAGTACCACCATAAACATAAGAGAAATGTACTCGGTGTAAATAAAATGTCCGTTAACGTACAATTCCCACTCTGTCCAAAATCATTTTTTATCAGCTCGCCGGCAACAGTGTTCGGAACAGAGCCTAGGCTGATTTAATCACGGGGACGCATCAGTTTCTGAAAGGGGCATTAAAGTAATTACTGAGTGGACATTACAGTTATCCATTGACAGGTGTCACGTACACACGTAATTGATTTCAATCCTATTAAAAAGCCGTACTCTAAAGAACTAAATGAACTAGCTCTCTTTGCGGCGCGACTCACGAGAGCGATCAATGATGTGCAAAATTTAACGACTCCACGCTTGTTACGTTGTTACACAAGTATGACTTCTGTGGTTATTACGTGTTAATGCTCCGGTTATGTTTTGCGATGACACCGTAAACCGCGTTTATATGTATTCACTGGGAACGAACTCGTATTTATTTCGCACGGGGGATAATTTATTCGGCGTCGGGCGTCGCCTCGTCGTGAGGAAGTGGGCCGCGGTCACAGCGTTTCTTACCGATGTCTTTATCCATTTACACAAACAGTTGTAACTATCAATCAGTGTTGAGTCCGAGGGCAGGTAATGCCTGCACGAGCGCGACCGGAGCGCGACTCCTGCGCCGGCCACGAGTTCACTACTCGGACATTATTGTGCAAGACTCGTGCCGGGTCCTATTCAATTTCAAATATGGTAGCAGCCGCGCGCGCACGTCCTATTGGACAGTTACACCTTACGAACGAAATGGTCACAAATCGAATCGTAAATAAATCAATGGATTTATTTAAAATTCGATCAGCGATTCAGATGGATTTGACTAATAGGCAAACGATTAATGGGTTTGATTTTGGTCTCTCGAATTCCGGTACAAGTATATGGCAGCACAACTTTTCTAAAACAAATAGTACGCCGTGTAACGGTAACCAAGTTAGTTCCCTTTCCAAAATAAAATGTTAAACCGTTCCGTACGGAAGCTACAATTAAAAGAAAATTAACACGGAATTTATACTAAAAATGTATTAAGAGTCAGAGGTAATATTTCGCTTATAATAATCCGGCGGCGGCATCCGTTGGCAAGGTGAATTTGCTCGTTAGTATGTTTTATTTCTATGCGATAGAATGAACTTTATGGGAGTAAGTTGTAGCGTTTAAAAGTTGAGTCTAACGATGTGTAAAGTTGTCTACTACCAATTTAAAATATTTTTGTCATATTATTTGCAGTACCTGCATTTACACTCGTCGCTTTTCGAACATTCACGTACATTAAATGTTGTTGTCGGAATGCGAGACTAGTGTAGGTACATTAGCGAGCGACCCCCAACTCCAGCTGAACTACGAGTTACTTTAGGGGCGCATTCACGCTTAACAATATTTCATAGCATACAGGTAATAGGTACCTGCTTATTAGCAATTTGATTAAGCGTACCGTCAGCAAAATAACATTTCATATTTTCTATACTTTATCTACTTTATGTTCGTAACTTCGGCTTGAATATAAATCTTCGTCCAATTTAGTAACAGACTCGTATTACGTACGACAATAATTATTCATGTGCGTTGATCCTGCGGAAAATGACACCGCAAATGAATGCAATCGGTGAATTCGTGTCGCGTTTATTTTGTCGCCAAAATTATGTGGCGAAACAATCACTTTCATTTGACGCTTTCAATAACTCTGCGTTCGGAAAGTCGAATAAATTACGTTCCGATTACAACCCTTGCGTTTTTATAGATAAAAATATTATAACCACTATCTTATTACACAAAAATAACATTTCTTTATTATTTTCGTAACTTGTAAATTTCTGTCAAATTGCATTTTTTTATAATTTTTAAACTGCAAGATTTAAGTTGATAGGGAAACATTAAACAAAAAGCTCTACTCCGTGAGGTGTCTCGTGGTACATTCGTTAGTCGTGTAAAAACGATGTTATCGTGTTTTGAACTACAGCTTGATATTGGTATGATAGCGAGTAACGCGGCCGTAATCACCAACATGGAGATTGTTTTGATGAGCTCTCGGCGAGCTACCGCGTTAATGAATGCGAACTGTAATATTGTAAAACCCGCGTGAACGCGACGACCCTTGACTTTTTCTAAAAGAGATGAATGAGTACGGTCGCAATAATAACTACGATTATAATTTCCTTTTATTTTATTTTTTTAGAAATTTTATCAGGATTTCTATGAAGTGATCTCTCGCGTGTAAAGTTAAGTACCGCAAGCTGTGACGTGGTATTCTATCGAGTAATATGAAGTGCGGAGTCGGCGGCACATGTGCGGACAGCCAGAGTCGTCGGCGAGTATTAGAATCGTAATTCATGCGTGTATTAGTAGTAAGTAGTAACAGTGGTCAGATAAACATACGTTTTGCTGATATATTGCTATGATAGCGCGTATCGTTTACTACACGCTCGGTGCGGTGACTCATGGGGCTCTGTTTAGTGTAACACGCACTTTTTACATACACTACAAGACGAAGATTAACAACGCCGCAGTTGTAAACTAATAGATATTATAAAGGGAGTGAAACATACTCTGAAAAATGTACCAATTTATAATAGGTGAACGCTTTAGCATTGTTTAAAGTGTTGCGCGGTATTAATAGAGCTTAATAAACTCTTATAGGTAATTTAGTTCTGAATGACTTACGAAAAAAGTTTTATTTTAGACTGCCTAAATGTAAAATAGCCACACTACTGAAATAAAATATCTCGCGTAAAATGTATTCTATTTTTTTTGTTTTAGTTCCTGTTTTACAAGTGTTCAAAAAAATTTGCAAGAGATTTACAAGCACTTAATATTATTATTATTATCTCGCTCGGGCTGTACAATTTGTATGATGAACAAGAGTTGTAATCATTTTGCCGGTATTTTTTTTGGGTATACACTTTTAGTTATTTTTATGAATAGAGTTTAACGTATAATTAATTTCTGCAAATGCTCCAATAAAAGTAGGTGATACAATATTCTAGTGATTGAGAAAATTTTTATATTGAAAAATTTAAAAAATATTTTAAACGCATATGAATAATTTAAAAAATATAAGAAATGCAATGAAAATCATTAGTTTCATTAAGTCGTTTTTATGAATTTCAATACGTTTAACAAATAAGAATTAATAAAAAAATTAGGGTCAAATAAATTTTGAAAAAATTAAAATTTTAAGATTTTATAAACTTACCGGATCCTCCGTTGCTGCTCGAGTGTGAATTGGATAGATAGCGCGAAACCCGAGCGTACGCGGACCGCAAGGACATTCGCGAGGACCCTTCATTACTAGATGAGGGTCCTGTACTGTCTTGATAGTTATAGTCATCGTCACTGGAGTCCGTCGGGGTAGCCATCGAAAATAAACGAACACATGTGTGCAAGCACGCCTGGAGACAAATTTTGACGGCTTATTTGAACCGGTTATATAGAAACTACAGCGCTTGGTTAGCGCTGAGGTACTAGAGTTAGTGTGTCCTGGCGGGCGGTTCCGGTCTGAGTGAGCTAGCGCTTGCTTAGCGTGCAGTCGCACCGGAAGTAGAGCGAGCTATGAACGCATCTGCGTAATGTCACATGTATCCCGGTGAGCTGGGAGGCGTGCCCTAGTGCACGGGGATGCAGGCATGCAACAGGAGGGCCGACGCGCGGCGCGGGCGGGTGTGCGCGTGTCGACCGCCCGCCCGACTGACTCTCCCGGCTAAAGCACGCCCATCCATTGTCGCCGCTACCTCTACCACCGGCCAATGCACAACACACGCGCACGTGTTACATGCCACTGACACAGATGCATCAACACCACTATTGGTCCATTGTAACGTACTACCTTATTTTATACACACTACTGAAAATTCGCGATATTGGGACTTCCATTTTGAAACACTCAGACTATTGCAACTTTAATAACTGTTAATTCCACGCACACGTACGTACGGCCCGAGGAGGCGTGTCCGTAAAATTTTCACAGAATTTATTTCACAATATTCTACGAAAAATTGATTTTAAGTTGAAATAAAAACATCGCTTGTTGCGGGCGCGCGCCGAAGACACAACTAGCCGACGGGCTGGTTTTCTTTGCACTGTGTCTTATTTAACCGCGATTATAAGCGTCACGACACAAATAATAATAGTTGTGTGTCGGCCAGCGGGGAGCGTACAGACAACGTAAGATCGTTCGCGGCCGCTGATTTTGCAATCGTTACGTGTTCGGCGTAATGTTGACAATAACAAATAGTCTTTAAAGTCGACCGCGTGTTTACAAAGAAAATATTGTTGCGAAAATATTCATTCATTCAACTATCCATTTAGTACAGTATTTGTATCGGTTAGAACTCGTCCCCCCTTTACTGTGGGCAAGTCTTCGACGTACATTGAACACATCCGCTGTTGACCACTTCTATCAATCCTTAATATGATACATGGGAAGGTTGAAGGCTGAAGGGTCATTAAATTGAAGCTTGTTACTTAATTATTTCGTAGGTAAGGATCAACAGATTAAGTCAATTTGGAAACGGTATTCTAAGAACGCGTAGGTATTTATTAATTAGCCAATTAGCTATAATCTATAAATTACTTTATAATCCTTCTTATTTTTTTTCTAATGAATCCTGCCAAGAATAAATTTACGTAAACATATTTGTTGTTAAACGTGTAACTTTGATGTTGGTACTACTGAATCTGGGCACACTTTACGTAGTAGGTACCTACATGTTGTACTGAGATGACTAATGTCTTACAACCGATGACGGCCGGATACGAGCTTAGCGAACTCTCTGATTGTAGTGATTATAAGTGTAAATAACTCTGGGCATGTTTCCCAACTACACGCTCACACACATACAAAACGACTCCTAGTAAGAAAACAATCATTTATTTATCAACTGTCTTATCCTAATAATAACTGCGATTACCCAGCTTAGTTATTAACTCGGTAAGTAAGAAATACTTATTTTCATTTCGGCTAGACACGTATTATAAATATACATTATAGGGTCAACAATAATAGTAGAATCTGCCACATAGAGCAGTTTCCTGCAAAAGGTGTCCTGCATTAGTTGTGGAGCCTCGAAATTTATTTATTAATTTTCTGCTACCACAAATTTAGACAACGTGTGCTCAATTAAATAGGGTAAGGATTACATTTCTACATCAGGATCTACATGAAAAAGGGTTTTGGTTTGTAGATAAAAAAATAAAATTCGTTTGTTGATTAATGTTACGTAAAAAATGTTTCTTTATCAGTTGTCTACTTCCAGAAATTATCGTTCTTCTAAATGTGCCTTGAACACAAAAAGTCTGCGGCGCACTGAAATAGAGGATACTTTACGCACCGAACTATTAATAACAGCGCTAATTGTATCTCAACACGACTTAGCAATGAGTACTTCAAGTACCTATATTTAGCATTAGTTAGGTATGTACAGTGAGTATAGCATTAATTATACATGAACATCGTTACTTAGTCGACTAAAGTCGGGATAACAGTGGCGATAAACAGTCATGTATAATTTATAAGTTGATATTTACAGGCATGACTATATCCTGTGCAGAACAATGTCTCGCTAAGTTAAAAAGTGTAAATAAAGATGGTAAAACCGTATTTTAGCCGTAAGTAAGTATTGAAACTCTTTTCAAATAACATTAAACGAAAGCGGCGTTTAATGGACGCAAATGACTTAATCCGTTGCCAGGCGAGCGGGGACGCGGCACGCTACGGCACAATAAATGCCTATAAAATTATTTGAAAGCCTCTAACAGAAGTACGTCAGTACTTCGTGATTGTATATGAATACCTAGATTATATTTATGTGAATCAACATATTAAAGTCCATAATAAACCAGACGTGGAGTAAGCTAAATAAGTGTAGATAACTACTTGAACTCAAGCAACAATCGCGCAGATCTATCATTACTTAATAACTGCATTCAAACGACTGCTTAATGCACCTCATCAAAGTCCAAAATTAATTACGAAAGGTAATGACGTTACGGGCTTAATTATAAATTGTATCAGCTATAACGAGGCAGGAATGATGGCGGAAATACCCCGCCGATGATAATGTGATCAGTGTCGCCGTCACAGTCGCCATACTTCCAGTTGAATTACTGAAAATCCGGGCACAGATAGTGATATACGAATTAATTCAATAGAACATATTCTCGAATATGCGAGGGCTTTCATGAAAATACTATGAGATCCTAATCCCTTACGAATTCAGGAAAATACAATATGTGTAAATATTTTCTTACTTTTCCATAAAGAACATCCCTTTGTTGAAGTAATTAAAAAAATACCTAATAAATTAGATGCCTATATCTGCAGATAAGTCAGACATGCAATTTTTTTCAATATCTCATTGAAAACATAGGTCTCTAAACCACGATATTACATAAGGCTATTGTCTGTAACACCCTGTTGGTTAATTAGGAAGTACATGACTAACTAACAAATAAAAACTTGATTTATTGAAAAGCGCAATCAATAGATTTCGACGGATTCAATGGAAGGAGTTTTTCATAGCGTTAACAATGTTGTTAACAGCTTAGCCCTGATAAAAATACATGAATTGGTTGATAAATATGAATATTGTTTACATTTAGGTGTTTGAAGGACATTTCATAATGTTAGTGCCGAGTTAATGGAACATCACTTCGGCGCCCTCGATACCTGAGTTGCTTCGGTTATGTAAATCACTCATCACATGTCTAAACTGTGCTTATTTAAGTATTCTACATCATCATGAATAAACACGCATTAGTTAATGTGTTTATTAAGAAGGCAAAACCGCGGAAAGCTATGGAAATGCTTCGATTTTCGTTTCATTCATTTTATACCCTATCTTATTTTTATTACAAGTCCTTGAACCGTAGGAGTTTCACAAACATGAAACAATTCTTTGATATGTCCGTATAAATCCTACACAAGGAACAGCCAGACTTAGGTGAGGTATTTATACAATTTTTATTCCATTCGGGGATTGAAACATTTCACGCATCAGTAGCTGGCATTTCTCTACACCGTAGTATACTTACTTGTACGTGACCTATACCAAACGGCTAAAAATACCAATATCCCAAAAACTTAAAGCTCGAATGAGAACCTGTCATAATATTCGTGTTCGAGAGATGTAAGTATCACAGAAACATAATAGGAGCAAACCGTCCAAGGTGTCATGTCATACTCATCGTGCCTCGGGCAGGAAACATTTCATTTGGCGGTCCCGGGTGGGCCGGCCTCGTCCCCCATACGTTACAAATGTTACGATACTTGTTCTAGCTAGCCTCAGATGCAAAATCGGCCCGAAGGGAGATATTATACCCACTGATGCGAAGAAAATAAGGTCCGATTTCTTTCTTAAATATCCTTTAAAAGATCTAGATGACTCTAAAGCTTAACTGCGGTAAAATGAAATGTCTGTTTTAATATTTTAAGATAAGGCAAAAGGATGTAGGTCAAAATATCCGTTTAAAGTCCTAAGAATTGTCGCTTCGGTCAAGCGGGTTCAAAAAAGGCTGGATGGCATAATACACTATGAAGCAGCACAAACGTTATAAAAAATAGTGAAACCAAAAGCACTGTTTGACTACTGTATTTATACACCGATTAAACGGCACGTTTCCGATTCATGGATCGCACAAATATTGACATAATCTCTGGATGTACCCAGACATGGGTTGTGCATTGAGTGTGTAAATATAATATGTACCTATGTCGTAAACCGTTTCAACTCTTGCGTTGAAACGGTTAAAGTAAAAACTCAACGTATAGAACCTTTGCTGTGTAATACAGCGCTTCTATCAAAAGTGGATTACTCTGGAATACAATAAACATCTAACAACTTCTACCAGGCCGTTGAGGTTAATGTATTTAAGTGTATCTCAATAATCGCAAAAGGTGAATACTCTAAATAATGAAGACAAACTGCAAGTTCTATAAGTTCGAAAGTTGCTCGTAACATATTTCAGCTTCCGTTGCAAAATGTGAGTAAAGTATACTTAACTTCATAAATAATAAAAGGGTTACCCGTAAAATAGACTAGCACAGAACTGATACAGATTTAGAAATCGCTAACATTTGCCTATGTCGCCTATGAGCACTGTTTTCCGAAAATATAATGGAAATGTTGATTATCTTACTATTTCCATCACGTCCATATTTATGAAGCACCATCCGAGTTAGGACAGGAACACAGCATTCAACTTAGCTATATTTGGAAAGGTGTGACAGACACAAACTAGGAGACTGTTTTAGCGGAATAATCAGATGATAACTAGAATAGGGTGATAAGTGTCTGGATATATTCGTTAAAGTACACTTACGTTGGTATATTAAATATTAGTTAGTAATGCTAGTTTCGTATTTGAGATTGATCCTGCAAT
This sequence comes from Chrysodeixis includens, assembly GCA_941860345.1. Lineage (NCBI taxonomy): Eukaryota > Metazoa > Arthropoda > Insecta > Lepidoptera > Noctuidae > Chrysodeixis > Chrysodeixis includens. Next base: position 20,464,538 of record OW796090.1, on the reverse strand, counting down.
CCATCAATACAGCGCAGATAATACGTAAAACAGGGCGCGCTGAGAAATCACGTACTGATATATGAATTTAGATTGCAGCGGTCGATGATGTCGGTTCGATAATGAACGGCGGCACCCTCCCCTGTATCGAGTTATAGCTAGCAAACAACTACATACTCGTCAACCTAATCCCCTAATTGAAGTACAAATACGACTTCAAAGAGATGCAAAAATGTTCATTACGAAAATTTGTATTTGACTTTTGTTTGCGTGGAAAAAAAAACAAAAATTCCAAGTTTTTGCGTGTTATAGATATTTAAGTAAGGAGCAGTAATGGTGTTAAATAAACAATTTTGTAGAATTCAATGATTTGGGAGTTGCCGTTAACATAATTGATATAAAACTTTAATATGAATTAATTTGGATACTTTTTCAATGTACTTTACACCAATGAGGTTGTATTACATTTATAGGCTCCGATTGAAGTTGAAAACTAGGTAATGTGAGTTTAATAACATGGTATGTGGGTTAGACATGATTACCAGTGAGACCAAGAGATTTAACGGCTTTATTGAGTTACTCCGATATAGTGCAGAAAGAAAATTACAAGATTCCACTCAGAAAACATTATTAACTTTTATGGCTACGTTTAAGATACCATTTTCTATTGGTTTGTAAATTCTAGTATATTCTGAATCCGTCAGATGCGTTTATTACAGTTTAAACTGTATGAAATTATACATAACTAGAGCCGCGATTTCGTTTGCAAAAAACAAAAAAGGGATGACAAATTAATAGATAGTAGCCAATTCTTAGACCTACTGAATACGCATATAAATATATAACGGAGGAGTATGGTAACTGACATTGTGACACGGGAATTTTATATTTAAGATGTATGTTGCGGTATGCGATCGGCTGACGAATTAGTATGAAGATGTCTTTCACTAGCAAAAATCTATAAAGTACAGAGTAAAACCTATTTTTTTAGTTTACAAAGCTGTCCTCTGAAGTCTTCTCTAATCATATCTAATTTAATATTAAAAGCTCATTACACGAAGGAATAATGTTACTATACGTTATTATTTTATTGCTTCACATATTTTTCTGTTTGTTTTTAGGAACCTTCCGATATTAGCTTGTAAATAGTAATACTATAATTATTCTTAGACCAAATAGAAAACTGATCCTATTATGATAATGGATTGTTATACCGCTTATACGTAGAAAAATAATACGAGGTAATAACAAAATAAGACGGAAAGAAGCTTAAACAATATTTTTTTAAAGGTGGTCTATACCTTCTCTTATTAAGAATGCATTAATATCATTTGTTTTCGTTTAAAGCTTTTAAGCGAAATAATTTTCAATATGTTTAGCAGGACAGTTTCGTAGAGGTCAATGAATTGAAAAGATTTGATATTTTATGAATAATCAAATTGCGACACCGCGGCCGCCGCGCTGCATTTAATTAAAAAGGACACCTATTGAGACTGAAACTGCGCTGCTGATCGCAAAAATTGGGGTGAGCGGATCATCAAATTATTAAATAATTACGATTTTCCATGATGCACGTACATCATTATAAAGTTTTTAATCGAAATTAATATATTATCCGTCGAAATTTTGGAAATGTCAGTCTGATAATCAGCTTTCTGACGTACTTTCTGATTTAGTTACTCATTTGGCGCCAGTGAAAGCTCAAATGAACCAAACAGCATTAAAGTACAATGTATAAAGGCCGCGGCTCTAATAGAAGTGACCACTCGCTACGGATTAGAGGGCGATGTATGCAGCATTATAATTTCCGTGTAATTCCGGCGATTCAAGCCACATCACTGGGAACAAACGGACATTTTCGAATGGACACAAATTGATAAAGCGGTGTACAGTGTAGAGCTCGTTATTCGGTACCTGTAATCCCGTAGTGCTTATCTGTAGTGCGCAATACACAGCGGAACAAAGGTCGCCAGATTTATAAGGGTGGGGTTTACATTAGGCCTTATTAAAAACTATTGTTTTGAAGTTAGCAAGTCTGGATCACTTTTACTTATTTAAATTTTAACCATAAGCACGTATAGCTAAATTTGGCTGATCAAACTAACGACATTATGACAAATAACGTTAAATGCATAAGTAGATATTAGAGTAACTGTAGAGTATTAAAAGCATTGCTACGTATTAATTTTGAACGCAGTCGCGAGGGTGTTATCACTTGAATAACGCGTGAATTGCTCGCAAGCAATGGGAGCTGACAGATCGATGCATCGGCTTCAAAACTACCGTGTTTACGTGTCGGCGAGCTAATTGCGAGTACGTGCTGCTAATAAGATTAGTGCAAGTTGTACCGTGTCGTTTCATACACATGAACTGTTTTCAAATTCTACGAGTTATTATTGTAAAATCTAAGTACCTATAAGTTCTCTGAAATACTACTACATACTTGGAAGTGTTTAATTCTACGACGCATTCGGCTTCTTTGGGTCTTCAAATACAAATCAATGTCACTTTTTTTTAATTGCTTCAGTTACTGCTTTAGTATAACAGAAACAAAATTGCCCAAAATAGTGCCAAGTCGTACGGTTTACTAATCCACATGAGTCGTGGATACACGAATGCGTAACTAAATGTACACATGTCATTACTGTGTACGGCTTGAAGTGTAACGCCCGTCACGTTCGCAATCATTGGAGTTCGATTACTGTATGAAGCTCTGTGTACACAGACAGACGCTACATGCATTGGGAATGTAGGGGGTGGTAAGTATACAACAAAACATTCAGAATCACACGTCTGAAAGAAGAGGCACAATGTCGAGACCCATGAAGGGGAGCTTTGCTCGTGAAAAGTTTGAATTCCATTTTCGCGTTTGCAAAACACAGTTTACGTTTCAAACTGTTGTAAGCCTGCACAAATACCTTTACTTAGTTACCAACAATTGGGCGCGGGAATAGCGTCACTAAACCTATTAGCAGAGAGGGGACAGGAAGTACTTTACAGACTGCATTGTTCTTTAGTTATGCGAATGTTAGTAAAAAACAATGCATAAAGGTCGCTCTTCGTACTGATGAACAGTTAGCTAATTTGGTGAATATTGTGTGTAGAATAAAGGAAAAAGTTGAAACACCATGGGAATAACTTCAATAATATTATAACTGGCGAAATAAGACTTCGCATACCTAGACACGCGAATATAGAGATTAAATGGTCCAGGCCAGTCCGTCATAAACTTGTAAGACGGAGCACACACCTAAAGTTCGGTAATATCGATTTATGAATTTTCATCTGACAAAATACGGGCTCCAAGAAGTTTTATTAGGTCGTAGTTTTCGCAAGTTTTGTGGGAAATGTTTCAAACATAATTAATAATGCCTCGGTCTTCGGTCTTGAGGTTTTGGGAACTACATTATCGCAATTCAATAAATATGTGAGGATTGGAATAAGTACTTTTAAACTATACTTTTAGTCATTTGTTTTACATGTTTGTTGGGGTAAGTCTCAAGGTATTTGTTGATAGAGCCTAATATAAGTCGAAAACAAAGATATGAATTGGTACACATAAATAAGAATCGTGCGTATCATAAAATAGGAGCTTGCCATCATAATTTGATGATGTATTGCACGGCAAAAGACAAAAATACTGATACGAGACCAAAGAAGATTGAAATACGAGGTTTCATGTACAAATCACAAAGCTATTTAAGAAAAGCAATAAAATGGAAGACTTCTAAGTTGTCATATTTATTTAATATCAAGTGTTGGTTAGTTGTGGAAAGTGGGATTTTTCGTTTAAAAGGAGAAGCCTTTTATAAAGAATTCTTAGACTTGTGTGTACATGTGGCTTTCTGTAGGGTCGGAGTGGTAATAATTTTTCATGAAAGGAATTGCTTTTTCGATAAACTGTAGCTTGAGCGAAAAGAAAATTCTATGGGTCAAAGAGGTTAGTTTGTGATTGCTAGTTTTCTATATTTTTGTTAAAAATAAATAGTGACTAAATAGACATAGAACCAAAATATACTCACACATGCAGGTTGCGTTTTATAAATTAAAAAAATGTGTTGGACATCAACGGGAAGTGTCGGGAAATATTACAATCTACAGTGTACCTACATGAACAAAGAGTTGCCAATATGAGTTCATTAAAGGGTGTCAAAGAGTGTCAAAAAAGGAGCAATAATAACGAACGACACTTTTTAATATTTTCCTGCCTTGACTGGTTTCGTAATAAGTTTTAAAGTTTTTGCTTTATTACCAATTTCGGCTTTATTGAGAAATATAGGTAAAGCAGAAAAATATTTGGAACTGGTAAACATCAAACGGATACTCTACATATTTAATGGTCTACTTATAAAGTAGCAAGAATAACCTGATCGATGTGAAATAATCATTATTATTTCCATTAAAATATTATAGGAAATACTATAATGTGAATTCATTTCGGCGTATCCGGTAATACCTTGTTTACGTGTTTGCTTTTGCGATTCCATATAAAACGTGAAGCCTTTGTGAACTTCATTTCGACTGACGGGGATTAAAATTTGTTTTAATCTACTCGATATTTCATCGATGGTGTAAAGTTACTCGTAGTAATGGCCAGTTAAATTATTATATAACTGGAGGGAGAAATGGGCGGGGTTAAAGGAACCGCCTCCTTTTACCAGGAATTGCTACCGGGGCAATATCCTGTGCTGTTCAGTGGAAAGAGAGGCATAACGCTTGATGTACAAACATCAGATACGACAACATACGTCCAATTTTTCGTATTGACTGAAATATTTAACACAAAACTTACCTACGCAAAAAATCACTTATAAATGTGTAATTAGACTCTAGGTCTAGAGAACTGTTAAAATATGTTTAAATTCTAAGGCGTAAACTTGTGAGCGATGTGCCATCAGTCGACAATGCCCTCGGCATGAGGGTCGCGATCAGCTGGTAAAGTACTATGAACGGATTTTGAAAATATATTACACTCCAAATGTATTGCGGTGAAGATGCAATTTTTTATGCTAGTATGTCTAACTTAGACGATAACTTACGCTGATTTTGTAAATCATTTTCTAGTTGTTAGTTGTGATTTAGAAATACATTATATCTTAGCTATTAACATTTTGGACTGCGAAAAACTGAATTCAATTTTAAAACGATTGTGAACCTATGTCGGAAAGTCACGTATGTGGATTATAATTTTAATTACCTTGAAAAATTTCTTAATTTCACATTAAATAACTTAATCCGCAAATAATGCAAGGTTCATTACATATAAAATCATTTCCAAATTTACTAATACAAAATCTTTTCTAAAGTCGATCTATCGATCGGTCGGTCTATCGATTTCGAGTAACAATTGTTATACCAAATGCAGGGTACTGAATACAAGTTCAAGTCCCTTCAAAAATCAATTTCTTCCCCTCGTGACCCTGAACTAGGCTTAGAGGAATGAACTTTTAACAGATTACTCCCGACATGAGAGGGGTGATCACTGGCGCGGGAGAGCAATACTTACGACTGCCATCAACAACATTATTATAATAACACTGCTTTATGTTACTGTTGTAGCTGCACGAAGCTTACAACTAAACACTTCCAATTGGATATTCTAAATACAGTAAGCTGTATTAGTTACATTTTATAAAAAGCCAACAGGAATAAATACTTTTCAAATCAATCGCATGTTTCCGTGAGATGATTCTGTATGGACAAAATAACTGGTTTTTTCTAATATTAGTCTCGACTGACTTATGACTACGGATACAGAAAATTAGTGATTAAAGTAGGTCCAGTACATTTTAAAAGGAAAAATCTTGAGTTTCATTTGTAGTTTCTAAGTGCGGGCTGCAATTGAGTTAGAATTTTCTATGAATTTCCCCATTATACTTTCAAGAAGTTTGTTTGATTCCGAGCTTTAAGGAGCTGCGAATGTTGGTTCTAAACTAATTTTATTAGCGTCGAGACTTGCGCGACTTTTATTGTGTGTTTAGAACTGTTAAGATATACAGCACTCTAAAGTTCACTGCGAGATATTTTCGTTAATAAAATATTATAAAGAGAAATGTGGAAACAATAAAATTGTATTTCAAGAATAGTCTAGATTACGTATTTCTCACAACATTGGAATTCGGTCTCAGAGATAATGAAAACTTTGTGAACACGGAAATTAAAATAATGAAAGCAACCATATTAATACCGCCGCCGCGTCGTGTTCTATGTAATAAAATATATGAATTATTTAATCATACTAAAACGGAAGTCTTCAGTTATTCAACGAAAACAATCTATAGCGACATTTAGGGAAACACATTCGGAATAACGTAAAGAAGCGGTAAGTACACGAAATACGTCGGTATTTAATTTGAATTCACTAAGTTCCTGTCCCGTTTTCGGTCGGTTGAGTTTGGCTCTAATGTGATTAGAGGTAACGTAAGTATATTATTTCTATTTCAGACTCCATACAATTAAATTGTTGGCTTGTTTTCATTTCAGAAAACCCCATTTAGATTAAGTTCCGAATTTTCGTTAAAATTGTTTTTCAATTAAACTGCGCTGGACTGGTAACGAAATATTAATTATAAGATGCTATGAGTTCCTAAATGGAAAACATCTATAATTCTATATGCAAGCAAAATGTCCATATCTCAGTAGTTATTACGGAGAACGACGAGGCAACGGCCATTTCCCACTTTATATAATTACTTAGGAAGTGGTTTACACGTAGCCAAATTGAAAAGAGAGTTTCCTCTAATTGTTGAAATAGTATACACATAATTATAGTTTACAATTACCCTGTTCGCTAAGTATCTCACATTCCCTTTGTCAATTCCCAGGAAGGCTCTAATGGAATTATAAAACTTACGTGTAGGTACATCATTCCGTTGCTCTGTAAATTTCACCCGACAACATAGTTCGCAGTTTCTGAACTTTGCGTCTCACGGTTTTATGGAACTTAATTCTAATAGGATAACTTACGCAAACTCGGTGTTGACGCTTGTTCGGTATTTAATATGTATGTGACTTACCTGTAATAGAAAGAGAAATAATGTTATAATATCAAAATGGTAATAAATAAAGCATCAAGAATGAGTATTGAAGAGCGAAGTACTTAAAAAGGCAATTATAAAACAACAGCGCGAAACTGGAAACTTTAATTAACGAAATCAAAGCGCAGATATTATTTTTTGCGTGTGTATTCTGGCCAATCAGTAAGAATATTAAAGCTGCACAGTTCGAGTGGGCGGCTAGGGCGAGGGTAAATTGGTGAAAGGGTGCCTGTTTGGAAACCCCTGCCGGCTACTCTAAATACCCATCGCACTTAGTTATGCACTCTAGAGCACGTCTGCCCGGCAGATACATTTATATTGCTTTTTCATTTCGTTCGCAAACTGATCCTTAATAAAAATGAAACAACGCTTTGCGCGTAACTCGCAAGCAAACATATTTTCAATCCAGTGAGATTTGCTCTAGTTCATATGGAAATGTCAACGCCACAAATTAAGCCTACTTCTGAACAAAGAACACAAGTCGGGAAAATTGCAGGAAATTTGTTTTCTATAATGTAAGTGATGTGAACGTATCAAGTATCATTAGTAATGTGAATTATGAAAAGGAGTCGCTACTGGAAGACGATGGGATTGACTTTTGCTTATGAAACCGATGAATTAGGTGGTCGGACAAATGCAGTTTGACACTAAAGATGCAGTCAAAGTTATTCAATTTAGTTGGTCAAAAGTGAAAACGATATTACAAACTCAAAAGTAAGCCAGTGGTTTCAGTGGGAAGCCAGAAAACGTCCAGCAACTCGTTAAATTGTATTCCTTGATAGAGGTCAGTTAGACCGCTGCAAGTTTATTTTACTTTTTAGTTTGGTTTGCGTTTCGCGGTAGGTATAGTGTTTCGCATTGATTAAATAGCCAGACAACAGACGGGGCTATTAATTAAATAGCTCGGTTCCGGACCGGAATCATTCCGGACAGCCCGGGGGAGTACATGTGTAAAAATGTTATACGTTGAAGTGTACAATAATATATTTGTAGTTGTTGTGTTTTATTTCGTAATAGTTGTTAACGTGGAAAAAGTAGATTTTCGATAAATTGTGTTACCTACACTTAAATTATAAAAGTTGTCGATAATGTACATGGTAACGAATGATATAATAACTCGTTAACTATTTAACAATATCACACATGTTGGCAAAGGGAAGAAATATGCACTTTATGAACAAAAAAACACTTCCCATTTACGTAAATTCACGTTTCGCTAACTAACAAGAGGGTTGTCAGAACTGATATTAATTGATATTTTCGATTTGAGAATATTTACGCTTCATGTTTCGGCTATCAATTTCGTAATCAAAACGTTTTCGTAAAATGTTGCTTTATTCAAACAGGTTAATGGGCAGAAAATTGGTGCGGATGGCGTGCAGTAAGGCTGGGCATACACGGACTGCACGAGCTGTCGTTCGGTCTATTTTTTACTTTTTACCTCCCGTCCCGAATTTTTTTTTTCTATCTTGTACCAAATCTAGGCTTATTACCTACATGTATTTTTCTTGAGTAGAGATTTAAAGTGACTGATTATCAAGTAGACGATTGCAATTGTTTAAACTCAGCCTGAAACGATTGACGTTGAATGCTCTAGCGGTTCAGGTATGTTAATCAGCAATCAATTGATCAGTGTGGCTGTGTACGTCAGGCCTAACATCATATAGTGACTGAATTCGGTGCGTTTGAGAATGCCTTTGTGAAATTTTAATTTAATTGGACCGTTGTGATTTAACTATCTGTGCATCAACAGCACGAATATTTTCGTTCATATATCTACTAATTGATGGGCATCGTTATTTTGTAACATTTGGATATCGAAAATTTAAATCGTCCAGTGTCTTTGTAGAGTAAAGCATTGATTACAAGTAATTATTACACACACACTTTACTCTAGTTCTTCTTCTTTTTACGAAAAATCTGACTTTGTAATAAAAAAATCCCGTCCGGATTTTCCAGAAGAAATTCAGTACAAAATTCCTAATACATTCTTTTCATGTTATCTTTTGTCGTATAACGCAGTCTGAAAAGCCTTAAAAATGCTCTTATTACATATTAACTTTACATCCACCCGTTAATAAAAATTGTAAATTGCATTTACTATCTTGGTACAGTAGACGTAGAACATAATCCCTTAGAAGACAACTATAAAGTGTCCGGGAAAAGATTTTAAAGGCTTTCAACTCAATCTTGTTGATGTCGTCTAAAGCATAAAAAGAATACTTTATTTACAATATAAAACTCAAAGGATAGATGGGACAACAAGTTTTCTCAAGTAAAATTTCAAACAATGTTGATTTTCTTTTGTTTGTTAAATAATATTCGAACAGTATTCATCCGAAGATATATCGAATTAGATGTTCACGATTCATGGAAAGCGCAGCACATAATTTAGGTTAATTAGCGACAGAAACGCGACACAAGTCGTAAGCCCTAGGATACACAGTATTATGAAGATGGCACGATCGAGTCTATGAGACGATATCATCTTAATCTTGTTGTTAGTTTCAGCAAGTCAGATTGATTTAGTTCGCAAGCTCGACGTAAGCTGCATACCCAATACGGTTTTATCTCATCAGAGCACTTGCTGACATTATATTTGATACTAATGCTTCAGTCAACAGTATTAGTTGTAGTATTCATCTTATGGTTATGTCACGGGATGACTAAGCTCATTGAACAGTATAAGTCTCTTGGTTGGCACTTAGAAAGCAATCAATTTACTCTATAGTATAGATTTGAACCTACACTTGTAACCCATACATTAGTAGTAAGGTATCGTTCGTACTTGCAAAGCTCATCGGTCATCGTTCCGTCGGTAAAACATCAACGGCAAAGGCATACGGTCTATTACAACATGCTCTGAAAGCCAAAACATGTTTAAAGGCATTCAATAAATCGTTTTTAAAACAATAAAACAGTTGTACGTGAGATAACAGTAGAACATGTGTATACAATAAAGACAGCTTTATTGCGAGATTGATTTTGAATTATAAGCGGCCAGAGCGTGTCTTGTGTATTTTAGAAAAAAAAAAAGAAGATGAGGCAAACTCATTGCGTATCCGAAATTTACATTTTATTTTGAATACTAGATACAGAGTTTTAATCGTTTGAAGTAGATCTGTGCAAATATGCTTAAACAAATGGTTTCCAAGATTGTACGATGTAGCTACAGCTAGGTATAAGTACCTACAACACGTGGAAGCGTAGGCCGTTTGACAGATTGCGGATGACGCCACACATGACAAACACCATAACTGAAGTGCTATTAGGTTTCGTGTGTCTAAGTACGTCCGCGTCGATAACTATCCAGTTTACTTTGATCAATATTACGCACAAGAACGTACATTTAACGGTCACACATATTTCTGGTGACTATTACTAAGTGTAAGTAAAGAAAAACGGAAATATGTATGTGTTTAATACATTATTACTTAGAACACGTTATATTATTCAACATGTTTTTACTAAAGAGGCAAACAAGCGTGTTAAACACAAATCATACACATGGTACTTAATAGCAAAGTCTAATTAAATTACTATTAATAACTTCGACGATGTTGTTTAAACAGAATATTTTATACCGAGGCTTAATACGATGCGGTCGCAGGTCAACCCGTTATTTAATTATGGGAGTAATTATTTGAGCGATTAAATCCTGCTTGTGTTAAAATGGTTTTGATTGAAACTCAGTAATTACAGCACCGGTTACCAGAATCAATAGGGTTCCGAAGTATGGAAATATTTTCGTTTAGCGGTAATTTGTTACGTTGCGTTGAACACAACAAATTGAGAAAATGTTACTACTATATACATCAGTGAATAATTTGTACCTCCGGTAAATGCATCGTTTTAATTGATTTTCCATGGAAGCGATGTTCTATTTTAAGCAAGTATTAATAATAAACATGATTGAAAAGTTTGACGATATCTGAGTACCCAAATGAAGCTTGTATAACATTGCTTGTGTAATGGTATGTCATTGAGTTGCGGGGAGTATTGTCTCGTCCGTCGCCAGCCGGTAACGTAACAGGCGGAGGGGCCAGCCCAGATTGTGTGATTGAGACTTATTACTATTGCATATAACTCGACAATAATATAATTGGCTAAATTGCTATTATTCTCTGTACAGATTGTGTAGCTATGTGCGAGAAGGTACTTTGACGGGCGGAATTAATCTTGAAACAATACGGTTGTGTATTGTATTGTTTTAAAATTTGCTTGTTACGACATTTACAGAGACGGGGAAATCTTCACATTTTTCATTATGTTATTTAACATTGCAAAGGTTTTTCTAACGAAAGATTAAATTTAAAAGAAAACTTACACAACATTTCTTTACTTTTATAAAAGCAGCGTGAATTTTATTTAGCGAATCACAAAATAAAGTCCTCTGCCACGCGTGTCTGTTCGCGAAAAACTTGAAAACTGCTGGAAATCTATGATCTATCTTTTAACAATGGAAGTTTAAGTATGTAACTTTTCAATATTTTGTATATTATATTGGCACACGCAAATTGGTATTGCCAAAGTATAGACGAAAATGTAACACATAGTCACAAAGTTGTTACTTGATTTTATTGTTAACACCGATGACTATTTTGGTAGCCAATCGAGCAAATAAATCAGTTCGCTAAAAGATTTACTAACTTCATATTTTTTACTCAAAGTTTTAATTTTAGTTCAGCTCAAACTTGTTGAAAAACTTTATAGTTCGAGTTCGCATCTCAATCGGGAAAACTTTGTCAAGTATTTTTTTTATGATACGTTTTTTGGTAGTAAAAAAAACTGTAACGCAAACGAAATCACGGATGGCCGTACCCGAGATTTTGTTTTGGTTGTTAAATATAAAATTTTGAAGCCTCATTAAATAACGTTGTTTAATTAAGCAGGAACAATAGGAGTCTAACGACACACTGTTTAATTTTTGCATTAACGACCTGTCCCGGCTTGCACGTATGCCATTGATTAAAGCTATAATTATTTAATTTACTTACGCGTATTATTGAGAATGCCCGACTAGTTTCATCAGTCTGTTCGACTCGCGACCCCGCCGCTGAGTCAGCTCATGATTAAGTCACCGGTTGAGTCCGAAACTAGTCGGGCATTCCCAATAAATACGCGTGAGTAAACCGTGTAATTTAACAATTATGAATCCGCCTCACGAAATTTCCATAGGTACATAATCTTTCTTACTTAAAGCTCTTTCTTTCCTTAAGAGATCGTAATAAAATCTGTTAAGTGGTTTAGGAGCAGTTGGCAGAAAAACAGACGGAAGCGGGAAACGACTCGGGTTTTATATTACCTACGTAATAATTAAATACTGCGCTGATGCTCACGCTGTCTTTGAATTTTTGTAAATCGTCGCTTCGTTATGAACCGTACATGTATTTTGAGGCAGCTGTGACGAACTTCAAATAAACCTTTGCGAACGCGTGCCCAGGGCGTTTGTTTTCTGAGTATATTTCTTTATTTTAATAAAAACACTATACTGCATAGCGTGCTACGTTGTACGAGTTTCATACAATGTCTTTAAACAAGAAAATTCAATTGGAAAATGCAGCCGCGCCACAGTCAGCTTTGTGAAGTAAAGCTGATACGAGTCGCCTTCTTTTCAGAGATCACTATGTGACAGTTATTTAATAAATATTTTTATAAGTGGTAGATATCATATTTCAGACGCGGAAGGAAATTGATCAAAGTACTAAGAAGCTGCGCAAACGTAGACTCATTTTAATCGTCATGACTTTCGAGTATGTGCTTAGTGGAAGTAATTGGGCACAAATAAATATAGAAATTAGTTTGGAATTCAAACGGTAGCATGTTGGTTTGTAGAATAGATTACCATTAGTAAATATATAGATGGTGTATATACAGTTACCTATGTATTACAGTCATTGTTGTTGCGATAATGCATCTACATATTACTTAGTGCAATCTAAGATCAAAGATAATCCTCTGATCTTGGGCATAAGTAATTACTTACTACGGAGTACATACATTTAATTGCACTACACAAGCATACCAGAATGTACTAATTAGGAAACTGACCAACCAACTGAAGAAATTACTCATAGGGGTGATGTGGACGCGATAACGATCCACGAGAATTTCGTCTTTCATATTACTGTCAACCGTATTGATCATAGGAATATCCGTTTACAATGTTCCTATATTAATATGGATTTCTAAGCAATCAAACAACGCCACGTTCAGGTCTACCAATTGTGTACAGGAAAAAGTACACAAAAATTGTATGCACAAACATTTTTTTAAAACATTGACATAAAGGAAAAACAATAAAACGCTCATTATTATTTGTGGTTGCATGTTACAAGTAGAAAAGGAAACAGTCTGGAATGAAAAGAATAAACATAGGAATAAGCCGGTGCGTTCCGTCGACGTATGCACGAGGAAATTGCAGGATTTAAAATTCATACAATTGCTATTATGATTAAAGAAAAATACACGTCCCACGAAAACTGTACTCTGTTCAACGAGTAGAGAGCCTAGAGAGGTACCTACTTTTTAATTCAAGATAGAATGGTGTCTTTGTACTATTATCACCAACTTGATATGTTACATATTATTATATTTCTTTTCTCATTTCAAATCAACGACCTTTCACCTACGAGCGTCACATTTTTATACAACAATTATTTTTCTCCGAATGAGCTTTAATACAATACATGTTTATACGCTAGAGGCATTGAAGTAGAATTAATTAGGAATGACTCGACGTTTATAAATAGTTGTTAGTAATAGACATCCAATAAACCATAATTAATGTATAAATAAACAAACAGAGATTACTGCAAGTGAATATTATTACTTCGTGGCTCTTGACAATAATGTAGTAGTTATGCAGACTGAGATTTGATTCAATTAGATCGGGAACTACAGTTGCTAATAAGGACAAGTCTCGATGGATGATCGAACACTTAATGAACCTGGTATTAACAAGGTCTCAACAGTTCACGACTTCATTAAGACACTTGTCCGTGGATCGACTGTTTGTTGTGTTACAGTTGCCATGTAAAACATTAAAAGACAATGTATCATATACTACAAATAATATGTCGGTTGTAAGTACACTCATTAAAATTGAAAGACGCAAGTAGAGTTCGATCGGATGTTTCTTCTCGACTACTTTTGCTGCTTTATATTATACCATTTTTCCAAGAATTTTTGTTGCACAATTGTGAATAATGTTTTTATTATAAAATCTTGAAAGACTGCACAGTGGGTCTTTAGTGCATAAGCGATTAGACCTAAAAAGCTTTACGTCGAACTACCTCGAGGCGATGTCAAAGCAAAGCTTTTCTCGGTCCTTGTTACGGTTAATAAAGGTAAGGGGGATCTCAATTAAGGTAAAAACATCCTCCGTATTCCATCCATCCTCCTTTAGCGCATCACATTTAATCATGAAGAAGTAAATACCTAAGCAGTCTGCTTTTTGTGCTTACAATTTTCCTGCACTTAAGTGATACTTAAATTTTATTTGTATGAAACCACAGATAACAGTCAACATACGGACAATATTAGGGGTATTACGTAACATATGATTGAATCTCCACTCAGTGTCCAGGGTAATTATAATCTGCTGCAAAGCGGAGCCTCTGTCACAGTGCAATCGGTTTCGCTTGACATGTTATTGTTTTCGAGCGACACCCGTTCGAGTTGATGCGAGACATCATTAGGGCAGGCTGTATCGGCGAGGTGTTAATTAATCGATTACATTCGCCTCTAGTAGCCGCTTATCAAGGTATATGTATGATACGCGCTCTGAATACAATTTCCTCAATATGTTTGTGCATGCTGTGGATTAACTTCGACTCCAAACACATGGCTTCTGTGAGATGGATGTGGCAGCATTTCTATGTTAATGTGGGTTGATTCTAACTTCCATCATCTTTTCTACTCTTAGGTTTTGGGGAAAACCTGTTCATATAAAATAAGTAGATACCTAATAGATTTTACTTACAACGTAAAGAACAATACGTAAGAGTATTTTACTGAGACAATAAGAATATAACTTTAGTCGATAAATTTTAGTCGATTATCATCTCTAAATAAATAACATACGATACTGAAGATGTAAACTGTATTATCATTTCAGACAGGTATCACAGTCTGATGGGGAATAGCATACATCCGCCATTGAACAAGACCTAGACAGATTTCGAGATGGGGAGATCCAATAAATCTCTATTATCACAAATGAAAACATGATATGAAAGATTTTATTCAATAGATTTGAGGATATGAAATGTGCATAAAGCACTCACATTTCAAATGATGCAGAAATATTAGAAGTAGCTATTATTCTCATATCAGACTGTGTATTTTGACGGCTGTCTGAAATAGTCTTGAAACAATACGACTGAACCACATTGTTGGAAGTTTTGTTTGCTACTTATGTTTACAATGACGGGCAAAGCTAACAATTTTGTGTGATTTTCGGTTACATTTTCATGTTTTGAGAACAATAGGACAAAATATATAAGTCTATTGTGATATACAGATATTACAATTCTTTTGTTGTTATTTATTTTTGACGATTGTATGAATAAGGTAAACAAAATATTTTTTACACAAACAAGACAAGTAAAATAATCTATTACTTAATTAGACCTCAATATTTAAAAATATTACCAGTCGCATGTAATGTGTATTCTATATTCCATGTAACACATCTACATCCCAATGCATTACGAGTTAGGAATCATCGGTAGATTCCTCGGCGGAGTGCTATGCATTAGGGCTTAGTTGGTACTTAAGCTACAAAGCCGATTAATTCGTCTAACTCTGATGAAATACAATGCTACATTACGATCAGATTCATCAGTTGGAGCCGTGGCAGATAATTGATTGGCAAAAGCTACTCAACGCTAATACTATTTGGATCTGTACAAGTGGACTAGGAAATTAATTTGAAGCGGTTAAAACAATAATAATAAGCGAAGATTAAGCTGGTACAAAATGTCTGTGTAGCTGACCTAACCGCTCTGACGTTACAGATAGTTTCGTGTATAACATATATCCTAATGATGTTATAAACGTATGGACTTAGCTGACACCCTGGATTAACATATAGGCTACTTTTAACCGACTGCCCCAGAGAGGGTAATGTTTTAACAGCTACAAACGATTCGCACGGGTGAATGTCCGTTTGGGCGAATGTCGATAGTAACAGCTTGAAATGTATAAATAAGTAAGACAATTCGCAAAGGACAAACGAGCACGTTAATCCTTGAACTGCAGTTGGAGCTACGAACTGTAGTTTGTCGCAAAGCCCCGCAGATGAAAGTAATTGCCTCGAATAGGTTTTGATAAAGCCGAAATTGAATTTCTGATATCTCACGGAATTGAGTCTCTGCCGTTAGAAGATTAATTTTAAGGACACCAATTTTCTCCCTTAGTTCTCTCCGGTTTAATGTGCATGCTTCGTCGTAAAGCTCCAATAAAGCTGTTAGATTAATATTTAATAACGCGATACAACGTCAATAAATGTTCAAACGGTGAACATTTTCGTTGGTTCTATTTTTCTGGCTGCTCTTTGTCGTGTAACAATTAACTAGTCACAAACTTCATAAAAAAGTCAGTTCCAGTTGTGAAAGGGTGCATATTAAAAATGAAACATGTATCTACGTACGACTGTATTGTACTCATAGGTAGTGGAGCGTACGTGGTTTTATTATTATTATCTGTGTCAAATTATCGAAAAATCTTTTTGTAAACTACGATTATGAGTAATGTTTATCTATTATCTATTGTTTCTTTTAAATCGAATCACTGACAGGCTATTATATTGGGCACGTTTTTGTGTATCTCTGATCAACGCTAATGACTTTTTTCATACATAGTCACTGTAGTATAATGTGAAGTTAATTTTATGGTTGAAGTACGTAGCAAAAGTAAATACAAAACATTGCAAATCCGTCTAATTACAATGGTTCCTATATCTTTCATGTTCTTGAGCTATGAGCAAAATGTATCATCGAGTGGCTGCTGCATTAGAAGCGAAAAATAAAATATTTTTAAACATTTTCCACCAAATGGCTGTTTGTTCTATTAATCTACATGTATGAGAAATGTGCTTGTTAATAAATAGGTACCAAAATATTATGTAACAAGCTAACGAGTTACAAGGTTACATGAAATTCAATGTTACGGGCATTGAAAATTGTTGCAGTCGAAACTAAACTAGTGGGTGTATACCAGTTGACTTCCGAAACTAGTTAGATTTTAATTAGTTAGCAGTCGAATTGTGCCGCGGAAGCGTAAACATTTAGCTAGTTGAAATACAATGAACAAAGTACTGCTAGGAAGGGAGACAAAGCGCGCGTGTATCGACAGTGTATGTCCGCGATACTTACCGGACATATGCACACTATTGATTTCTCTTCGCCGGCTCAGTTGTGTAGCGCGGATTGGTTTTATCGCCATGTAATGATGACAATGATAAGATTTAAAGCGACCGAATTGGGCATTGTTAATAACAATGGGCAATCCGGCCGCGTGGTTAGCGTGCCGCGTTTTGGGAAAGCGCGGATAAATGGAAATAGATAATTAGAAAGCGTGTTTTAGACGGCTCGCTGATTGCATTGTTTGTTGCGTATTATTATGGATTCCGTGCAAAGTAATGTGCACGTCTCGAGTAGCATGTACCGCGGCCTCTGCTATTACGGACAATTGCAGTTCCAACCAACAATTATTTTTTGCGAGAACGCTTGTTAAAAATTTAAATATCAACTGCATTTAATAACAGTTGCTGTAAGAGTGCCTCCATGAGTGAATTCAATTATCTCCGCTTTTTCACTGTCAATGTAATGGTTAAGCTGAACGAAAGTCCTTACATAGTATACCGTCATGTTCCATTTATTAACTTACATAACGTATGTGTAAAGTAATTGGAGACATATTTCAATTAAAATGGGAGTTGTAAACCGCAAGCTAGTTTCTGGCTGTGGGTATCGTATCGTATGTCTGACTTACTTGAATACCTACTTTAATTTAGAGACCACCAACTTTATTCTGTACGCTAGCTCTGCAATAACTCGAACCTAATCTCGAGTTGGCTTATCCATAATAATATGATTTCCGGGAAATTCTAATAATGCAAATAGGAGTGAATTCAAATATGACATATGAAAGCGCCGCCTGCAGGTAATATTATCAGGAAGGAAGTCAAGCGTTGGGGCGTGAACAAATTATTTAACATTTAAATCGTAGCGCTCAAACGTCGCCGGAGCGATATCGTTTACATCTACACTTATCGCGTTCGACAAGTGCGAGGGTAGACAGGGACCCCCATCGAGGACGACTTCGTCTTCATAAAGTCCATTTTTTTTTCTACTAAGACGTTGAGTAGGTAATATCCTCAACTCACGGGGATGAAATTTAAAATATTTTTAAGAGAAGAGGAATACATCAACAATTTTTTACGTGGTTATTAGTGATACTGATGTTTCGAAATTCCATCTAGAACAAAGGGGAAAGGTTTTACAATAATTAGTTGGCGTCGAGCTGTGACAGAGTTCGCGAGTATTATTGTATCATTACCTCCTAGAGTGAAACGTACTTGTCTCGCATTGTAATTAACTTGTTGTATATTTAAAGGAGACGGGGAGCGGATAGCTGTCGAGGTGTTTGCTTACTGCGAAACATTTCGACGTATGTAGGTAAGTGTGACGGCAACTGACTAATCTGAGAAAAGCCAAGACCACCGTTGAAGGAATAGAATTAAATTGAATACTAATTTACTTAATGCATCGCCTTGCAAGCTTCCACCAATACGTCAAAAAAAACTGACGTAATTTTAGTACCTACTCATAAGATTTTGGCTGATGTTTAGATGCGATAATATATAAAGTTTATTTAAAATAAAGATCTATAAACTTATTCTGAACGTGGTCGGAGTAATCTCATAAAACCAAACGTAGTAGATTTACACTGTTGATTTTATTAATCCTCTGGGACTGTGGTATGTGGCATTAAGACTTCACTACGCAGATTTGTGAGCAATCCCAAAAGGTACTCATCGCCAGTGTGTATAACTAATTTAATATGCGTCACATTTATAATGAAGTAAATTATAAAGGTGTTATTTATATTACTACTTAGGTATAAGTCAGAAATTTGTTTTAAAAAAAACAGGATAATGTTAAAAGTAACCTGGCTGGTGTTCAATTCTATTCTTATAATAAGAGCGTATTTTTAAGGGAAGATGAAAATCCATCATGAAAACGACATTAAAATTAAGAAAGTAAACTTAATTCGAAGCCGGATCATGTTCGAGTGGATAGCCTTAGCTGAAAGTAAACCTTATGAGCACGTTAGCCATTGTAGCGGCGTGTGGTGTAGCTCCAATAGGCGATCGAAGTAATAATGTGAACAATGTTAGGGCGGAACACGGTCCACAGATCGTTCAACAGTACTTTATTAAATTTCGTTGCTAATTCGTCAAACAGGGGAAGGTAAAGAGGGAATCGTTTGAGTAATTAGGCCGTGTGTAGCATTGTGTACATCAATAATACAAGTTGGGCATTAATTTGTTGCCATGCCACACAGTTTAATTATAGTCCCGCTATGTGAGGAATCCTTTGTTATGTATGGAACACACCTTTGATACGGAGCTTTGTGCTTTTAGCCGTGGTGACGCGTGTAGGAAACCTTGTGAATTGTCCGGACACGTCTTAGACAGTTGATACCGTTATTCGGGGTACCTATTAATTAACTTCATCATCTTTTGTGAAGGTTCTTGTTAGTAAGTAATATACAGGTAGGCAGCAGCAAAGATAGCATGCCGTAGAACCTCGTTTATATTCACTACCACTGGTTTTGTATTTCTCTGTATTCAATTGTATAGCCTTTTGATGCGAGTTGATAGCCAAGTCTTTGATTGATCTCGAATCTGTCCTTCTAGAAATCTAAAGATAACTGTCTTTCAGATTTATTGTACCGTATGTCAGAGTCTAGTTGGGAAAATCCTATTTCGAGTATTGCACTCGGTTTTGAAAGACTTTCAAAAACCTTTTACTTTGATACAGAAATAAATTAAAACGAAAACAAATTTGATGCGCAAATTCTAAAACAGGAAGAGTAATCAATTTCAGAGCCACCGCTGGACATTTCGTTTGAGAAGTACTTTCGTTCCCCCAACGTAAACTCTTAACGCAGACGAAGCCGCAGGCACGTCTATTTTAGATACTCATATAATTAAAGTATCAACATAAAAGGCTACGTTGAGGACGAGGACCTACTTTAGGCGATCGTTACTCACTTTTGTGTACTTGCTTTGACGGTGTTTGCTTTAACTTTGGGATGTGCAATTTGGTAATGTATGGACTTACCAATGGTTTCATCGCATGGTTGGCTGAGCGGGCGGCGGGATGGCGAGGTCTTCTGCTGCGGGTGGTGGTGCGGCTGCGGCTTGAGCACGTGGCCGGGCACGGCGCCCTCCAGCGGCGGCTCGCCCGGCACGCGCACCACCCACCAGTCCGCGCGCGCCTGCCACGACTCCACCACTTCCACCTGCTGCCCCTTCGACACCGACAGCTCGCCGGTACCCGACGCGTTGTGTTCCGCTACCACCCATGTCATCTCAGGACCGGCCTGCACAAATTACGAAATGGTTAGTTACAGAAACAAGTTCCAATCATACGTACTAGACATCTAAAGAATAATATGTTTAATTAAATTCTAGAGAACATTTCAAATGGTAAAAGCTGGGTCAAATTATAATCTAAATACGCTGACATTTACAACTATTTGAACCTATGAAATTGGTTTGTGATGCGCCTAAAAATGCCTATAATCTATAAAAAAATCGTTTTAAATAAGTAAACAAAGTTCTGGAAATTCACCTCCATTGTCTAGACTAAATTGCATTTTTAAAGTAATCTACTCAACAAGGGGGTGCGTCTGCATCAGTTCCGATTGAATATTATTCAATTTAAGAGCGTTTACTATTGCCGTCGAGGTAAATTTACGTCGTTCACATTAAATGATCAAAGTATCTGTAGGTATAGCCTGTGCAATACGTATTACCGGGACGATGTTCGCGCGGTTCCGGCGCGGCGGCGGCAGGATGAGCGAATATCGATTGGGCGTCAACTAATGTTACCTTTATTTAGGGTGTTCACATAGTTATTGATGCATATAATCTTTAAGGATAATGCCATTTATTATAAGGAAACACCCATAGAGTTCGATGTGGATTTATGCTTCGTAACGGAAA
Source organism: Chrysodeixis includens (assembly GCA_941860345.1). Taxonomy (NCBI): domain Eukaryota; kingdom Metazoa; phylum Arthropoda; class Insecta; order Lepidoptera; family Noctuidae; genus Chrysodeixis; species Chrysodeixis includens. The sequence goes on along the minus strand of OW796090.1, from coordinate 20,443,280 downwards.
ATTCTACAGGTAAGTGTGTACGTGTATTACCTACCCAGTGCAACAGTCGACACTAAAAAGTGAGTCATAATCGACTTTACACTGAGATATTGAATCATAATTCTGAGATGCTCTTTGGTTTGAAGCCAGGTACTCTTAAATCTTAAGTGCAAAGTTGAATTAGAGGGAGACCAGGTGTATTGTGACAGGATCGATGTCAGCACAATATGGGTAAATAGATAACATATTCGCGGCATACTAGATAACGTCAACTGCCAACAACAATACAGACAACTGATAAAGCAATATAGTCAGATAGCGTGTCTAGTGCTTTTCGATCACAGTGATATGTCCAACTATGAAACTGATCAGATGGACACAAGTTGAAAAAACGTTACCAGTTACAATGAGCGCGTTCCATAGATACAAGATCTTAGTGTATGAAAGTTTTTCTTAAAATCGGCGAGCCATCGGAATGAGTCAGATATTTCAAAACGTAATACGAGCGAAGCGCTTGTCAGTTAGACATACACAAATATTGATGTGTCGCTTCCGCGGGCGTCGCTCACCAGATGGATTCGCTGAAGGTCGCGTAAATCTGTGGTTTATAACCAAATTGCTTTTAATATAACCAGTTCCAACTGGCCTCGCTTCGAGCTTTGTCTATACTCTATAGGATTTAGAGATGATTCAAAACAGGAAAGATTTTGACTCGCCCTGTTAGTTAGCTTCCTCCGGGCTACATAATGAGCCCGCTATTCCGGGACGTAAAATTGACATTTAATTTCTGCACTGGACAGCGGATGATACGCGGTCGAGCTAGCTCGCATTGTCTACATTATTAACTGCTTATCAATTCTGAATTTTGCAGTACAATTTCCAATCATTTGTGAAATGTTACAAAATGAATGTTCCTCAATATCCTACCTATATTCAATTAAAGTTGTATAAGATAATTTAATGTATATTCAATAAATGTAGGTGGTGAAAACTCTCAGCGCTCCGTTCCGGGGGTGCCTACTTTCATTGGCGAACACTTCATAAAAATTGATCGATTGCTGGAGGCGCACCCCCGTTACGAGTACCATTTACCGCACCGTGGCTTTGGCACTTTTTACTTAAACAACCCTACTTTTACACCAAATCACTAAAATATGAGAAGGATATGCCTACGCATAATCATGAAAGTTACAGACTATTGTTCTAATCTACGAGTGGATATTCATATTAATGATGTTAAATTTAGGCTTGATAAATTAAGACGTTGATGTATTGTTATTCAAATATGTATTCTACGTTGTAAATAATGCAGTACATCAAAATATTAGACAACAAGTAACATAAAGAAGAAAGTAATCTACCGAAGTGTTTTTGAATAGTCAACAATGTTCGGAACGAGTATCTACGCGTCTGTTTTTTATTCAAATAGATAGGAACTGTTTATGAATAAATACATAACTAATAAAAGCTTTCGAATTGGCAAGAGATAAAGAAAATTACGAGAGAATATTTATTAGTAAACAACCGATCGTGTCAATATTTATGAAAACAGATACTGTAAAAAATAACAAAAAAATGTTTTGTTAGAAATAAAAACAACATTTTTTGCATGTTAAAAAGGTTAAAATTCTAGAAACTCAGATTATATTCGACACATATCTACATAACTCATCATTAACACTTGCCGTTGCCGATCTCTTAGTTTAACAAATCGAAACGTCAAATTCAGGTACTATGTACCAAATTACTATAGAAATCTTTAAAGAAAAGCACAGTTAGTAAATTATCATGAAAGAGTAAGTAACTGTGACATGTCTCGTGTAAAAATATGCGGGGAAACCTTTTCCCACACAAATGTGATAGGTGTAGTACCCTTGTGAACATTCGCGGCCGCGTGAAACCACGACCAGTGGTATGTAATAAAACATATTTGTAGAACGTTTCAGTATTTCGAAACAAAAGCTTATGAAATAATGCGGTCGGAAAGTTGTTTCACAGGAAAATATTAGATTTCATTTTTACATTTCAATGGCGGAACTCAGTAAGAGCGAACAACAAAATCAAAGTATAAGAATGCGGCGGTCTAGACTATCTCTTGGAACTTGTTAAAAACAACTTCAAAGATACAGGGAATTTTAAATTAGCAAAAATACACTTTTCATAAAGTTATCTGAATACAACAACCATATAAAGTAAAATATAAAATATGGTGGAATTGAAAAGCATTATTTTTAAGCCTGCTAAAGTACTTATACTACCATGGAAATATAATCAAGCTTCCTAATTGGAACTCATTGTATATTCTGTTTCGATTCGAAACTACGAATGGCAATATAATACTGAGTAGTATTGATAAAGTAATTAATTTTGGGACTTCACTCTCAATAAATGTCACGCCGCGTGCGATACTTATTACGATACTTGACAGATTATAATTTTATGAAATCGTTACAATCTAGATTATAGGAAAGTGGTTTTTCATAACTAACTTTTGAGATTAATTTAAATTACAAAATACTGCTTATATTACAGAAAATTTTCATTACTTGATCCTTAAAAATTAAGAGAGAAAATTACGATTTAAAAAAATGTTTTTCAATCATTTTTGTCTTGATTTACAAGAAAGGGGACGAGGAAAGGGCCACGAGAAAAAGAGAGAAACGCGAAAAATCCCGGTCTGGGTCCGGTACCTAAGTAAGAAAGTAAAACGCGGCGGCGACGGGCGGAATCAACTGCGACGTAACTGAGTTTAATTAAAAATATACAAATTCGCGAGGTTTTTAAATGTGGGATTTTTAACGGTATTGTAGCGACCGTGAACAAGCCTAAAATATTACAAAACAGGACTGCATGTATCTTAATACTGTTATGATTCTTAAACCAATGTGTCTATTTAATTCCGCGATAATTTGAATGTAGCGTAGTTGTTATAAATACAAGACAACTACAAAGAATTTTAAAAAATACTGATATCTAGACCCGAATGACACTTCAATTCACATTCTCCTCCCGTTACGCCCTTTAAAAATTTGAGACATTTTACAAAAAAGAAAAAAGTAAAGCATCGACGTATAAAGTAACGAGATTTACACGAGACCGCAGCATAAACACAATTAGTGGAACGCACTCGTTATCACCGATGACATGTAACAAGAGTAAAACCTCCGAGCCGCGGCAGCGGAGGCCAGGCCTGAAACTTGCCGACTAATAAAATTAAAAAAGGTAATTTTTGCCGTCGGACATGACATAAATAACTTCGTAGCCTAATAGTATTTAAAGGGAAATGAAACTGGAACTTTTACGTACGGAAATCTAACCCTCTTCATTAAAGCTTATTATTTTACTGGTTACTGAAATAATGATACTTTTTAAATCAATACAACAGAAACAGTCGAAATCAATATTAGACTTGTAATATGTAAGCATAAAATGAAGATATAAGTAGACTGATTCTTATAAAGGGATGCTCAATTACCCAAAAAATAAAGCGTTTACGAAGATCTTATTAAAGGCCATAATAGAATTACCAATGAGGTAGAGTTTAACGATCAGGGAATATCATGTTCGTAATATTGGTAATGTATTCATTGATGAATTAATTTTGTGAGTACAGAACAATTTTCGGAAATTGACCTAACTCGATACAAATAATGCTAGCCTTTCGTCATTTTTGTGTAGCGCTACTATATTGCTCGGGATGAGGGATTAAGTAACCGGTGCACGGTTAATAACGTTTTAAGGAAACTAGATAATTTAACGATGACATGACCTACATGTTAAATTTCCTTAAACTAGCCGTTCGATAGTAATTGACTTACTAAAGTGGTGATAATTGAATAGGTATCTCGTCATGAGCCTTACCTCTTTTGGAACTGCGTTCGGGTCGGTATCAAATCTAATTAAATACAGACGAATGGCCACTTGACTCCGTTCACCTGGTGAGGTGTATTGATGTCTGGTTATAAAGGGGGTCGTGGTTTGAGAGACCTGAATATTCTTTTAAATAAAGCTTGGACTGGAGGCTTAACTTGCACTTCAAGGCTTTATGGGGTTTTAAAATTCTGTGAGCAGGCCACGCCGAGCGCGGCTTATCCTCGGCGAGCACTTGTCGTGCTCCTGCTCAAGTTGACACGAATGCTTGTTCAGGAAAATGTTGTATTTGTTTGTGTAGTAAATTGCTTTTCTGGCGATTTTATTTTCAGTAAAATTTTACTTTTGCAAAGGATTTTTTTTTTAATTTTTCATATTTATTATTTATACCCAATTAAATAAAAAACATCGTTACGAGAGAGTGCAAGCTTCACTGGTGTTATGATCCTGCTAGATAATTAATGATTTCCGCGCCGTCGATAAGGATGCTTCAAATTTCATCATCGTCAATCGGTAATTAACATGATCTGGGGATAACGAGGGGTATGTCGATTTACAGGAAATAACTCAAACTCATAATTATTTTGCAAGTAAATTCATCAGAACAATTATTTCACCACTTGTAACTACTATCAACAGTAAAGTGTTTAACATTTCGTGTCTAAACCGACTACCTACACGATGGCGCACTTAGTTCCTGAACTGATATTAATCAGATGTTTATTAAATAACAGCTAGGAATATTATTAGCCCTTTTTGGTTGGCTATACGCCAAGTTATATGAATTTAAATCATTCAATACTAAACCGAACATTTATTATAATCGAGATCTGCGTGCAACAATAGACTTATCTACAAGACAACAATGTCTAACAGTTGATTCTTTGGCTCCTGTTTGATAAAAACAATAAATAGCTTGTCTGGTGGTAAGTAAAAACCGGTGTAGGAGATTATTTGCATTATCAAATATGCTCTGCGACTTATTTAAAAGAATTTCGGTCTTACACATAAAACAGTGGTTGGTTGGTTCCACGTCGATATAAAGTAAGAGGATGGTCCCTACGTTCGGGGCGTGCCGACCCATTCGTTTGCGACCTGAGGGCCACAAGATGACACCTACCACTAGAAAATGCAAAGTACCGAGACTTTTTCTCCGACTTTCTATTATGCAAATATATCACACGATGCATATTTATTTCAACTTCTTCTTTCTAGGAATGTCGGTGCCTACTGACGTATAACTTTCGTTAGCCTCCGTGTGTGACTAGGAATGTAAAAGTTGTCATTTATTTTATATTTCTTTGAAAGAAAATAAAACCATAAAAATATTGAGTGAATTAAACTTCTAACAAACATCGGATACCATACTTACTGGAATTGCTTTCAAATAGAAATTGCATTTTATAAGGAAAACTGGAGCACATTTTCTCAATTTTCAAGGATGTGAAAAAGTATGCGCATCATTCGCGCCGCGCGAGCGCCAAGTGACAACAATAAGATTCCATGTGAATGCTGTTTGCTCCACAAGAAAATACTCCGTCTTTAACGGAGCGACTTTATGAATGGATCGTTTTATAACGTTATGTTGTATAGATTCTTTCCTAACAATTTAAATCGAAATGAATACAGAGGTAAAAATGAGTTCCGTATTTTTAACAGCATTTGAATGTATTATCGATAGCACTTGCGAGCCTCGCCGCCGTTCTAATAATTGTTTACATCAATAAAATCTTCAATATCTTAAATTAGAACATGCTTGGTTTTCACGTTATAATTTGTGGCTTGCGAAGCTGATGATTCGTCACTTTTACACGGTTGGAACAATCGAAGGTTATTTATAGTTACTCAACACTGTTCTGAACGAAAAATTATCGGTACTTATACATGTTAGTATATACCAATGTAGATACGTGAAATGTTTTTGCGATGACTGCATTACAAAAACATTTCACACACAAAAATCCATTGTTTTTCGTACACACGGTTAATATTACTAGGTGCGCCATGAACAAAGCCACACAATTACGTAAAAAATTGATGATTTTTTGGGGGTAACAATCGAATAGTTGATTGAAATTTTGCATAACTTCGTAGAATAAATTATACCTGAAACTCCCCTAGCCGCCTAGTGACAGGAAAATGGATGTCGGTAACCAACTTGTAAATATTATTTCCTATGTTGTTAAAGTAGAACGCATTTTTTGACGACTAATATTATCGGTTTGTTCGTCGTAACATTTGTAAATGAACAGATACGGAGCGAGCAGTAACCTGAAGACGTAATAAGCTGAGCTTGTTCGCGAGTTATTACTATGGAGTGAGCTCAACATGATTAGCGGAGACAAACATCTCATCACACGGCAAACATCTCCATTCTCCATACACGCTGAATCTTAATGATGCTTTAGCGCGCTCCGATTATTGATTCTCGAGGTAAGGTTAGTTCATGTGAGACTTGATTTTAAATAAATGTAGTCTCCGTACTGTTTAAAGTTACGGAGACTACATCATTATCTCATAATAAGATAATAACATTCACGATACGTCGTGGCTGGGTATAATATTTTCCTACCGGGCGGCGATACACCCTTGGGCAATTAGCTAATCCAAGCTGATTAAGGGTAAGTACCCCTTCTCCGCTATAACAAAACTCTACCAGCAAGTGTGGGAGTGAAATTGCATGTACCTACTCAGTTTAACTAAAGCGAGTTATTAATTGTTCGTGCTATTCGTAAGGCCGTAAATTGATATTCACTGTCACAAGTTTAGAAGTCGGCTATGACTTGCTTAAAGTTTCAAATTTGCACACGCGACGTCAAACACCTATTTTATAAGCAAATAGGCAAAACAAACTAAGTTAAAAAAAAATGTTTGTAAACTTATTACGCCTACGCAACTTAACTTCACTAATTGACGACACGGAGTGAATGTGAAGCGTCGGAACTAGGTCGACCACCGCTGCTACATTGTATAAACATTTAGAAAATTATGACAGAATAGTGGATGCCACTTAGACGAGGGTTACAAGTAATTGCTAATTGCTATCCAGTTATTTTACCGCAAAAATATACTTAATTGAACTAGATAAAGCAATTTGAGAGTAACAAGGGACGTAGCAAACTTGATAAATAAAACTGTAAATATTTATGTAAACCTAATTAACAAGTTCTTAAAACCGTTTTGTTGTCAAATCAATAAAACGTATTAGCATACCAATTGATTTCCATTACGGTTTACTGTTTCGTTGTGCTAGGGTTTTTATGAATAAATCCATGATAAAATTTAATTGAAAACAAAAGTAAATACCGTCCGGCACGCCTACGCAAAAACCTCGCCTACTCTTTATTGAAAATATGCGAATTTCCGCTCAACCATTGTGTATTTAATCTTTTCTGATATTGTCCAACAACATGCATTATGATTCCTCAATTGTGATACGGATTGAAAGCTGTTGAATAAAGTCACTAAAATCCGTATTAATCTCCTACTCGAACGAATAATATCATAATTGCAGTTTCATGTGACAGTTTTCATAGTACTCGTACATACATCAAAGGTAATGTGGTTATCGCGTTATTTTATCGATTGTATGACGTTACCTTGCTGTACAGCTAGCGAATTTATTAGCATTCTTATTTGTCCTTGGTTCAATTCCCACGTTAGGTTAAAGAATGGATAGCATTTTCTGTTACATATTTTTCTATTACCGACACGCTGGCTGCATTTTCTACACTAATCTTTTGCCGCGCATTATTTTATTCGACGAACTAATGAAAAGTAACTACTAACTAGGGGAGGAGTGCGACCTCGTCTTGAATTAAGTTGACTAGGTATATTTAAAATGATGTTGTGGTAGAAAACTGTAGATTTAGAGTTTATTCGGGTTTTGAAATTAGTTTAAAATGATTAATTTTAAAAACTCATATAAATAACAAAAACTACCAGGTTAAATTTACACTCGTAGCTGTCCCTTTATAGATTGCTACTTGATGCTAAAATGTACCTCAAAATTTGTGTCAATCTGAGGACCAGATAGTCTCAATGCATTTAATTTGAAAGTAAAAAGGTAGTACAAAGACATAACATCGTCAACCACGCGAAGCGAGTTATTTTTCTTAGTTCTTAAGTTACAGAATCAAGTACGAAGATAAATTCTTTGTTAGTAGAGTAGCCAGCGAGTAAATTGAAAGATAAAGACCAATCGTTCACAAGTTGGACGGCTGCAATCTGTAACTACCGCCAGGGATTATGAGATGCAACTCACTCAGTGTCAGAGCGCTGACACTCATAATGCCACAATGTGTGTACTTTATTCACAGGGGACAACTTTTTGTATGTACTTATATATTTTTAGTTTGTGTTTTGATTGGGTTCTTGTGTAAATAACAGGCAATATCCATGTACATGTAAGTAAGGGCTTGTTACGATTAAATCCCTAATGCCTTTGACGGCCAAAATGGGACTAACCAAACGTCAGTTAACGTCGACACTACAATTAATACCAAAGTTGACCTTTGAGGTCTTGATTGACGAACGTTCAATGTTTTGTGGTGCCTTTGAAGTAAGTAATAGGCAATTCAGATTAATCGGTCCCCTGCACATTATTAATTAAACCAATACATACTAACATGTATGTATAACAATCAACGGCCGTGAGCTAAGACCTTAATCCAATTAAAATATTGATTCCTGTACCTCTGGCCCTTTTCGATGATTAACTACATGGCTTTATAAATAATGTAGGGGTTTATTTTTTATGTAAAGCTCTACGGAATAATCCGATAATTTCCTAGATTTAAGTAAGTTCTGGGTGTCGGTGATAATAAGGTGAAGTATTCAATTAATTTCATCTTACCAAATTATGAAATTTGATGATGGTCATGGTCCATTTAGTTTCGCAGAGTTTGCTTGGTTCCTCTAAGAATGTAGATAGACCTACATTCCTAGCGTTCCCCTTCTTATTGAAAATCATTTCGTTACCCAATATTATAATAATTCCATGAAAGCAGACCTTTGTCCTGAATTTCATTCCGATATTCTAGTGTCTTGACATATAAATATTCTGCGTATTAATAAATATAGAACTGTGTTATTCGACTATTACTATCTGAATTTATTACGTGTAGAACTCTCAATTCCTAACAACTAAATGAAAGATGTGACTGTAAAGAGCGCCGGCCTCGTTAGTACAACTAACAAAGCATTACCTAGCTAGGTAGCATTATAAAACTCGCAAATTCGTACCAAGGCCACGTCGAACATCGCGTTGTTAAAAGGATCGCTTAAGTGTTTTATGGTACTTTTATATTGAACGAACTTATGAACTGGTGCAAATAATTTTAATGAGCCCAATCTTTCCCCAAGTGGTCGTTATGAAGCATGCGCAGCTTTTTAGACCACTGTCCGGGAAAATCTAATTAAGGGACCCAAGAATTTCATTTAGCGCTTTTTCAAATAAATATTAGAAATTAAATTGAATTCCGATCGCTTAAGAATGTTTAACCTTCATTGGTATTTCTCTACAACGGATTCTTACTATTTCAATGGTGTTACAACTTTTGATTTCATGAGCATTAAATTTTTAAACGTTGAATAGCGATAAAAACGCTTTGACATCACAAGTTAAGATTTAAATTCCATTGCATTTGTGAGTTATTCTAAACATTTTGTAGACGACATGTGCGCATCATAATTTGTAGCGCACATTTTACGTCTACTTTTATTTGGCTACGTTCCGCGGCGGTATTACGAATCACGTAAGAGCAAAAAGATAGCTACATTTTTCAAACTATCGCTTTCAAATTGCTAATGTGGCTATGAATCGCAGTCCTGTAAAAATAATTTGCAGCCATCATTGTACATTTTTTGTCTGAGACCGCTTTTGCGGTAAAAATCCGTAATGAGGCTGCCGATCTTTTCCGTAAGATTGGTTTCGATAATGTCCTAGTTTTCGTTAGGTACAACTTAGATATGCAGCTTTCAAGAAACTAAGTTTAAACAAACTTTGATTAGCATCGAAGAAACTTATCGCAAAGTATTTCTTGACTTGCGACCTTTTCGTGGCGTAAATTGAAAGAGTGCAACTAACTCTCAGTAGGGACGAATTCAGGCAATAATTAAACATTCTGTAATGCTTGATGTCGAATGTTGAGTTAATAAAGTTTTAAATTAAATGCATAAAACGACCTACGAAATTAATCCGCTTAACAATGCCGACGTTCTAACGGTTTTGAAGATTGAATTTAATGAGTTATACTATATTGTTGACAATAATTAGTTATTACAACAATAACAGCTCGGTGCAGCTCGGTAAAACCATAAAATACGGCTTACATTTAATACGGACATAAATTATCACTCGTTCATTAGTAGGTAGTTAACGCTTCCATCGCAATATGGCAAGTGTCACATATTTATTTAGATTTTCCGTTTTCCTTGTTAACAATATAAAGGAAATATGTATTATTATAGTTATTTTAAATTATAGAGATTTGATGTTGTACAATAAAATCGTATAAGTTAATTCCTGTGACCTGTCGAGGAATCTATTAGCTAGGGTGACCGAGATACCCAATTGGTTAAGATTGCCTGTGTGTCACGTCACTTATGATAATGGTAAAACTGTACGAGTATATTCTAAGCCCCTTAGTTGTAACGAGTGCGGTGAAATGTCTATAATTACTGTTAGTCGTGAGGTTAGTAGGGGTAGCATGCAGATGATGAATGTTCAAATAAAAAAGGAATAATTGCGCCAATCGGTTAGAACAAAAAATGATTTTTGCGAATAATAAAAATAATACATAAATTATACACTTGTGTATATTAAAATTTATTTTTATTATAATACAACGTTATTCATTTATTGAATATTTGATATATAAAATCAATAAATAAATAACATACGATGATGTTAGTTTGTTAACATTGTGCATCAAATGGATTGTCAGGAAATTAGTATATTCAAAGAATAACTTCACTTTGGTTTGACAATATTAATGATTTATAACAAATTATTTTACATCACATCATAATACACTAGCACAAATATTAGTATTTTTACAAAAGAATGTTGCAAATATACTCAGCGTCATGTATTAATATTCAAATAGATGATAAAACAAAAATCTATTCGAATATAGGTATTATTTTGAATTCGCTGTTATTTGCAGACATTGAACAAGCGGAACAAACGTTAAACGTGAAAGCAACAATAATGGATGTCTGTTATTGGTGTTATTATGATGTAGGATGTGCAGGTGAGTGCAAGCGCGGGAGTGGCCTGCGTCGCGTCGGGCGCTGCAGTGGAGGGCGGCGCGGGGCGGGCGGGGGGCGAGTGCATCACTTTCCCGGCGGCCGGCGCGGCGGCGGGAGCGGTGTATCACCTGGCGGTGCCGGTTGCCCTTCAGCAGGCGCGCGTGGAACGAGCTCGGCGTGTCGATGGTGTGCTGGCGCGAGAGCATCGCGTGGGGCGCACTCACGGAGCTCTGCCGGAACCATGGCAGCGAGATCTTCCGCCTGCTCTTGTGTTGTTTGGCGGCGGCGGGCGGCGGGGTGGTCCCCATCGCGCCGGCCGACACGTGCCGGCGCGGGTGTGCGGTCGCGACGCCTCCGTCCGTCACGGCGCGCGGCGCTGTCGCCACTGCCGCCGCCGCGCGCCTCACCCGCGCCGCCCGCTCCTTCTCGCACGACCGTCCACTCACTACGCAGCCTCCGTATCGAGCTACATTTCCCGAATTTATTCCACAAAGGCACCCGCCGAAGCGTCGTGCGAAGGACGCGCCTAATCCGTTCGTAGCGGACCGAGAAGCGGTTGGCGCAGTTAGCGACGGCGGCGCCGCCTCGCCTGCGGTTAGCGGCCAGCGCAACCGATCAGGACTTTCAAGGGCGCCGGCTCCAGTGTCAATGCCGAATCCGGGATGATACATCACTTTCACAACACATAAACACTTTTAAACTTTCAAGATCTATCACTCGAAAATAATGTTTCAGATAAGATGTATCTTCAAAGAGTTTTCTTTATGGAAACTTTTAAAAGAATATTTTTGGCAGATACCTAAATAGATATGGATAAATGTCAGTATCGAGTTGATTAAGGTATTTATTTAGATGTCTACGGCATGGTATTATAAATGCTAACATTATGCGATTCGTGGCTTAAAAAAGCTGAACGTGGTAATGATACTCTATAACGTTTTCAAGGAATCGAATTTATAAGAAACTTACATCGTCTACGATAGACTATTTATGTAGTTAGGCCGTATAAACAATACATAGAGTAAAGATATGAAATTTTCTCAGTGAATGAATACTTTGTAAAATTGGACTTGAAATAGGAAGTTATTTATAGTAGAGCGCTCATATCCGAACTATTTAACACGTTCTTTAGCACTACTGTTGAAGTATGCTCTCAAAACATTAAATTCAGCAAATCTTTCTTAGTAGGTAGGATTTTCACAAAAAGCAGACGGCGGTGTGTGAGGAATTTCAGTTCAACATAAAATTATGACAAATACGTATATTTTATAGGTTTAGTCCGGGTCTTAAAACGTAAAGCTGAATCAGTTGGGCCCGTGCTAATATTGCACTACCGTTAACCAGCTCGACCCTTGGATTCATTAATATCAACGTTAGGGTAACGCCTACGCTCTACAATATTATGTTTCTTATCTGTCATTGGCGTTCCCAACGAAAATTATTATTCTAAAACGTGAGTTTTACCAAGAAGTAAAGAATTTAATTTATATAAATTAAAACAACCTTTTCGTGCCCTCTTTACACAAGTTGTCGAATTGTGGGTGAAACATTCTATGACTATTTACTATCTTCGCATGGCGCTACTTCGGAAAAATATCATCCATAAATACTCAATATCATGCAAGTAAAGTTTTATCACTACATAGTATAAAACAAAGTCACTTTTTCTGTCATCTTGTCCCTTCGACCGCTTAAATCTTTAAAAATACGCATCGGATATTGATGCAGTTTTTTTAACAGATATAATGATTTAAGAGGAAGGTTTATATGTATAATAACTTCCGTTAAATAGTGAAGAAATACTATATTTTTTTAGTTTTCTAATGTGATGTCGTTAATTATCATTTTTTCCCACTTATATTGCAAACGCAGGCTGAACCTTATGAGATTTATCAAAATAATGTACTTTTTTCTTGTACATATTTAAAAGGTCTACAGAAATCTCCGCGATGGTATATGTCTAACTCTTATAATATGGATATTCCACAATATAATTTATTTGTCATTTACCTTTTACGACAAATAATGGCTAATTTTCGAAACGATTTTAACCATTACAGCATTAATCCTCATCCAATTAACTAGCATAAATCCATTTTTTATTTAATATAGATCTATATGGTCCCAAGACGAGTCGCTAGTAGACAATGAAAGAAAGTATCATGTCACTTAACTTATTTGTTAAGCAATCCTGAACGGTAGGTACAGATCCGTAATTTTACGTACTACTAACAAGTCAGGTTGGCCGAGTGGTCTAAGGCGCCAGATTTAAGCTCTGGTTCCCGAGAGGGAGCGTGGGTTCGAACCCCACACCTGACAAAATCTTTTTGATTTGATAGATCTTTTTGTATTTTATGTTAATTGTTTTTAGTACTTTTATGCATTTTACATTTAAAAACCTTGACTTACAAAAGTTATGGCCTATCACTAGACTTGGTTTGTAAAAACGTTACAACTACAAATAAAACGATATATGCGTATGTATAGTATTTTTGAGTTTACCTATTCGGTAGATTTGTGTCAAGTTAACATATTTTTGTTTAATGTTTTTCAAAGTAAATTATAACAAGTAAACATATCCTACTAATATTATATGTGAAAGTTTGTTAATCTTTCACACTCAAATAGCTGGATCAATTTTAATGTAATTTGGTATGGAGTTAGCTGACACCCTGGACTAACACATAGGCTTTTTAATCGACTGCGAAAGAATGGGTAATGTTTTTGCAGCTATAACCGGCCTTCGCGCGGGTGAAGTCGCGGGCAACAGCTAGTTTCCTAATATCAAACAGTCTCAGCAAGTATACTAATGAGCTAATGTACTAATGAGATTAATTAATTAAACACAATTCTCTCATGTTAATTAGCTCCGGGTATTACAAAAAAGAGAGCTATGACCATTGGAAACACGGCAAAGGATCAAAGAATTTTCCTTCAGAAAATGGAAAACATGAATTAGTCGACACTGTTTTGCATGTATGTACGATAGCGTCGGAACTTTTAATCTTGTACAGAAACAGCTCGTCGGGAAGCAAATTATGAAGAAGCGGGGCTAATGAACACGTGATAAGATGCGCTTTAGAGAAAAACAAGTGCCGAGCGCTATATATGTATGCTAAGGTACATATTTAAAGACATTCTACGGTACGAAGATCGATCATACCAATATTTAAAATGCGAAAGTTTGTAAGTGTGTATGGATGGGTGGATATTTGTCATTCTTTCACATATAAACGGCTACACCAATTTGGTAGGGAGTTAGCTAACACGCTGAATTACCACATGGGCTACTTATAAGCAGACAGCGAATAAGGTTTAAGTTTCACAGCTATAATGGACATCCACGCGGGCGATGCCGCAAGGTATGCTAGTAATATTTAAAGCATTGGGACTCGAGTTTCTAGGTAATATTTGTCTATTTCGGATACTACCTCTAGATACAGATTTAGTTAGTGGTAAATGAATTGAAAGTGATGTAAAGCCGCAATCAAAACTGTTTGTTTGTGTACGAGAAAAGAGATAATTAAAACAATGACAGATAGTTTAATTATAAACGGGTTCCGTTGAAGGAGTTGCGGTAATCCTTTCCTTGGTAGTAAAAGGGTAAGAGAGTACAGGTACTACAGGTGAGTACTTACTCTGATTTATTCAAGACTAGTCAATCGCTCGGTGTGCCCATTGTTACGTTTATTTCCCTTGGGAGGACTTTTTTATTAGAATATTAAGCAGCGAACTTGAGCGGTTCGAGTGCTTTTGTTTGTTGCCAAAATATTATTGCGTGTTTAGAAAATCAATTCTGGCTAAAATATTAGTAATAAAGATATTGAATTATAAATAGACGGTTACCGAGTTGTTTTTGAGTAACAAAATACGTTAATGTGGTAGGCAAAGATTTAAGCAAAAGCTAATGTTCTAAATGAAATGTCGCTTGTTGTCTTAACTGCGCTCTCAATTTAGTAAAAAAGCTCACATACGGGAATAGCTAAGTAATACTACTAAAAGCTCACTTTGTTTATACCATACGATATTAATTTGAAAATTACTATCTCAAACAGGGCGCTCCTGTCTGAAAGCAAGGCTTTTAGTTTTGCATCTTTGTTTGAATATGATTGAGCTGCGCTGCGTCGGAGGTTCCTAGGTAAAGTTTGTTTAAGTACCGCCATGTACGTGTATTGTCGGTATTTATTCATGGAAAACAGAGTTTTGATGCAAACATATTGCGCTGTTTTACCGTTCCGCATACTCTGTTGGTTTACTCTGATCAATTTGAACAATCGCAATATCTGGAAATGGTGGATTTATACAAAAGCGGGGTATTTACTTAGTTGTACGTTATACCTATTGCCTATGATGAAAAAAATCAGGTCAAATGAGCAGTCACCAGTAGCTTAGTATCAGACCACATCAGTCGAGCGAGAGTGTTTGTGATACATCACAAATAAGATACCTAGCCTCGTGGCACCGTAAGCAACTCGGATCATATTTACGTCACATTATAAAAAGTGCTGTTAGTTTCACACTTCGACGCTCTGAGCAAGCAGCTGGATAAAATTGATGGCCTACTGTAGTTATGCACGGCGTGCTATATATAATCCTACGTATAACATGTACCCATACATATATATGTATTTATAAGTATATTGCCTAATGAGCTGCCTTTTGTGTATATAAGGAAACGTTTCTGTTTCTGGGACAGTCGTAGCTCGTTCGTTTCTCCCCGCCCACCCCCGCCTACTACGGATACGACCCTAAACACGTATCGAGAAACGTCCGAAATAATACAATCAATCAGTCTGTACAATCGGTGATATGTTTGGGACACATGACTAAATGGTATGATTATAAAACGAATACTAATTTTGATTGGCAAAGCTTTATGTTAGAAATAATTGGTTCCTGTTTTCGATGGGAAAAGGTAAGAGCAGAAACTAAATAGAGAAGTGTAAAATGTTGAATAACGTATCTGAATTTATTGATGCAGCACCGGTATTGGAGCGCTGTGTGAGCTGGGGAGGGACCTTGCGTAACAGTGAATTTGGTGAAATAGGTCAATCTCTATTGAGTATTGACGGGTTGTCACGAGCTAGAGCCGTTGCATATTTTTTTCAAACACAGAAATTCCTTTTCATTTTGAAACTCGTGAAATTTGACAGACGACCCAAAACAATAAATTATAATTAACAGGAATACAAATAACAATCGAAAGACGATTTCTAAAAGTGAAAAGTAAATACGACGTCTAAAACTTTCAATCAAATACATTGTTTATCCATTACAATTTTACGTTACTGTATTGTATTCAAATTCAAACCACTATTTACAGCGAAAGATATGGAACACTTGATATAGAAACACTACAATACGCGTGGGCAAAAATAGAGCTCCTTATTTTGGCAATAACGCAAATATTATAGTCTTCACTACTCGAATGCTAACAATAAACAATGGATATATAAATTGGCATCGTTACTAGATAGTAAACAAATGGATTCGTAGTAAATACTAACTTTTATAAGGTCACAGAGTATTTCCGCAAATCGTAAAGAAAAATGTATACAGCAACGTACTTGTACCAAGACAGGTGAAGTGTGTCTACTTGAGTTTTGTAATTGTTTTCGGGGCTGTTAGAGGTTTCCAAGTTCCGTATTCAACACCTTGTTCAATATTACAGGGTATTACTAAATCATCTGTTTTACCAACTAACAACCGGCAATATATCGGACGTCGGTGTTCCATCAAAACTATTGATTTTAGCTTTATGTTCAATATTCAGAGACTTGGTCTATCGAAACAGCGTCGGAGATGCACGGGCATTAAATATAAGTACCTGTTAAAGCTAGCTTAATACTTAACTAACAGACCTTTGTACAATGGAACAGTTTGCGACTTCGCTTCCATCTTAGAGTTTACAGAGCAAGTACTTACCGTGAATGCGACATTTCCAAGATATTCTAATAGCATTTGCGGTCTATTAGTGCATACGTCAAGCTACAATGGTTCAGCAGATTATTTAAAATGCACCACTCTAATGAGAGCTTTCGTGAATGTGAGGCGGAACGCCCAAATTGCGTGTACGGTATACCCCGGTTGAATATTTTATCACGTAACCGAGATTCGATTGCGCCACGAATTGATCTTTATAACTACGGAAATAAAGTTTGATTTTCGTCGTGATCTCTAGTTTGAATACATATCAGAACAACAACAGTTTATTTGGCATGACAGTCTAGACCCTGGTAACATGATTAATTGGGGGACGAGGTCCTATACATCACCTCGCCACGTAGTATTGTGATACTGTCCGTTGTTAGGTTTGTAAGCATTTTGTTTCACTTGTTTTTTGTCCGAACGTTATTTTTCGTCACGCTTGATTAAAAGGGAAAGTAGGTTGAATGTCGTTTGTATTTTTCAGCAAAATAAAAAATGTGTATAATTATAATAATGCAATAGGACAAGTATTTTCGTGATACAGATAACAGACAAAAACCAAATTATTTCAAAATATCTACCACGGCTACGTGTTTGTAACACGAAAAAGCTCATATTCTTTTATATCGAATCAAACTGCACAAATGCCGGTAATTCAGCTAACGCCTATGCTAACAGACACGAGGGTCGAGGAAATATTTCTATAGATCAATTCCAGCGAGAAGGGCCCTTATCGGATCCCCAATAACATCCATCGCGCCTTATTCATTATGCGAATCATGAATCTTTTCATACGAATGCGCACCCGACGCCTTTCAATTCATAATGCGATGATGAGGATCTCGCCTCCTAGCTAATTAGGAAGTATGGTTTAAAAATGAAGGCCTGTATTGACATAATTCTTGTCTAACACTCACAAGCATTCCGTAGCTATTCCGTTATATAAAAGGAATTATGATATCTAATTTTGTTATTTCTCCTCATTGTATTTATTTTTTTGCCTTTGAGAGATAACCCTAGAGCAATGGCTGAATGTCGAAAATCCTTGCTCATAACACGATTTTAGCTGCAATTTAATAAGTTATTTAAACGCAGCGCAAAATTTTTTTGAATAGGCATTTAAACCAGAAATGGCTGCGGTTGGGAATGCAAAAAGTATGTAAATATTGCCGTTTGAAATAGTAAATTGAAACGAAAACTGTTAAGTTTGAAAAACTAAACAATCTGCATTTGTGCTGATAGGAATTAAAAATGTATTATGATTCATAAAGTCAGGACGGGAAGACAAATAGAACTGACACGTTTCAAAAGATAAAATAGACATACCTAGTATGCAGTAATAAAAAACTATAGGAAACGTTTGTCAAATGTAGAACGTGAGGTCTTATGTACTCGGTAAGGCAACTCACCAATACCCAACGATTATCGAAAGGATATACAAACAAATGAAAGTACATAGGTAAGCGTCGCGTCGTACGGCAAATACTGGAAACATGCGTTGTCTCGTGTACGAAGATAAATATCAATGTACCTACTTCAATACATAAAAGAGGAAAAGACATCAAGCATAAAATGCAGCAGTAAAATGTATTTATCAAGTAGTTAGGATATTTTCTATGAATTGTTTTGAAATTGTACAGATCGTTTTGTATGAATTGTTTGCTGAAAAGTGATCAATTATTTACGACGACGCAATTATAGAAGGTTACCTGGCAACTCGGAGCGTATTTACCACGGCGTGAAAGGAGGATTTAAATGCAACCAATTTAAGATCAACTATGTCTAGCGGAAATTTAAACGGTTTCAGACAAAGAATGCTCTTCAGAATAATATTCAAGAAAAAGAAGTCTCACACAGTTAGGAAGCCATTTATGGGTTTTTAAATTTCTTGTCGAGCTTAAAGAACTTGAATGCCATAATATGGTCATTTAACATAAATTGTTCGGTTAAAATTAATAGTCTCAAGCGACCTTATTCAGTAACTTGTATTAATCGCTTAATCGAACTAAGTGTAAACGTTTATACGGCGACATTGTAAAAGAATACATCGATCTCTTTGTAAAGAGAATTGTCTCATTTAAGGAATGAGAACAAAATACAAGGGGAAACAACAATGTCAGTTTATCAAACAACAATCTCGGCCGTAATTCGATTGTAAGACAGAATAACTCGACAACTTGTTAGTTGAAACGTAACAGTGAAGCAATTTAAGCCCAGTTTGCGCATTTCATATTTCATACAATGGTAACATGATTAGTCATACAGCGGTGTGTGTATAGAGCTTTATGTAGGTAATTATATTGCGCGGATGTCGAAACTGCTTGTATTGTTACATAATATGGAATTTGATCTCAAGGGAATCCCGTGCATTCGCCATGCCTTGAAATTGCATTTGAACCAATTTCAGCGTGTATAATGAAGTTAGATAAGTACAAATAGGATCAGTACTACATTTATTTGGGCTGCCTTATCAACATTAACTCACGATTTATCGAGCAGATACTATAATTAAAAGCTTGTGCTGATTTTAACAAGTTTCGCATGTTCGAAAGCCGATTTAATAATATACTCGTATTTGACATACATAGGTATTCAAGGCTTGTATCTGCATTGTGACATGTTAAAAGGTACAAAATTATGCCAGTTTAAAAAAAATAACGTAGCCATTTCAATAAAGCTGGCGTATATAATGTAGAGTACGAATATTATAAAACTTTCAATCGTCGACTGGGCCATTACTCAAAATTTTCTTGTACAAAAACAATGCCAATAAAAATATAAAAATGCTTGAATATTATGTAAGTTGTTTACAAAAACATTCATAAGCTGTTTGTAAGAGGGATTCCCATTGACGTCGGGGCTCTGTAAACGTTACTCTACTACTCTTCCAAGAATCGTTTCTGTATCTTTTTGTACTAGTATAAATTATATTAAGTGCCTTGTTCTTGTCGTGTACAATATTTTTCTTGAACACTTTTATGTGTTTTAGAATAGCTGACTACGAGACTAGATTCTTATTTATATGTAAGAACAAAACACCAAAATAATACAAGTGGAGATTTTTTTAAATACGAGCTTGGTTTAATATCGTGTTGTTTTATGTTTTTTTAACATATTATTCCTAGAAGCTCTTAACAAATAAAACCGGGTCTCGGGAAATACTCATAAAAATTGTTATTACTTTTGTAATTAAGTTGTCATTAGGGAATGTTTTACGACTCATTTACGGCTAATTATTTTGTTATTAGTTTAATAAGCCCAAGCCACCATTTTAACAAATATCACATTCATGTGAGCTGAATATATAACATTCTAAAAAATATTGAAAGGTTTGAAAATCGACGGTAGGATTATTTTGATCATTTTTACTCGATGTTTGACAATTGTAGTTATTTTGATGTTGATAGCTTTTTAATTTATTATTATTATAAACGCATCTATTCCGTAGCAAATGGCAAATTAAAATTCGGAATACTACGTCTCGCTGAGGTGTGTGCTGATTAAAAGTAAATTAAAAATCATCGACACAACAAGAAATAAGATTCGTTAATTATAATACGTTTATGGAAGACAAAAGAGGTTGAAGATTAAAAAGAAAATGAAATTATATGAAATATTTCAAAAATTATGAGTTTTTATTTAATTTGATTTATGTTATTTACTAATGCTTCGTTTTTTTTTGTCGATAGATACAATACAATTATTAAAGGAACAATAGGCTCACTCTCGACAGATACAAGTTCTGTTTCAATCGAATTGAGAAAGAGTTCGCAAACGTCTTAAACCCGACACTAGCGCTCATTCGTGCAGTGGCTCGAGACGGAACTACGCTCCATCGAGAAATGCAAGCAATTTCGCTAATTTCGGTTCGCTTCTATACCACCGTTTCAAAATCATAGTAAAAAAGAAAACAGATTGAAATTCGAATAAAAAGCAACACCAAGTTCAGAGAGTTCGAGCCCTAAACCAGTTTCGAAGAGTACAGGTCTCAATCTTCAAATTGACGCTAAACACCTTAGTAAAATAACATAAAGAGCTACAAAGATATTTTGGCAAATGGTTGACTTTAATATGAGGGCGCTGGTGTGCATCTTTGTAACAAGAATCGACTCAACTGTCGGACAAAAGGGATGGTTGTTTCATGTGGGCCATGTTTGGGCCACGTGTCGAAAGATCCTTGCAGTACTATATTATAACAGAGTATTCCGTTATCAGATGAATCATCAGCACTTACCTTATCTGAATCGGTGGTGTTCCCGCTGCCGAATGAAGCGAGCGAGTTCCGGTCAAGATTCTCCGTTGTCTCGTCGAGAATCGTATCGTCCAGGTCTCTGTTGAATATTTTATTGTAAGTAATGACTTCAACAATTATTTCACTTCTATACTTTGTTTTTGATTCGTGACAAATTTAGCAACAAAGGCTAATAACATTAACATCCAGATATTGGAAGACTGACCAACACAAAAATTAGTTATCATGTCAAGCCCTGCGATTGGTTATTAGTCTTTAGGATACTCAATCACAGTCTCAATAGGAGCATGGAATGGATTTAGTTTCATATTCATCATTCCCCTACCCTTATCCCAATTTTTACCTGGGGTCGGCGCAGCATGTCTTCTTCTTCCGTACATTCCTATCTGACGTCATCTCGCAAGCAACACCCTTTGCATCCATATCATCTTTCACACAATCCATCCATCGTTTCTTTTTTCGTCCTCTTCCCCAATAATTTAGTTTCATGAAGGAAGGAAATTCCATACGACCAATAAAAGATATTCTTATACCAGTTCAGTGTGAATGTTTTATGTACCTGCTAGACCTTTGTGAGCTAGTAGGCCTCACACGGGCAGGACTGCGGGGCGGTTGCTGAAGAGCACCACTGAAGTACGTTTCCTGAGAACAAAGACAGTAATATTAATTTAAAAGCTGTATATGATATTTAATTTTGTTTTTCAAGATAAGTGTTGCACGAGATTGCTTTTATTTACCAGATACTTAAAATATTTGTTTTATGTTTAGTATATCATTGTGATTGTTAAAATTGTAAAGTTTCTTCTTATAATTTTGCTTGCTCATACGAACACATCTCTTATCAATATTGCCAGAACTTGTTATTATGTGATCTTTAAACACAAGCCATGCCTCACATAGAGGTGAACATGGGACGAGCATTGGTCACCAACCTCGTCTAATCATGGTAGGCGAATCAAAATGAAATAGTTTATTCTTCCAAATAAGTCATCACTTTTACTTTTCCCGCTTTTTTATAACGCTCATCCATTTTTAGGGATGCTCATAACCCAAAACTCGGCATAACCACCAATGACACCATCAGAAATTCCAGACAAGAACTTACTCATATCACGTGATTGAGACAAGTATAACAAATCACAATTACCTGTATGACTTCTCTGAGGCGTCGCACCCAGGTCTGCTTGACCTCGAGAGAGGGCGCCTTCAGTACGATGCGGCAGTCGCTGGCCATCGGCTCCCGGCCGGTCCACACCGAGAACTTGCACTCGTCGCCTTCAATGTGCTCCGTTACGCCAAGCTCTGATGTCTATACGAAAGAAATTATATATTATTTATTGTATTTGCTGTAAAATCAATTGGTTAGAAAATGTGGTCCTAAAACCTTAGAGTCAAGAGAAGGAAAAAACCTAGTGGTTTTCTTGACAATAGACTATAGAAATTTTATAAGCGTTAACGTCATCAAGGAGATTTTCTCCCTTACCAAAATAACCCAATTTTACATAAGAGATGAGATATCATTGTCAATTTTGTAGTGTGCGATAGTGTAATTGTGAAATTCTTACCATGAACTTGGTCTTGTAAATATATTTGGCTTTTCCATGCGAATCTTTGACCTCCTTAGCGAGCAGGAGATGTAGGTCGAAGAGGAAGACGCGTCGCTCGCGGCCCTTTTTGATGATCTGTCGCAGGTCCCACACGTGGAACGAGTCCTGTAGCACGACCTCGCCGAGGCTGTCGGTGGGGACGTCGCAGCCCTCCAGGAGAGAGAGGTGCATCGCGTCGTTAGCCTTCTTCGGCACCGACAACATGACCTCCAGACCGTCCTAGTCGGTAGAATCATTGGTTAATACAAGGTTACAGCGTTTCAGATATTGGTTGCTGATAGTGATGTTTGACAGTTTTAAAATTGATGTTTCCTTATTTGCTACTAAGCTACAAGAGTCTGTTTTACTTGCAATCGGTCTTTTAATATGAGGTAGTCTTCTTTTTGTTAATAGAAGCTACAAATTAACAATGTATACTGCCAAATTCTCACAAAAATCAAGGTTATGTTCGAAAACATAACAGTTTCAAATTTGCATTACGCAAGCTACGCTAACCTGTTAATGAGTAAATAAGGTCTTTAAATCTTTGGGTTTTACAGAAATACATTCGATTACCTAGTTATTCATGATGAGAATTACAAAAAAACAAACTGTTGTTTGTCATCCTTCTCAAAACTTAAACATCTGCTCTAGAAGAAACTAGAACACGTGATAAGCATTTATGAATGCTTATAAAATATGAATTCTTTCAACACGTTCGCATATTGCCGCCATTTTGTCTGGGTTAGTGACTGATGATTGACACATAGTCAATGAAAATAGAATCATAATCTAATTCGCAGAATTGTGTCACCTTAGTTCACAATAATGCATTCAAGGTGACATCAGTTACAATTAAACATCAAAACGATTCATCATTCACATTTCAATAAATTAATTATCAATAGAATATAATTTACTAGAATTAGAACTTTTGAGAGACCTTAGCGATGACAATAAATATTACTAAAAACATTAAATGTAGCATAATATTTCACAAAAGATACGTACATTTCGAGTATCGAGAGGGCCGATCCGATTGCCTCTCGAATGCGTTATATACTTCAACATGATTGATGCCATTACTTCCACTCACGTAAAAAACATTACATTTTGATCGATTTTTCTGTATCGAGTTACACAGCTCAACGTGTGTATACGTACGCGGGAGAACCACTATTGCACAGGGGCGTAAGCTAAGCGCGTCATGAGGAAAATATTAAACTAAATCTATTGTTAATTACCACTAAGTGAACTCGTTGTTTAATCTCAAACAAATCCAACGTCCAATGTGTTTAACCAACACAAAGTTTGTCTGATACAACATAATGGGCTAACTCCATTAGAGTGTATCGTTAGCGAGTGATAATATCGCCTAACGGTAACTGAATGACAAATGCCGATTGTCCTAAATCATAAAGGGTAACGCGAACTTTGTTACTGAATGAAATGATTTACATGATTTCTATTTTCTATCAACCTGGTTGATACATTTCATTGATGACTTTTAATTCAACTTTACTATAGAAAGACTTTGCTTCAAATGTAGCACTTCAAATATTCACTTATAACACTTTCGTTTCACTTGTGAAATACAAATAAAATTAAATCACTAAAGGAATAAAACCTATGGTTAACAGGATAATTGCCTGTTTTACACTAAACCAACACGAATAAACTCTGTGGGTTGGTTACGAACAAGGTAAGTCAACAAAATGACTGGATCACAAAAAAAAAACCCTGAATGTATCACAAATACTTCAAAACATCCATGACATTAATACACGTCACAATGGTATTGACTCACTACGGTTTTACATAAATTATCCTGTTGCCAGTTTTATACGGATTACTCTTGCTTCGATGTAAAGAAATATAATTGCAAACTTCGTTACAAACATTCTTGTATTGTTAGTTGATAGATGGGTAAGTTAAAGGAATGTACCTGGGTTTAGTGAAGACAGGAATTAGACTTACGTATATATCAAATATTTTGTTGGGTAAACACAACAACACACAATCAGCACTAATCAAGATGTTGACAAGATAAAAATATTACCACTCGTCGTTAATCTTTGCCTTTATGATTTTTTCCACGCAAAGTGTTCACGTAATATCTTGGCCGCGGTAACGTCTATCGCTGGAGTAGTGTTTTCCTGTAGTCGCCTTTATCTTATCATTACCTTAATCTTTAGGAACAACTTAAACGATAACCTGCTATGGCATTCTTGTCACAGAGCGTAGAAAACTGTTTTGTTTTATTCTTTAGTACACGTGTGACTGATATAAAGTATTATTGGTATTTAGATTCACTTAGTTTGATTCTAGTTTTACTTCTCATCTTCGTTATAAATTACTTATTTAATGAGGTGTTTTATCTAACCTTTTAATTCCCCTAAACTCTTATTTAAAAATTGTCAATTAAATGAAACCTTGAACCTAATAAACAGGATATTTGTGTCCGAAGACCGATAAAGATTTTAGAGTTGTTAATAGTGTCGTCATTAATTCTTTAGGTAGAAACTAGATAATTAAGTGATTATGAAATAAATTAAATTAAAAATATCGGATGTTAGATTTTATATTTGATTTTCCTTTCCTAAAAAATTGGTGGTGTAGATATTTTTCCGACTTGTACATTTTCGTTGTTTAGTATCAAAATTTAATATTCAAATTATACAATATAATTTGGCAGCACGCAGTGTTTTGAATCTGGTCGTAATCCTCGCAGTCGACAGACAAAAGCATGAAGCGTTATAAATATTTCTTGATACAACGTTATGTACCAAAAGTTCGATAAATGAAATATATTGAACGTGTTACATTTTTGTTCTAAAAATGTTCCACTATGAATCAGAAAATGCGGTCGGATTAGAACTATCCGAGTTCCAAATTTACCGAATTTTATTTTATAATTTTATTAAAAGAATGAATCACTTCAACGTTTGAGCATCTATCACCTAAACTATCAAAATTCTAGCTTTGAGTCAAGCCGTCAACCTGACGGAAAATTGAACTGGTGTTCTATCAGACTCAAGGCTAAAGTAAATATTAAACAGCGACAAACTCAAAGATTACTATTTCAGTTGCTTAAGTACTAACCTTGATTTCTCCCTGTCCTTCGGCGCAGCAGGCCTGCAGATCCTTGAGCAGCAGCTGGTACTTGGTGATCCGCTGCACCGGCTTGATAAGGTACGCCGCCAGCGGGTGCTCCAACTTCTTCTTACGTTGCACCCTGCATCACGGGAGAACGTCAAGTATAACTCAACCGGACAAACGACGACTGCTATCTGTACAGTTTAGCTAATGATTTCGATAACACATTTTTTCGTTAAAGATTTTTCTATAGTTATATAGTAAACACTGCTTTGTTTAACTGTCTCTACAGGGCCAAAGATTTAAAAACACAGACAGCCTAACGGAAAAGTAATTATGACTAACCATTTCCACGACAAGCACATTTAAACAATAGATATAACAATTGGAACGCCGTATAATATATTTCTCGCACAGTTTCGTTGAAACTAAATTTAAATTAGATAGAATACGTTGTGTTACCAAATATAGATAAGTGATACTAGTGCAACACAACAAGACTCAGTTCGTTCGATAAGAAAGTTAAATGTGAACTATTTATCGGCGCTGCATATAATCGGAAATGAGTAACCATATTAGCTACCAATCAAATAATAGCCTTTCCGAGAACACACTTAACAATGGAATGATTCTATTTGCTGAAGATACGCGTTAGATGCGTCTAGTTTAAGTATGAATCAAAACTATAATACCGCAAACATATAAACATAAAATAATAGCGGACTGTTGTATTCTTTTAATATTTTCTAAGGCTTATTTTTATATGGCTGTATTGCGACACAAATTAAGGTCTTTTTTGGACACTTGTCATAGAAACGAATATGTAGGTTTTACGATTATGCAAATTATTTCCTTTACAATAAAAGATTGAAATTATAATTTCGTTAGAATTTAAATACTTTTGAAATTTGTTAAGGGCATTAGCGTAAAACTTGTATTATTTTTATTAGTTACATTAGAATTAACGTTAAAACTAAATCATAGGAGGTTGAATAAACAACTCTGTAAAACGAAATACCAAGGATTACGTCGCAAGTTAAGACTCGTAACAGAAAACGTGCGATATGCGGCCTAAAACTCCCATTTCTTTTATACAAACTTTAATTCATAATTCGTAATAACAAAGACAAGAGAAAATTGAAATAAAATGTATTTCTAAAAACCGTTATAAAAAATTCCAGCTAAGAATCGTTAATGAAATCGGTAAAGTATTGCTGATAGGTTGTCAAATTGACATTTGACAAAAAAATCTCTCAGTATAAAAATAAATGTTTACTAAAAAAACAGGACGGAGAATAATAAGACTTAAAACAAGTACAAATAAGGATATTATTGAATGAAATGAAATAATTTATTATTGAAAAAGAAATCCATATTTGGTGTTATTTACATTCGATATGCGAGTATTTGTAATTATTCATTTAGTATTTGTTGTTAAGTAATAATTAAATTTTGAAACCTAATTGGGCATCTTGTGTGGTATTCTGGAAAATATTTTATCAATAATGGAAAATAACCAGCCTAAACTGTAATGGTACAAATTTTCTAATATAATGATATAAGGGGTTGAACGGATGGACTGTCAAGAAGAGTAGAATAGTATAATCTACGGAAAGCGCTTCCATCACATTAGATTTTGCAGGACAGAATGAAGACTCTCCAACAACAAATAAGATTTACTCTACAAAATTTGTTATAATAGAAAAATAATCAACAATATAAAAAAGAAAGAGCTCATCTACGAAGGTACTATTATTTGGCATACTATTATATATATTTTAGGACCAGAATCTCGGTATACAACGCAGATACCAGGTACCGGATATCCGGGTATTTGAAAAATCCAAACTACAAATATATAGGGAAAGGTGGTGTTCTGTATCTGGGTGTATATGTCTATTATGTATAACACTAATTTCTCAAAGAGCTAAAGTTTGCACCTTGTAGAGGGTAATCTCAAGATCTACTGAACCTAATTTGTAAATTCTTTTACTAATAGGAAGTCACGTTATTTGTAAGTGTCATAAAATATAGTCGAAAAATGTCGCTCAGCGTGGTGGGCATACATGTAATTATGTTAACACTAGATGTTGCCAGCGACTTCGTTCGCGTCAAAAAAAAGGGATGAAAAATAGATAGTAGCCGACCGACAGTAGCCGATTCTCAGACCTACTAAATTCATATACAAAATTTCAAGTGAATCGGTCCAGCCGTTTTGGAGGAGTACGGTAACTAACATTGTGACACGGGAATTTTATAAATTATCGTCTGATAATTATAGTACAGGCTCTGCCTAATAAAAGACTAAAGAACATCATATAATTACATTTACCTCTCAAAATAGTCTCCAGCATTCTGCACGACGGCGGCATTACTGTCGGGCTTGTTGCGGCAGTACGACACGTACATGTCGAACTCGCGCGCCCACGTCACGAAGCAGTGACCGACGTCCTCGGGCATCGTCTCGTACTTGTCGAGCTCGCGGAGGAACACGCGCTCGTGGAAACGGTGGATCTCTTCGATGTTGCCGAATATTATCTCCTCCTGGGTAGGTATTTGGATGATGAATTTTGTATAAGTTAATAGATGTTGTAATACTTTTTGTTGCCGACACAGCACACCGGACTTTTTTTGAACCGTCATGAGTATTTATTAAGTGTGTTATGTGGACGCAACTGAACTCAGGTATGCGCAGGGAGTGGATTATTTCAACTGGTTCAATAGAAATCAAATATTTATCGCTGGCTTGTATCCCACACAACCAACAAAAAAGTGCCCAAGTTTTCGATCTATCTAATCATGACATAAGTGGAAATTTAGACAAGTTCTAAACAGGCTACTAAGCCCATCGTAACTTTTTATAAGAATAATACCAATGTCAAATTAGGCTATCGCATTGATGTTCCTTACAATGCATTGCGTTAGACTTGCGGTTATGTACACTCCTTTAAGACATACATACTTACAACTGCTCAACTAAATACCGCGGCTTACAATTTAATCACAGATCGCACGAACAACACTTAGCTTAATGACTTTCTGAATTACCTCTACACGCCTCTTGAGAAATGCAAAGCATTACATTTTTTGGCGTCATTTTTGCTTTCAGCAAGTCAAGACAAATAGTTTGATTTTAATAAAAAAGCATTTAACAGATATAATATCGAATTATTTTACCTTGCCCTGCAATGCCTGCGGTACCGCGCCGGGGTCAGTGCGCATCTCGCGCAGATAGCACGTTATGCACGTCTCTAAATCTTTGACGTACGCGCGTTCGGTCTGCAGCAACTCCGCCATTATGAATCTGTTGGGAACATGAGAATATTGTTAACATATTTAAGGAAGATTAGACTTAACCATACGTAGACATTGTTTTAAGACAACGATGTTAACGTACAAATTAAATAAAATCTAAAGTACTTATTGGCAAGATATTATTTAATTAATCACTATCAAATCAAATTATTATTATTATTGGAAAGTAATGCGTACTCTTTGCGCCTGGCGCTGCGTCGTTTGTCGTCGCCGACGGCAGTGGGCTGCGGTTCGACGCGCGTGTCATTATCCGCGGATTGCGAGGAAGCCAGCGACGGAGCCACGCCCGAATCGCTCTCCGGTTCGCTCTCACCGCCTTCCATGGAGCCGCTGAACTCTGCATATCTGGACATAACAAAGAACAATTAATGCACTGCCAATTAAACAGTATTTTTGGCAAGGCACGCTAACGTTTCACCCATGAAAGTAGATAGTGCTGTCTAGTTGACATGCAGCCAAAACGTCGTTGATACATGTCAAGTGATGTATATGTAAGAGATCGCTCTTAGCGATAAGACCGGCTATTGTGGCACCATGTAACTTTTACTTTTGTCAAATCTGTTTTTCATGTGGTGTGCAATAAAGAATATTCTATAATAAATATCTTGAGACAATATCCACACACGGCCATCTGATCCCAGGCTAAGCAGAGCTTGTGTTATGGTAATCAGACAGCTGATAAACATACTTATATATTTCTAAATATATACATAATACAGATAAACCACACCCAGACACAGAACAAATGCTCATCACACAAACATTTGTCCTGGGTGGGAATCGAACCCAAGACCTCCGGCTTAGCAGTCAGGGTCACTAACCACTAGACCAACAGACCCGTCAAGTTCTATCTATCTCATCATCATCATTCCCCTGCCCTTATCCCAATTTACTTGGGGTCGGCGAAGCATGTCTTCTTCTTTCATACATTCCTATCTGACGTCATCTCGCAAGCAACACCCTTAAGTTCTATCTATCTATCGTGTGTGATGTTACGTGTGTTATGTGTTCTGACCTGGCATCTACAGCGGCGACCCACTCCTTGATCTGCACGGCATGCGGGTGTCCCTTCTCGACGAGGCCGTCGGCCAGCTGCGCGAGCAGGCGCACGCGCTCGCGGGACTCGCGCGCCACGCCGCCCGCCGCCGCCGCCGCCGCCGCGCCGCAACGCTCCTGCGTCTCCTTGATCCACTCTACTGCGGCGCGGGCCGAACGCTCAAACAGAGCGAACTGCTGACACTGCTCTAAACGCTTCTTGCGTACTGTCCAGTGCTCCAATACCTGTTGCCAGAATGCACATTAGTCCAGTCATTTAGTAGTTTTACCTGGAAAGTTTTCCGGGAGTTTTGAAAATTGGGTATTTTATAGATTTCGATATGCTCTTTTCGAATTTTAACTTTGCCACCTCGTACCACCGCCGCTCGCGCCGCCATTTTGAAAAAATGGCGCCCAAAAACGGTTTTTTGGGAATATCTCCTTTCCGACGCATATTACGAAAAAAATTTTTTCTACAAAATTAAACTAGAAAAAATTTCCTACACTTTATGTCTTATTCACTTTTTCATAAAATCAATAGTTTTGGACGTACGAGCGCCGCAAAGTATTGTTCATTTGCACCACTACGAGTGTTTCGTATATTTTTCTTAACTGTTCTATTACTGCCGCCGGTTTTTAAGAAGTAGGTGTCAGGGTAATATGTCACTTTTGAATCGGGCCCTTTCTCTCGACTATGAACGACACTTCAACGAAAAATTTGTTGGTAGAAGCTATATTAAGAGAAATATTTATGATAGATATATTTATTGACGTACAGTGTTGATTATGTTTTTAGATCTATGGCTTCTTATACGGAAAATTGTTTTATTTGTGACAATTTACTTGAAAACCGGCGGCAGTAATGGAACATTTTAGAAAAATGTACAAAAAACACGTGGTGGTGGCAGATGAATAAGTAATACTTTGCGGTGCTCGTACATCCAAAACTATTGATTTTATGAAAAAGTGAATAAGACATAAAGTGTAGGAAATTTTTTCAAGTTTACTTTTGTAGAAATTATTTTTTTCGTAAAATGCCTCAGAAAGGAGATATTCCCAAAAAACCGTTTTTGGGCGCCATTTTTTCAAAATGGCGGCGCGAGCGGCGGTCGTACGAGGTGGCAAAGTTAAAATTCGAAAAGAGCATATCGAAATCTATAAAATACCCAATTTTCAAAACTCCCGGAAAACTTTCCAGGTAACCCCCTTATTTTCTACCAAATGACTGGACTACATGACATTTATTAGGAATTGATAGCCGCCAGTTAGCGGAGACTCATCAGGTGATTGTTTACATAAATCAAAGCTAAAAAGCACTTTACTAAAAACACTGTCACAGAACTCTACTTTGTTAATAATAACACATATAATTTATTATTTTAAAACACAAAAAAATACATTTGTGATGACATTTATATACCGGTTGTACGATCACCATAACAAAACTCTTTATCATGTTCGCAGTGAGCGCGCGCTTGAACTAGACACATGGTATAACAATATGAGAGTCGACACTGGAGGCTCATGTTAGCTGCCCTCGAGATACCATCGCGCGCCATTCAACAAAAACCTTATTGTTTCCAACTCCATTCTAACGCGACGACACTGACACTGACAATGTCGAACACAACTAATAATAACTCCAATAAATCCGACGTTTTCGATAAATATTATGTATAACATAGTAGGAATGGTCAGTACTCGTGTAAACAAACAAACAAATACCCTTCATAGCTGATGCTCATGTATATTTGTTTAATAACAGTTATGTGCGAAAATAGCTTTGATATGAAAAACGTACGATTTGTATCTCTGAAGGGTTTCTATTCAGTACTATTTTTACATTTCCTGTGCTAACAATATAATTCTATAAACCTGTTCTTGTGATAACCTTGACAGCAATACTATTATATTCAAGTACCGTATGTTTTATTTTTATCTAGTACAATTAACTTTGAAATTGTATGCTAATTTGTTACGTTTTATGAAACAGAGTTTCTTGCTGTAAATTATCTTATAAAATATTCATACACGTTCTGCTAACCCTCACCTTGATTCCTTCATAGTAAGTAGTTACGTATCAAACGCGAATTATGTGAAACTGAAAGGTGTCATTATAAAATCGATAGCCTCCCTTTGTATTTGCACAGTCTTTTTATATCAATAACTAGCGACCCGCCCCGGCTTCGCACGGGTGCAATGCTGATATACTAAATACGCTACAGAAAAACTGTGAACGTTGTTTATAAAAAAACATAGCGGCCCGCTCCGGCTTTGCACGGGTTTAAAATATGTAACTCACTGAAAAAATGATAAAATCAATCCTGTAGATTTGATTTATTCATTTACTGCCCGTAGCCCGCACGCGTTTTTGGAGTAATTTCCAATTCCCCTTTCCTTATCTTTGGAATATCTTTTATACACAATATTTTTACTTTTTTTAACATTTTTACTTTTTTTAACATTTACTTTTTTTTACATTTTTTTTACATTTACCTCCGACGCGCTATTTATAGGCACGCTGCCGCCGCGCCGCGTCGCCGTAAACGCTACGTTCCGCAATTTTTAAATCTGTACATCTTCAAAAATATTGATTTAAATCAGATGCTGTAAAAGGCCAAATAGATCTATATTAAATCAACAATGTATTTAAGGTATTTAATTGGATAAGGATTAATGCTGTATTGGTTAAAATCGCTTCGAATATTAGTCATTATTTGTCGTAAAAAGTAAATGACAAAAAAATGTTATTGTGGGATATCCATAAGAGATAGACATATACCATCGCGGAGTTTTCTGTAGACCTTTTCATTGTGTACAATACTTAGTACATTATTTTGATAAATCTCGTAGGATTCAGCCTGCGTTTGCAATGTAAGCGGAAAAAATGTAATAATTTGCGACATCACATTAGAAACCTCAAAAATAACAGTATTTGTCCACTATTTAATGGATAATATTATACATAAAAACCTTCCTCATGAGTTACTCTATCTATTAAAAAAAACCGCATCAAAATCCGTTGCGTAGTTTTAAAGATTTGAGCGTTCATAGGGACATACAACATGACACATGACAGAAAAAGCGACTTTGTTTTATACTATGTAGTGAAGCAGGTGTTCGTGTCACAGTAACAGTATCCACCCTTGTTTGTTGAACAACTGTATAAAGACACGCCATGTGCATAAATTATAAGGTGCAATCATCAACTTCGTCGATAATTGATGGGTTAATCAGAATTTGCGGAAAAATGGGGGCAAAATATTTTTTTAT
Source organism: Chrysodeixis includens (assembly GCA_941860345.1). Taxonomy (NCBI): domain Eukaryota; kingdom Metazoa; phylum Arthropoda; class Insecta; order Lepidoptera; family Noctuidae; genus Chrysodeixis; species Chrysodeixis includens. The sequence continues at coordinate 20,409,692 of OW796090.1, read as the reverse complement.
CGAGACACGTAGAGTATAATTATCTCCAAACGAAAAAGGCTTAACAATGAATTATGAATGAAACAAAATTACTACATGTTTTAGGGTAAAAATGTACTGTCACTATTTTTACTAGAACATATTTTCATCGGAAAATAGTTTCTACCAAAATAGACGGTAATGGCCCAGAATGTGTATACCTGTTGCGACATAACCATTTAGTAACATGGCCCGCCAATCATTTCAACCACCATTAATTTACTGCTCGTACACCGGTAATTTGTTTTCACTGGCTAAGCGATTGGCCCCTCCCACACAATGAATCGACCAATACAAATCACTTAATAGTACAATGTAAACATTACTTAAAATCTTGAAAACGATGTAATGACAGGTGGTAAAGCCTGCGCTGCGCTGCCCACTTGTTTACTGAATATCACTTTAACCAATGGAATCTCTTGCGAGAATACTCTACTATATAAAACACACATGTTTAAACATGTTTTTTGTAATACTAGCGTCTCGCCCCGGCATTACTCGAGTTCAATGCTGATACTAAATATTTTACAACTTATCAGAAACCTGTAAAACTATCAGAGTTTTCTTTTGAATGATAATTCATACAAATCTTTATCTAGATTCAATACGTAGGTATTAAAAAAATCTATCTAAATCCGTTTCAAAGATCTCAACATACATAAGGACAGACAGACGGGAACCGATCTTGTTTCATACTATGTAACATTTATACAGCGATAAGTGTTCTTCAGATCATTGTTATGTTAATCAAAAGAACGTATGATTTTTAAACGTGATTGTGTAGTGAAGACGCAATGAATTAACTTAAACCTTGTCTGACCTACTTTTATGTTGCTGAAAATATCTCTATTGTATCTTTTTACCATAACATCTTGAAAATATAGTTACATTGTTCGTAATAACGAGCACCCTATCGCTTTTAAATATCTAATAAGCTGCTTGTTCGATGCGCTCTACAAAATAGACTATCGATCGAGTTGCTACTTTGAAGCAAAATTGCAATTGATTTTATGAATATTAGATAACGTATTTTACATTTTTTTTTGTAAGAATGTTGGTTGTCTCACCTTATTTTCTTGAGCCAGCAGTGTGTCGAGTATGGCTCTGGTTTGTTCGTGGTGAGCTTTGCTGGCGGCTGCAGTCTGTCCGTGGACCTGAGCAGACCTCGCGGCATACTTCAGGAAGGTTTCCGCTGTGCGCCGAGCCAGGGTACACGCCTTCAGGAACGCCTCTTTCTGTTCGCCATGCTTCACAATCAAAGCGGCTACCTGAAAGAACAAAAAAAAAATTAGTTAAAACAAAAATTTCACAAAAAACCTGAAAATTGCCTTCCATTAAAACTGCATATTTTTTTAATGGCGATTTGTTACCTCGTAATTTTGACGTGTTTGGTTTATCGTCGTAATTGCCTCCGTAAATGTAATAAAAACAAAACAACTGCAGCCAGACGATATATGCAAACGGCAAGGTAAAACAAAAGATCTTTTAGCAACATGGTTTTTTTTATATTATTACAAACGAATCGAAACTAATACCACGTCTAATATCAATACAGATAATAAACCGTTACAGACGACTGAAAGTGATTTTAATAAAATATCAAATTTATATCCGCCCGAATTCGTTGAAAAAATCAAAAAGAAAGCAACAATAACTGTACTTCCGTTCGTAACCAATGCAGGACTGACAGTGACACGGTAATCGATAGCAGGGTTTCTACTGTTCTCGTATGCAAATTGCCTCGATGGCACGGCCCAAGTTAAAGATGCATAAGAGTACGTAATCGATAATGGTAGGAGGTTTGGTTTGTGGCTTACTTGTGCAGCCTTGTCGATGTTCTGCTGTTGTGTTTGCTCGTCGACGGGCGGCGCGGCGGTGGACCCGCACCAGTCCTCGTCGCGCCGGTACTCGCGCTCCAAGGAGTCCAGCACCGAGCACACTTGCTCGGCTGTCTTGTAGAAGTTTAGAGACGCTGTAACTAGCTTGTGACGCTCTTCAGCGCACGTTACAAGCCGTTGCCAGCGTTCAGTTACTTCCTCAGATATTTCTCTGAAATATTTTTTTGTTTGAATATTTTTCCCAAAACTTAAAAGACAAAATTCGGTATTTTTGAAATTAAGCCCAAGTCAAACCTAGATTTGGATAATAATGGAAATGTAAGGCAATCAAATGTCGTGCGGCAGTGCCGAGTGATTGTACCGCGGCGCTATCATTAACGGCACGCGCGGTAAATAGAACATAGAATACAAATAGATTTTGTTTTGTTTATAAGGAAACAAATACAATGTTACACAATTGATGGTGCAATAAGTCTGCATATAAGTAATTAATCTAATTTATAATGCCTGTACATAACTGATGCTTGTTTTAATTAAAAAGGACTAGCGTTCTACTCAGTGAGGTAATATTTAAGAGGTGTGCTAGTATGCTGAACGAGAAATAATTGTCTGAATAAGCTACCACGACAACCTAGTATATGCATGTCATAAATTATGGAAGATGTACGTGTAAATTTAATATCCATGTAAAAATCTTTAAACATCAGTATATGCATATCACACAATATTTTTTTATGCAATACATTTTTTGCGAATAGTACCTACCCTACATTTAAGCGCACTCGTAATTATTTGCAAATTATATACATCATTCTTCATTCCCCTGCCCTTATCCCAATTATTATTTGGGGTCGGTGCAGAATGTCAAATTATATACATCATTACCTACACCAAATAAAGTGTTTATTAAATATATTTTTGTAAGCTTCTACATATATCTAAGGCTGTTGATCGTACATCATTTAACTGACAAACACAAACCAATGAAGTAGGTATGTATTTTTCGTAAGAGAGCTTAAATTATTGTGCCCTAAAAACTCCGTGCATGCCATCAATCACAAGGTTATTAATGTAATTACAAAATAACATAAAAAAATAATTGCGAAAAATAAATAAGCTTCGATAATTGTAAGTTATTTGTATTTGTACAAAGTATTTCCCTCCTTTAGAATGAAGTCAACGAATCTATTGGTATGTAAAAGAAATTCTAAAAGTAATATGAATTACGTCTCGACGTTTTATGAACGCGATGAGCGAAGATAATTTATTTTTTAATTGATCATAAATTGCAACAAATTCTTTCACCTATTTCATTAAAAGACCAGATACTGTACCTGATTGAAATATTGGATAGAATTCTCTATAACATACATTTTATTTATGAAATCTAATATTTCATAAATAAAATGTTGTTGGTTGTTAATATTACTCTAACTTCAGGTCAGCAACAAAAATAGATGACCTAAATCATTTTCTTTTTTATATAGCTAAAAAATCAATAACTATATCGGTGGTAGCAAATTTCTAGTAGTATAAAACTTTATTTTAAGTTAACACCATCCAATATTACTGATAAATTTTACCAATAGTTAGACTATAATTCTTTTACGCTCTGTAAAATTGGTTACACGCTAAAAAACATAATCCTTTAAAATGCCTGACCAGTTTATGCGCTTGAGTGTGTGATAGTATAAATATAGGTATTTTTACCGGCTGCTAACTTGGAAATAATTTGCATAGTATGTTCGCAAATGTATTAACTGACGAAAATATCGCTGTACACTGATAAATCAATTACTCGCATCCAGTCTTTGCCCTTTGGGCAGATTCAAAATCCTAAAAGCGGATTCTAGATATTTAACTATTCTTGTCAAGTTAGCTACCGGCATCTACAGTATGCAGTGCAGTCAGCAACAGAAGTCGGTTAGCACGATCAGATTTACTATACGCTAGCATTTTACAATGATATTTAGGAACTGGTGTTTAATATTTTTGAACTATAATTAGATGTCAAGCCTACGCTGATACCTCAACAGCTCGAGTCCTTGTGTACAGTTTTGATAGTTTATTTATTTATTTATATTAAGGATCTCCAAAAAATAATACACAAGATTCATTCTTAGACAGAAGAGTAGGATATACATTTGGGTTGTGCTTCCTCAATTAAAGGAGAATAATTTCCAGCAGCATTCGCATGTAGACAATTGGGTGAACCAACCCTTTTTTTTTTCTTTTTTTTTGGACAATATCCATACACGGCCATCTGATCACAAGCTAAGCAGAGCTTAGTTATGGTAATCAGACAGCTGATAAACATACTTATATGTTTCTAAATACATGCATATTATAGATAAATCACACCCAGACACAGAACGAATGATCGTGCTTTTCACACAAACATTTGTCCTGGGAAAATCGAACCCTCGAACGACCTCCGGCTTAGCTGTCAGGGTTACTAACCACTAGACCAACAGGCCCGTCAAAACTTGATAATCTGATAGTGTTAACCGAGTTCTGTCGCTGAGCGTATCAATAAGCCAACTGACCTGATAGTATGTGGATCGTAATGATTAGCAGCTCTTAACGCATCAGCCCTGTACTTGACTTGCACAGCGCTGGCGTGTGTCTTCTCCACGGCCACCTGGAACTGGTCGTGCTCGCGCTTCAGCTGCTCCGCCTCCGACAGCGTGCCGGGAATGGAGAACGACGCGGCCAACATTGCTTCGCCGTTACGTATCCAACTGACTACTTGAGCGGCGTCCTTTTGGAATTGACCTGCACCAAACAGTTCTTATAACTAGTTGTTCTAATTATGAGCATCAGCTTGCATAGGGTAAGTACAATACAAGATCTACAATTGGTTCTGATTATTTTATTTTTAACATATTTGTACAGTTTATAATACAAGCTCTGCTTAGTTTAAGACTAGATGGCGTTGTTTGAAAGTCGTCGGATATCAATTTGTCTAGCAATGTAAAAGTAAAAAGTGAAAAAAGTATTGAGTATCAAAACGTGATTGGAAGCGTAACTTTTAAGAAAATGACCAATAATTGAAATAAGAAGAACACAAAAGTATAACTAGTGATTAGAGTAATTAGTACGTTTTAACGGACTCATTTTGTTGGTATAGCTGATAACATTATGTGCCAGATAGCCTGTCTGACTAAATAACACATAACACTTTGTAGGTATCCTGTAATATATCTACCACGATTCCTTTTTAAATGAAATTTTAGAATATTGTAAATTAAAAGACAGTGTGCTGCTGGAGAGTTTGTTACGCCATTTCTTCTCTCGTAGCAATAGCACAAAAAGCGGCGAAGGGTTGGCGATGAGGTGCTGTCTATAATTAAGTAACTTTGACGTTCAAAAAGTGCTACATTGTAGCCTAATTTGAATAAATGACTTTTGATTTTAAAATACCATATTCTGCTAAGAACAGACTACTTTGAGAAAAACTTGGCTTACAAAGACGCATAACTATAATGACGGCAATTTGGTAGCCATTAGAGGTTAAATATTTCATTATAATAAGTTGCTAATTTAATGGCAGCAAAACTATCGCTTGTTAAGTGTTGACAAATTTTAGCGAAGCGAATGTACCGTGACATTGCTTTTTTATCACTGAGACGAATTGAACCGTAAACGTAAACATCAACAAGTTTAGTAATATATTGCATTTGTTTCGCATATTTAGATGGTTACAGGCCTCTCCATAAATTGAAACTAAATGAAATTATCGTAATGATTGGATAAATCATCACATTTTGCAATTGTTTGAGCTCCCTGAAGTCGACATTTCTTGTCTAAATAGCCTGAGAGGCAAAGTAGAAAGAAACACAAGAGTCACTGTCTCTTTTTAAAGTCTTGATAATTTTTGTTTAAACAATGCAGTGATTTCTAGAACAACGCAAAATAACAAGCCTGTAAGTGGTATGCATACACCAACTAGCTCATAAGGGGTCAACCATTTTATTAAAACAAAAAAATATGTAAAAGAAATTAATAATACATTTGCATAGCACATGCCAAATAATATTCAGGTTTTAATTAATTATAGGTAAAACTAAATAATTTGAATTAAATACTTTACGTTTTACGTTCGCATTGGAAAACTGAGGTGTGTAACAGACCTTTACAAACTACAACTACAGGAGCAGTTAGCCGTCCCCTAGTGGCGGCGAACAGGCGGAAAAACACTTGTAGAGCAATGCGTTCCGCAGAAAATCTATACAGAAACTTCTGGTCTTCCATCATAATTTAACTACAAGCAGAATTAAGTCACAATCGAACTAACAAATTAACAAACACAACCACAATCTCTGTTTTACTCTATTTGACTGCAGTATAATAAACTATATACTAGTATTTTCCTTATTATTAATATTTTCCGGTAGTTTATTATTATAAAATTG